>PJEM01000371.1:228757-537409 GCA_004023845.1 Helogale parvula | reverse complement strand
GGGGCAGCAAGGCTGGGGACCGGGGGAAGCCTGGCCGCCTAGCACTTCAACCACCATTTAAAAAAAAAAAAAAAAAAAAAAAAGCAAACTCGCTTCTTCCCAGGGTGAACGGTGGCAATGCGCCTCTGAACGTCCCCGGGGGGCTCGGACAGGCCTCGGGGAGGGGCGAGGAGGGCGGCCCGGAGCGGTCACAGCCTTCCGGCCCGCGGGGGCGCAGGGGGCGGCCAGGTCGCCGGGCACCGAGGCTGCCGCCCCTCGCGCGGCTCCCGGGACGGGCGGGGGAGGCCGCCGCGCAGGACTCGGCCGCTTCTCCCCCTCGCCGCAGCCGGCCGCCTGCGCGCCGCACGGTCTCGCGGGGCCGGGGCGTCCCGTCCTCGCGGCCCCTCCACGAGCCCCGCGCGCCGCCCGGCGCCCCGGGCCCCGCCCCGCCCCCCGGGCCCTCGGCCGCGGCCCCCGCGCCCCCGCCGGGCGCGCCCCCGCCGGGCCCGCAGCAGCCTCCGCCAGCCGCGCGCAGCCCCGCCACGCTGCAGCTGGAGCGCCGGCGGCCGGCCACGCAGATTGGGGGAGGGGGAAGGGGGGAGGAGGAGGAGGGGAGGGCGGGGGGCGCGGGGAGGAGGCCGGAGCGAGGAGGAGGAAATAAATAAATAAAACAATAACCTCCGCGCCAATAAGAGCGAGGGAGAGAGAAAGACGCGGCCAGAGAGCCACCGGCGCCCGTTCGCTCGCCTCTGAGAGGTTCTCCCTGCGCGCGCGCGCGCGTGTGCGTGAGTGTGTATTTGCTGGGACCGGAGCTGGAAAGTTCAAACTAAACGTGTTGCTCTCGCCGGCTGCCGAGGCCGCGGACCGGGCTGCCCAACTTCTCCGGGCCGAGGGGCCGGCGTTGCCCGGCGCCCTTGGCGGCGGCGGCGGCTCGGCGCACACGGCAGGGCGCCCGCGGCCACGGCCGGACTCGCCCCGCCGCCTCCAGCGACGCGCTCTCCTCAGCCTCCGCGCCTGGCGACCGCGGCGAGGTACGTGGCACTTTCCGAGCGCGGCTCCCACCTCACACCCCCCGCGCCTAATTTCGGGCCGCCCGGCCGCCTCCCCGTCGGCAGGAGCGGTCATCGTTCGTGAAACTTTGCCTCGGCCGCGCACTTGGCCGTGGCGCCGCGGCCGCCCTCGCGGGCAGGCGGCGTGGGCAGCGCGCGCCGGAGGGAGCCGCGGGGGCGCGGGGGCGGCCGCGGGAAGCGGGGTCTCCGTCTGGCTTGCGGTCGCGTTTCGGAACGAGGTGGCAGGTCTTCCCTCCCGGGGGTGTCCTTTAGTGTGACGTTCCCAGGGCTGCTCGGCACGGTTTTCTTTGGCCCTTCCGCGCCGAAGGACGTTCAAGTTTGCAGGAGAAGGTAGACGGAGAGCAGGGGAAGTTTGCAGCCACTAGACTCCGAGCGGGGAGTAACCCTTTCTTTGCAGCAGCGGACGCGGGTTCGGAGCAGCGGCGGCCGCGGCGGCGGGGACAGCGGCCTGGCCGCGGCGGCGGCTGCGGCGTGTCCCGTCTGTGACTAGGCGCAGGAGGGCCAGCGCGGCTGCCCGGTCCGAGAGCGCGACGCTCGAGCTGCCTGCAAGGATGCTGCGGAGGACGAGACTGAGGGCCCCTGATCGCTTGGTAAATCACGTCTGCAGACGCGTTATTTTCCTTGATGGTGTTTAGATGCTCACCTGATAGACGGGGGTGCAGATCTTAAAACTTCTGTGCGGAGAATTTTCATGTCCAGATGGGGTGACCGGCTAGAGGGTAAGATGCCATGCCCGTAGGGTCCGAGCAGGGCGCAAACCTGCCACGAAGAGCCTGGTCCCTTCTTGTTTGTATTCTATCAAGTACAGGGAAGCGTGTCTTCCGGGCCTTCGTGTTTTAGCGACGACCGTGGCTTCCTATTCATTTATTAGCATCATCATCATCATTTTACGGTGAATGAAGTAAGAATAAGTGAGACAAGAATTAAAAAGTCACAGGAAGTTTCTCAAGCAACGTGCTTGAGCCTTTTGAAGCCACCTGCTGAATTAGTTCATATTACTTTTCAGAGGTTAGCACTTGGCGCGGGAGATGTAGGCACATCCAGCAGATGGAGCAGTGGAAAACTGTACTGGAACCGATGTAGCACTCGTTTATTCCAATTCAATCACGATGATGCAAAAAAAAAAAAAAAAAAAGTATATGGAGCTCTAATTTTAGGAGAGATACTGGATTTTCTGTGTTATTTGAAAAAAAAATCATGCCAATTGAAATACAGTGGGAGTGTATCTGTAGACCTCAATTCTTTAAGCTTTTTTTTTCCCCCCATAAACATTTTTTTTTTTAAATAGTCCCTTGGTCAGATTAGAGTATTTCTTTACCTCAGGAACGTCAGTTGGTCCTGTGGAAACAATGCATTCTGCCCAAAGGAAAGTCGAATCATTGTATTAGAATTTAAAGGATTACATAAATTGTGCTTAAAAGTGAGTAAACAGTATCAAGTTGAATACTTTTTAGTAGTTTGAGTGAAACTGGGTTTGTGTTTTACAAAGAAGACCCGGGGGGGGGGGGATACTTATATGTTGGAGTAATTTACTGTAGCTGAAATGGAAGGGGAAAAGTTGATCAAACTTTTTAGTAATTCTGAAGTGCTCATTGTTCTTCCCAGTAACGCAGGAGTGAATTTTGAAGCTGCCTCCCTTGAGCGCATTAAGCACACATTCAGGTAGAAAGATAGAAATCTTTAAAAGCTGTACACTGGTAATTAAGGCAGTGGTAGTAATGTGGGGAGATCATCTGCCTTCCCACATGAAGTTAAAAACTTTACAGCCAGTCACAGAGCTGACAGTATAACTTTCAAGCTAACCGAGAACAGTGGGCTGCCCATTTTACAGACAAACCAGCAAGGCATACGGAAATTCAGGGATGAGTTGCACTGTTTCAGAAAAGAGGTGGTTCTTGGAGTTTATTCTGCCCATCCTCAGTCTCCGGTCTTTTATTGTAATTTGCTGTAGATTTTACTGTGGCATAGAACTATGCCCAACGAGTCTGGAAGAATCCAACCTGGTCCTCTTTTAATAGCATTATTTAGCAATTTAAAATTACAATTCCATACCAAACATTTTAAGGACCTTTGAGACAGATGAGATGCCGTTGGGAAAGATCGTGCCAAGAATCATTGGATCTAAACATGCTTTATGTTGAGTACTCATGTTTATAACGTGTGTGATTATTTTCTAAATCATCAGGTAACATCTTTAGAAAAGTGCTTAAATGTGCTTTCGAAAACTATATTTCCTTTACATTCACATAATATTAAGGAAGGTTTGGAACTTCCCATGTTGTAAAATAATAACATTACCTTTTTGAAGGAACTGATTTTATCCTGCCTGTTGCCACACAGATTAAATTATTGTGGATTAAAAAAACCACAAAAAACATTGTATTCCATACCTCTTCACACATGCAAAAACAAAAGGATTTCAATGTTAAATGCTGAATGTATTATGTCATGTTTAAATGTTTAAAAATCTAAGAACCAGATATTTACTAAATTCTTATTACTGTTAGACATATGAAATTCCTTGAGCATCATAACTCTTATTGATAATTTAAAGTCGGCTAGGAACAACAATGTTCATTTCCCAAACTAGATTAGAAGTGAGTATGGTATGGTAATTGCTTATGTGATATATACATTTGCAGAGAAAACCAGGTATATTGATTTTTTTTCTGTATACTGTATCTCTCTCTATAATTCATGTTTAGATAGGCATGTCTGTTTAGTAATAAATAGATAAATTGTATTTTAGAACTTTAAAAAAAAGGTACTCAAGACTATACATTAGTGAGTCTCTTCAATAGTTTAGTATATCTGACTGGCAGGATCATGTAACATCCTACCGAAGTTGAGTTCAAGTTTAACGAGGGAACTCTTGGCTGGAGAGAGACATGGCATTCGGACTCTTGATGATGACAGGGGTGGTATGCTATATTGCTAGATTTGGGGAAATACTTTAATCATTAACTTCTAAATTCTTATTTTAAAAAGTATAGGATTGATAGTAGGTTCTTTAAAAGAATCTCCTGAACTACAGTAGTAGTTGAAGGTTGGCACTCACCAAGTGTTTGTACTGGTTATTATAGCATTTTAACCCACTTTCTGTACTATTTATTCCCATTGGAACCTTTGTTCCAATTCTTCAGGACTTCTTTTTCTTGTAGCTTTATCAAGTAGTTTTCTTCCGACAGTATAAAATATGGTTATTAAGTTTCGACTTATATATGTTTCAACTAATTTAAGCTTTTCCAAAACATGTAGAGGGATTGAGAGTTAATGAAGATGCCGTGAGTATTGTTTTTTTTTTCTTCATTAAATTATCTTCTAGAAGGAAAATAGGTTTATCAGTCGGTGAAGATCAAAGGCAAGATGAAACCTTTTCATGCTTTAATTTCTATCTTGTCACCAGCCTGTTTGCCTTCTCTTGTAATGTAAAGGATGATTGAATATGACTTTCACTTATAATTTCTAGAAAATGCATATATATTTGAAGCTGGGTTTTATAGGGTGGCAACATTCCAAATTACATGAAAGAGTTTTAAGCAGTCTAAGAAAACAATTCTATTATAAGAAAATAAGAAATTAGTCTCAATGAACATAGATGATATAAATTTATCTTGAAATAGAAGTCTTGACAGAAAAGATGAGGATCTCAAAGTGTATTTCAAATGATATTCCCAACTTTGACTATTCTTCTGATTTAATCATCATGTGTTAATGATGTGTTGGGTGCAGATACCTTTAAATTTAAGGAACTCTTTTTTATTTCAATCACCACTTGTTTTGGGGATATAATATTTTTCTTATAATATTGATAATTAGGGATGGATTTTTGTTTCCTGGATTATCCAAAACTCTTTGTTTTAGTTCAGATGAGATTCTCGATGTGATTGCGTAGAGCGCTCATGGCTGTGCCACAAAGCTTTAGAACTTATTTGGTCAAAGAAAAATAATTGGGTCAGACACCTACTCTTCATTCAACTACCATAAAACTGGAGATCAATCTCTTAAATACAGCACTTTATATAGATTATTTATAAGTTATTTAAAGGTTAAAACTGTTCGATAAGACAAATACAAGTTAGTCTTCGTAATGGGGGAACGCCATCTTCCACGTTTTTATAGGACCTGTATTTAGAAGTTTTACTGAGAAAGGTGGATGGATCAAAAATTGCTATCAAATCGGTAACAACTTACGGATTTAGGAGAATCATTTTTGAGTTGTTACAACAAACATACCTTTCAAGTATTTTTTTTCAGGAGGTAGAATATTTGTAGGGATGGAGAGAGGCATAATTGAAAGATAAAAAGCATAATCATGAAAGAATTCACTACCTGATACTATTAGAAGAAAGCAGTTGTCTAGTATTTGCATTTCCATATGACTATGTTTTATAATTTTGATTGTTTTACAGTGGCTCCATGTCCCAAATGATTATTTCCTGTTTTCTAATATGGACGTCTTAAAAGTTTTAAAATATTCAGTCAATTCTCAGAAGTTGGTCTACAACTGAAGGCTGTTGTAATTCTCTTGCCAAATTCGAAGACTGACTAGTATTGTTAAAAAAAAAAATCCTTCAAATTGATATTAGGTTAGACATATCTCAAAAATCTACATAATTACTGCCTTGCCAGTAATTTTAGTAAGAATATAAATCATATTACACTTCTCTTCAACTCTCCATATTTAGTAGCATACAAGCTAGTCTGTTACTGGGCTTTTGTAATAAATATTGATCATCATTATTGTGTGTCAGTGATCTATGATGCTAACATCAGATTTAGAACATTCTCCTGCAAAATGAACAATCTGAAAAATTGTTCAGAGTCTACAGAATTCACTGAACGGGTTCCCCGGGGCAGGTAGGACTGGAAGATACCATTGTCCAGCCATGGGTTCACGAGGGTGGGAGCCAGGTGGGCGAGGGCACCTCTTTACAGCCATAGCTGCTTGCTCTTCAGTTCCCAGAACGATTTAGTTAAATAAACTTAATTTTTACATATTTTAAATGTAGATCTGTCTAATGAACACTCGTTATGGTTACAACTATCAGTTACTTAGGAGATGGTATCAGTACTTAATGATTTTTTGCTTTATAGCATTGTTACTCAAAAAATGTTAACTAAAGCAGACATTAATTCACATTACCTTTTAAAAATGAGAAGAATTGTGGCAGTTACATGGTGCAACCAGCATGGACTGGTTTTGAACACTTACATACTGAAACCAAGTAAAAGTTGCTGATGCTGTTTTCAGGGGTTAATTCTATTATTTGCAAGATAAATTCTTCCAGGTTTAAGCTGTGATTATATACAAAATTAACAGCGGTGTAAACAAACACACCCATATTTCAGGAAATTTGACAACTAGAAATGATAAATGGGCCGTGTGTGTGTGTGTGTGTTCTAATCTTCTGTGTTAATTGGTAGGTACTATCAGAGGAGTAGAATGTCCTGAAAGGATAATGGTATCCTATTGAACATAGATTTTAAAAGTTAAATTATATTATGGTTATTATTATCGAAAAATAAATATGTCAATTTACTTTCCATCTTGAAGCTTTTTTCCTGAAAAGTATTTATGTAAATTTGGAAAGTAGCCATTAGCTAGATAACCAGTATGTAAGGGATAGATACCAAATTAAAGTTTCTATAAATATTAGGATCCTACTATCTTTGATCTGGCCTTATCATCAAATTAAAAACAAAAAGTACACTGATATAAAATGATACAATTTAATATAATAAATATAAAATAATATGTATATATATTTCAGTAGGTACTAGACAATCCAGGAGCTTAACAATAGGAGAATATTTGTTTTTGTGATAGACTATATCATAATTTATTTTCTTGTTGTCTTATAGATTTGTTATTTTATTTTAATATTGTGTGGCATATTAAGGTTTAAGTATGATAAAATACTTGCATTCTTATCTGTGATACATGTAGATATTGAGTTTAAAAAAGTACTTCATTTGTGTTTTATATGTATCATTATTTATACTGAACGTCTTTGCTAAAACACAGGTCCAAGAACTGATTATCATTGTGAAGACCCTGAGTCACACATGTCACAGTACTTTTACATGCAACTTAATGTTCTGCTGATTAAATTCAAATCACAGTTCGTAATATTTTACCTGTTGCCAACTTCATTTTACTTTGATTCAAAATAACATGGGAAATATTAACAGCCTTAAAATATATTTTTTCCAAAGTTAATTGTATAAATCTAATTTGCATTCATTTCTTTAAAATTGTCTTGGTAACTATGGGTTAATCTATATGTTTATTAATTTTAATATAACCCTATTATGGGCCAGTGGTATTTCTTCTCTACCTGTAGCCTTCATCTTTTAGAAATCTAGAAATAATGTTTTAAAATAAAATAATGTTCCTTAGTAGTAAACTTGGGGACGTATTAATACTTTTTAAGATTTTTGTCTTTAAAACAGCTAAGAATAATTGATTTGAATAAAATAAAATTTAATAGCTTAATGTTTAAAACTAATTTTTAGTTAAATGAAAAGTGTGTGATGGCCAAGTCCAAATGATATAAAAAATAGAAATCTCAGTATTTGGAAATATTACATATTTTGAGAGAAAATAACTATAGATAATTAAGTGCAGAAACAACATTAATATCACTCTTGAGTTTTCAAATTCTTGGTACTGATTTTCATAAGTTGCTATGCTAATAATCTCTACATAGAATCATTTATAACTTTATTTTTTAAATGTGCATTTAAACAATATCGAAATTTGTAATATTAGTAATTTTCAAATTTGGTTTAAAATTTGAAATTGTAGTACGTAACAAAAACCTCTTTTATTGATACATTTAAATAAAAGTGTGTAAGTACCTATAGTCTAAATGAAACAAATTATTTTAATGATTTTTTTTTTAGAGAAAAACAAACAAAGAAATATGAGTTACAAAGTATCTTTGAAACAGACTTTACCTCCAAATCAGATTTGGTATAGACTGTATATAAATAAGATTATCTGCCTGATCTCCTACTTAATATTTAACTGTTGGACACAGTGATCTGTGAAAAGTCTAGATTAAAAATGTGATTACATGATAACATTCCTTGCTTTTTCCTGTTCCTGGAGCTTTGTCATTTCAGTTCTTTTTATTTGGAATTAATTTATTATTAACAACTCTAGGACAAAATTGCTAAATATTTGCCACACTTCCAGGATAGTCTTTCACGGCTGAAGTGAAATTTTGAAAAGATGATTTTTAAATTGTGTAACAAATCCCATAGTAACAGCATTAAGTAACGGTGGTTTTGCTAGTTATATAATGTCATGTAGGTTATAAATGTAATGTAAAAATTATAAATATACCTTAAAAATTATTTCTGACTTTGTAGCCAATCATATGTTGACAATCCATGCCGGTAAATATCTTTCAACCACAGCATCATGTCAGTGCCGCATATTGTTTCATTATTTATGAAACAATTTAATGAAAGTTATTCAACAGTCTCTCATATTTGGATATATATATATGTGTGTGTGTGTATATATGTATACACACACACATATATATCTTACCATTTTCATAATAGAAGAAAAGGCTAAATGAACAGTTTGATTGTTGTTTGTATCTTTGTTAACATATAAAAGATTTTACTTGAGATAAATTCTCAAAACTAAAATTACTAAATTAGAGCATATGCCTGGATGTTTTTTATTTTAAATATAATTTATATTTAGCTATAGCTTTAATAAAAGCGTATTCTTAAATATTAGGGGCCACCATAGTGCTGTGATTGAGTCTGAAGTGAATTATTACTTTAAAAATAAATTTTACTATCATAGACATAACACTGAATGCTGCCAGGATCTGAGATGTGATTTTCACTCAAATCTGTGTAATCTTGCATAGATTCTTTAATACCCCCAGCCCCTCCCATGGTCACCATGGACAGTTATTTTTCTAACCCTACCTCTGATTTTGGGAAAAAAATAGTGTGGGAATAAAAATAAGTCTATATTTCCATGACTTATTAGCATTAACTCACTTATTGCCAGCGGCATGATTGCGAGATATTTTTTGTCAGTTGTCTTGCAGTAATATTTAATAATAAGGCCAGTTATTTGGACTGAAACTTAAATTAGCCTGCAGTTTAACATTCTTTTAGCTTTCCTTTGTTAAACAGTTCCATAGCTAACTGCTTAATATTTTGGAATATAGGCACATAGATAGTGGGATAGATACCTACAATTAATTTCTCATGTTATTTCATCTTATTTCCTCACTCAAAATATGCATGTTTGTGTACATGTGTGTTCCCCTATGTATATTAATTCTTGCACAAACTTGCACAAATTCTGTTAATGTGTATTATAGGCCAATGTTCACATACACTGTTGACATATGTAAATAGGTTTTAAAATATGTAAGTATTTGGCACCATTTTGTCACTTGATTTTTAAAATATTTGTGCTGAATCATTTTAAGTGTTTAGAAGAAAAATGCTTTCATTACTTTTGGATATTTCACTAGATGAAGTAAACTTCGAAAGTACTTACTATGTGCTATTAAATCAACATATGAATTAGATTTGCCCTTATTTGTTGCCATAAGTCCACTTTCTTTGGGGCCTGATCTGAAGCTGAATATCCAGGGCCATATTCTCAAAAACAATGTTTCCTTTTTCAGTGCCTGTCTTTCCTCCGGTAAAAAAAAAGCTCTGTCCATCCAGAGGTTTTCGCTTTTAAAGGATATATACAAATACTTAGTAAATGCAGTTTGCACATTTATTTGGGGCTGTATGGGGGTAATATTTTCTTATGTTTGTAGAAGATACTCTATAGTTCTTCCTAGGTTTTGCTGTTCCACAGTTGGGTCTTCTAAACCAGAGCGTGTGTGTGTGTGTGTGTGTGTGTGTGCGTGTGTGCGCGCGCGCACCTAAACTACCAAACAATGGACACTTAAACAAATCCCACAATTTTTACCAGTTACTGTACCAGGTCTCCATTCCCCCTTCAAGCACAAGGGACCGGCGGTAATCCTAAGGGTACAGGGTGTTGATGTCTGCCGTAATGAATTTGATCCTGTAAAGCCCTGCTTCCTGAATACATCCTATCGCTCGATCAGATTGTATGTGCCGTATGTAACAGGAAAAAATGCAGATATTCTAATGAACTGCAATCAAACAGAATTTTAGGGAGTGTATACTTTTAATCAGTTCCATAAAGAATTCCGATGTAGGTAGAAAGTACAGAAAAACCTTCTGCAGCAAATTTCTCATCAGTCATGGTGTCATACCCCTGATGGCTTGCCATTTTCTTATAAAGTCAGGAAGCGGTGGAAAGCTTCCAAAGTGTATGGTTGAAGTTTCAGTTAAGAGTGGCAAGGTAGATTATGGAGAATTCTAGACACGTATCACCTTCTCTGTTGGTTTGTGGCCTGTTTTGCCGCTGTTTCTTGTTGTTTCCAATCTTTTTTTTCTTTACCTTTCTAATACTTGGTCTTTTTTAACTACAGAACCCTGAGGACTGTGGGATGACATAAATTCCAATTAGACCAAAGTGATCATAAGGGCCATTCCCTTTGAGTCGACTGCCGTGTACAGACTGCCTCATTTAAAGAAAAATAAACACAAATGATAGCCAGTTACTTTTTAAATGAACTGACCAAGGCTTGAATGCCTTCCATTCATTTTCCTCTAACCAGCCTCAAATACTTTGTGTGTTCTTCCCGGAAAATGCCAAAGAAACCTGGCTATTCAACGTTATAAGTAAATACATATATTTTTTTCTTTTAACCTCTGCTTCCCTTTTCTGGAATTGAATGCATTTTTATTTCTTATTCTACTAGAATAAAATCATGTGGCACTCTTGCAATACTTTACTCTTCACTGTCCATGGCCTCAGACAATTTGTTCTTTCTTTGCATAGGCCTTTTTAAACTGTGGAGAAGCGTCCACTCTGGGCCGTTAGCTCTGTTGTCTCTAAAGGCCAACGCCCAGCTGACCCCAAGGATTCTTTCTCTTGCAGAAAATGGGTCTCTTTTTCCTTTATGGTTCTTTCGGTTACCACACCCTCTTCTACACTTACTCTGAAACACTGAAGTCTCTCCACTCAGTTTCCCTTGTTTGAGATTTCATTTCCATCCCGACATCTAACCCACAGCCTTCTGTTCTGATCATCCATATTATCATTTTTAGCAAGCACCTCGCTGAATATGATCTTGAGAATTAAAAAAACACTTCTCACATTACACCTTCGGAGGAAACCAAATATAGTTGACAGAATTAGGGACTTGGAGCAATTTAAAAGATGTTTGTGAGAGTCTATACAGTTTAAAGAATGCAATAGCTAATTAAATATTAATGGTATGGAAAGTTGTTAAAATTAGTTTTGTGGATGCTAGAGGAATACAAGATAAGATTATCGATAAGATCAATAAGAAAATGTAAAGTTTTACATTCTGTGTTTTTTTCCTCGTCATCATGTAGCATAATAATTTATTTGCATATCATGATGTGCGTGTCATATTAAATGAATCATTCTTTCATTTGTCGGTAACCGAAGCTGCTTTCACTTCTCTGCCATTGTTTGATCACAGTACCTTTTCACACATCCTGTCATTGAGTCTCTTTACACTTACCTTGCCTCTGAGCCAGTTCTGAACTTGAAACAACAGAACAGCTTGCTCTAGACCTAGCCAGTCAACCAAATTATAAAAGGCAAAGTTATTTTGCTGTAACCGAACATCCTTGTGGTTTTGACATGTTTCTTCAGGTGTTCACCCAGATTTTGCTACCTTGTTCTAGTTAATTGGAAGTCAGTCACTAGAGATTCTTGATGACTTCCTTGGGAGATGCAGAAGGGGCCCTACCTGCTTTGAAGGGGATCAAAGCACTGACAGGAAATACTGACAGAGAGGGTGGCTTTATTAGTTTACTGAGGCTGTTGTAACAAATTGCCACAAACCAGTGGCTCCGGAGAACAGGAATTTGTTCCCTCAAGGGTCTGGAGGCCTGAAGTCTGACACCACAGTGTTGGCAGCATTGATTCTTCCTGGAGGCTTCGAAGGAGAGGTGGGTCCTGACTCTGTCTTCACTTCTGGTGTGGCTGAAATGTTTGATGGCCCTTAGGTTATGTCAGCGTCACTGCCCTCTCTGCCGCCAGCTTCAGGAGACCTTCCCCCCTGGGTCTGTCCCCCCTCTGTGTCTGCGTGTGTGAGCCAGCCCTCTCCTTACCCTTTCTTATGGGGATGCCAGGCTTTGGATTTAGTGCTCCTCCTAAGCCCATGATGCTCTGTTGTCTACATCTTTAACATCATTGCATATGCAAAACCCTTTGTCCCAACAAGGTCACCTTTATAGGAACTGAGTGCGGATTAGGAAGTGGGCATATCCAAGGACACTACTCAATTTACAACAGATAATGGGCAACTTTGGTGAATTTAAATGATTAAATTTGGACAGGTCATTTAGACTGTGACACCTACAAAAATTGTCTTTATAGGCAGTATAAATACAGTGGTTGGCAGAGTTGCTAACTCTTTGCCAGAGATAGCAGGTATAATGTAGAAATCTGAGACACAAAATGCATTGAAGTACACACCTACTAGTAAGAACCTTTAACACCGTTCAAAGAATCTGGCATTAAATGCAGAGTCTAGCAAGGAGGCACCTAGGTGGCTGAGTCAGTTACTTGTCCGACTCTTGATTTCGGCCTACGTCATGATCTCAGGGTTCGTGAGATGAAGCCCAGTGTTAGACTCTGTGCTGATGGTGTGCGGTCTGCTTGGGATTCTCTCCCTCTCTTTGGCCCTCTTCTGCTTGTGTTCTCTGTCTCTGTCTCTCTCTGTCTCTGTCTGTCTCTCTCTCAAAACACATAATTTTTTAAAATTTTTAAATTTTTTAAAACTTATTTTTGAGAAACAGAGAGAGACAGCGTGAACAGGGGAGGGTCAGAGAGAGAGGGAGATACAGAATCCAAAGACAGGCTCCAGGCTCTGAGCTAGCTGTCAGCACAGAGCCTGATGAGGGGCTCGAACCCACGACCATGAGATCATGACCTGAGCCGAAGCCGGACGCTTAACCGACTGAGCTACCCAGGCACCCCAGATAAATTTAAAAAATACGAAGTATCAAATAAGGATGAAGATAAATGTTCCTGGGAGAAATTGTGCCAGTGGTACCATGGTGAGATTTCTGACCTTGACCTCTTGTGACAGTTGCTTTTCACAGCCATTTCTAATGCTAATGGTTTCTTTTCTCCAATCAGTTTTACATAGTAAGTGGAAAAAGCAGAGGGTCAGTAACCAAACAGAACCAAGGTAAAGTCTCTGATTCCTCAGTCACTAATATTCTGGACGTGAACATGCAGTTCATTTTATCTCAACTTCAGATGCCCTATCTGAAAATAGAAATAATAAGTATTTTTTTTATTATTATTATTCTTGGGAAGAAAAGCGTCCGTCCTCTGTGCTGTCCAAAAGGACTTTCCGTGGTGACAGGAATATTCTCTACCTGTGCTGTCCAAACCAGTGGTCACAGCCACAAGGTGAGAATTAGGAATGCATTTGATTTTAGTTAATGTGAGTTTAAGTAACTACTTACAGGCTGTCATATAGGACAGTAATGCTGGCACAATTTCTGGCATATGGAAAAATCTATTTTCATTTTTTTCCCTTTCTCTCTCTCTCTCTCCCTCTCTCTCTCTCCCTTTCTCTATAGACAGGTAAAGCTATGTAAATTTTAGGGGGCTAGAAGCTGGTATGTATGTCTTGACTTTAGTGAATTTTAAAAATCTTCTGATTAGCACAAGAGCCTTTAACCTTTGCGTAACATTGTTGAAACTATTCGTCATATAACCTTTTAAATCACAGAACTATAAAAAAGAAAATTAAATATAAATAATTTCTTAGACTTCCCATGTCACAATTTAAGTAATAAAATGAGAATTTAACTTGATATACTCTGACTTGTTTATCATTAATGATGTAGATCTCAAGGATACTATTGTAGTAAAATGGACATGTTAACTTAAGACAGATTCTGCACTTTTCAATATGTGATTTATGGATTAAAGTATTCATTGGTGTCTTAGCCAATTATAATCACTTTATTTTAATTAATTTCAGGGTGGTAGATTGTATGTGGCTGCAAAATATAACATTTTATGGTATTTTTTTCTTGGAAAGTGATTGGAGATGGAGGAGAGGGATTTTTGATTAGGACCTGAAATTGTCCTAAAAACCTCAACAAAAACGTCCAACTCCCTCTGAATCATCTTTTTCAACTTACTGTATGACATAGAATTAAAATGCAATGTAGTTGAGTTCAGCACACTTTATGTAGTTCATGAGAGATCAATACACAAGAATTCAGTTGTAGCACAGTAGGGTTTGCTGAATTAATTAATAAGATTACCCAATAGATGAGTAGCAAACTATGTATAATACAAGCAAATAAAACAAAAATTATTGTCAGACAAGATATACATCCCATTTATGTTACCATATGCTTACCCGCCCCCCAAGCAAGGAAAAACAAAAAAGCCCTCAATGCATTTTGAAAAACTGGTAATAATTGGGACACCTGCGTGGCGCTGTCAGTTGGTTTAAACATCCAACCTTGGCATGGTTCCTGAGTTCGAGCCCAGCATACGGCTTTCTGCTGTCAGCCTGGAGCTAGAGATCCTCTGTCTCCCTCTCTCTCTGCACCTCCCCCGCTCAAGTGCGCTCTCTTTATGTCTCTCTCACTCTCTTTCTCTCAAAAAAAGAAAAAGACAAATTGGTAGTAATAGACTTTTCTCTGGTTTAACAATAAAGTAATAAATTTAGAAATAACAAACACAAAAGCATAAAATGAAACTCTTATTGTAGACTATTTAGAAAATAACAGTAAAAAACTGCCACTTATGGAAATACAAAAAAGAGAAACCAGACAAAATCTGTGGGCGTAGATCAAATCTAATAAAAGGAACTTAGTATCTGAACTACTTTATTATTACATAAAAATAAAAGTGAATGAATTACTTAATAGAAAAAGCTGAAAAATATCAACAAAATACAATGAAGGAAAAGACAATGGTTTAAGAAGTCTCAAAGAAGGCATATTAATGAGTTATAAGAAATAACAATTTGAAAATAAATCCAGAAACATTTCTTGAAGAAGATAAGACTCAAAATTTATTCTTTGAATAAATAAGGTGCGGAACATTTGACTGCCCAAAAAAAGTATGAGAAAATAATGAGAAAACACTTAAAATCAAGAATGACAAAGGGAAAACCTACCTCAAATTGACATTTCAGTTGCTATCAATTAGAAGAATTGTCTGAATAAGCTGGGTAAAATATAAATTCACCAATAAGAGGATTGCTGTTCATTTCTAATAAAACTATTGTCAGGTATTATTATATAATGTAGTTACATAATTATGAGGCAAAAGAATCAGGCAAGACAGACTCCAGAAGTGTAAATATTGGAAACAGTGAACCACATTATTATTATTTAAAGATTATAATACTTGTTGGAAATGGAAAGCATCTCAAGTATAATTAAAAACAATAAGCATTCAATAATTCGGCCATTAGCCAAATAAATAATTGATAATATGCATAATGCCAGATTTTTAAAAAATGTACCAAGGACATGTAAGTAATTGAGACTGCAGCGAATAATGTAAAATATGTTCAACAAGATATGGACAGAGTGGGGGTGAAGCATATTTTGTTTTGTAATTTTTTTTAATGTTTATTTATTTTTGAGAGAGAGAGTGGGATAAGACTGCTGGGCAGAGAGAGGGGGAGAGAGACAGAATTGCAAGCAGGCTCTGTGCTGTAAGTTCAGAGCCCAAGCCTAGCCCCAGGCTTTATCTCACCCGCCATGAGATTATGAGCAGAAACCAAGAGTCGAATGCTTAACTGACTGAGCCACCCAGGTGCCCAGAACATTTTAAAGCTATAAGCAGCAGACTGGAATGGAGCGTGTGCCCCAAGTGCAGCATTGTCAGTGCAGAGGCTTTTTACAACATGCCTGTGTGGAATACCTGCTCCAGCGTTTACTGGTTGGTTGACTGTGGAAGAGCTACCTGAAACTTCTGTGCCTCAGTTTCTCTTCCGCAAAATGATAAGGCTAAAAACCTCCCTTTTGCCGGGTTATGATTGATAAAAGACTATGATATGAAGTGCCTGAAAATTCATTTTACACCCCCGGAACATTTAAATACCACTGTTACTCCATCCGCTGTGGGCATGCAAACTGCTGTTGGTGCTACACGCGATGAAGTTTAAAGTATTAATGATAGGAAGTTTCTAACACCCTAATCTGTACATTCAATGCGAAATCAAGCAAAATCCTATTAGGGTTTTGTAAAAAATCATCACGTGGTTTTTTAGTACCTTATAAAAAAATGTGTAAAACAAGTGAAAGACTAACAGGCAGAATTGAAGGAGAGGTTGTGTCCTGGTAGATACCAAGATTTATTATCACCTGATACAATTCAAAATAGTATGATAAGGGAAGAACTTGAGAGTCCAGAAATAAATACATCTTGCATATATGGAATGTTAACATATGATAACAGAGGCATTAACATCAGTTGGAAAATTCGTCTGGAAAAACCCCAGGTAAAATATCCTCATAGGCATTTATATATTGAACTTCGGAAAAGAACTGTCAAGATCAATAAAAGCGTATTTCACTAGTAATGGGAAATGCAAGTAAAATCTACATTGTGTATTTCTATTTTGATGGGTCCTTAGAAAAATACAGCACTAAAGTTTCTGTATGTTTGGTGATGAGGCAATGGGTGTATTCCGTAGCTTCCTTGACCCCAGTGTTACATGGGATTAGACGTGGATTTGGGGAAGGATACGGGCCAGGGGCGGGGAGAGGGTCAAGGATGATGAAAGCGGCCGGGGGATTTTTGCATCAACATTTGTAGGAAGAAGGTTAATGGAACACCAATTTGGCAGTTGGCACAGCGGGGTCCAAAGGCCATGCTTTGCCTCTTGCCTGTTCTTAAATAATAAAGATATTATGAAGATGCAGTCTTGGCCAGGGCGTCAGAGGTAGACATGTATGCAGTGCCTACCAGCGTGTGTGTAAGGGTATGTAGCCAGTCCTTTTGTAATAATGTTGATCAAAACATAAGAATACATACACTGTGCGACAGAAACTCTCTTCATAAAAATATATTTCAGTGGTGTAACCAACTAATTACACAGATATATATTCTTCCAAACATTGTTCATAGTAGCCGGCAGGGGGCGGGGGTGGTGGGAGACCAAAGGAAAGTAACCTCGATGTCTAAGAGTAAAGGATTGCTTAGATGAATCATCTAACATTCAACACTGAAGTGTATGCAGCCGTCACTGGATGCTGTAGCTGTATATTTACTGAAGTGGGAAAATCTGCACAGCATATTGTAAAGTGTAAACTATAGATAGATAGATATAGATAGATAAGTATGAGTTATGTATATACGTCCTCAGAGAGAGCTGACTCAAAGTACCTTTAAGAAAAATGTTAACAGGGTAAATTCCTCCCTTTGTGGCATTTTGGGGGATTTAATTATTCCTTTTTAATACACTGCTTTGTGAAGCTTCTTTAAGAGCATGTGTTATAATTTTACTTAATGACTGATATCTTGCTTAATCTTTTAATCAGTTCTGTCAATCAGTTGGTGTATTCAGCATCACATCACTGTGATGTGAGTAGCTCATAGGCAGTAGAAATTTTGATTAAGATCAAAGGGATGATATATTGCTTGCCTTTCAGACTCGGGACACCCAGAGGGAGGGAGGCATTGCACAAACTGCTGACTCCAGGCTCCTTGACCAGGGAGAGTGCGCAGGTGCTGGAGGTCAAGGTCAATAGCAGCAGGTGTGCAGTCTCCTCAAGGTCTAGGAGCAGTCGGTGTGTCTGTCCACCTTTTGGTTTGCTAGACTCCTGTCAGTCTGTCTGTCCTTCTGTCTGAAACTATCTCTCCAGCCACAGTTTAGTTGCTGTCCATTCTTTTCCATGTAAGTGGAGACAGCTCATCCAAGTTTGGTCTCTCCTTGCCTATGACAGGAAGCAAAAGGGATATTGACCAGTTAATCCAGCATTTATTGATTATTCCACCTGTGTCATGCTCAATGCCAGACTCTGGAAACTCAGTCTCTGTAAGTCTGGCCAGAAAGGCAGATGTATTAGGAAATAGTTAAAATGCAATTTGTAGTGCTGCTAGCATTTATAAAAAATGTCTAGAATAGGTGCAAGAGAAAATACATGAGTAATTGCCTAGGGTAGGTAGGGTGGAGGGGTAATGGAATATAGGCTCTTTGCTAATGTATTTCTTTCTGGGGGAGGTCAAAATCTTTTAAGCTTAGATTGTATGTCTCTTTAAATGGGTGAATTTATGGTATGTGAATTATATTTAAATAAAGATGTTAACAAAGCAGTTGCATGAATAAGCATTTTACCTGACTGTGGGAGTGAGGTTTGGGCACCATAAGGAAAGGAAATAGTGAGGGTGTCATCCGGGCTTCACATGAATCAGAGTTTAGGCTGGTGAAATGATCAGACAAGTGTGGGCTAGGCATATACGGCTGAAAATGAGCAGTGTATATGGTTTGGTGTCACTGGTCTGTATTGAGTTGCGGGCTGGGAAGGAAAGAGATTGTATCACACAGGACCTTGGTCCTGTGGTGAGAAACTGTGACCATGTTTCACTTAGGTTGTGTTTGTGAGGTTATCATCCACTTCTGGATCAATGAAGTCTCATCTGTTTCTTCAATAGTGATGTTTCAACTGAGCATGTGTAAGACTTACCCAGGAAGTTTGCTTAAAATGCAGACTTCTGCAATCTGTACCCAGACATTCTGATGCCAGGGGGTTCTAAATGGGGGGTAAAATATCAGCCTTTAAAATAAGCGTCCTTCATGATTCTGATGCAGGTGGTCTATGCCCCGGATTTGGAGAAACACTATTTAAAATATATATATTCTTATATCGCAAATGCTAAGTGCCTTCCATAGTGTACAGTTGCGGTTGTGGGCATTTAGGTGTTCAAGGTATTAGATCGTGAGCAAGTTCTCTGCCCTTTGCATTCATTTTAAATTGGAAATTCACACTTTAATGAGAAAAAATTTTTCCCACTATATACAAGTGTACTCTATTACAAGTATATATAAAATATATTATAATATATAGTGATATATATGGTATATTGTATATGTATTATAATATGTGGCATAAGCAAGAAATAAGGATAGATGTTATTCATAAATGTGGAATGGGTCAATGGAAATGTTACCCACAATGAAACTCTTATAGTCTGCAACTTGGGTAAAATTATTTGCAGGTATAATTTGGGGGGACCACAATACGGTAAGATTTCTAAGGCTGGGGAGAATTTCATATAGGATTCAAATTCTGCACTTTTCTTCCTGCATGAGGATGTATGTGGACCTATTTTTTAAAGTACATTAAGCATAATATAGCGGACATGCTTTGAAGCAACTCATTGACTTCATTTTAGTCATGGTCACATGCTTTGTCTTTCTTTTAAGAGGAAGATAAATATCAAGACTGTAATTGCAAGCTTTTTCTTTCCCTGAGAGTGTTTGTTTTGAACTTCTATTGATCTGCAGTGATTGTGCAGAAAGATATACCATTGTCCATAGGAAATTAAGTCATGATACCTAGTTTTAGAGATAGATACATATTCTACTTAAAGTTTCCTCCTCTCCAATTAGCTCTACATTTTTCATTTCTCCAAGTCTTTCCAAGACTCTACCTTGGGGAAAATAATATCTCTTGACTGTGGCCTCAGTTAGCCAATGAATATAACTCATTTTCCTTAAATGTTATTTTCTTATTATGGTCATTATTCTCAATTAATTTTAATTTTTCCCCTTGACTGTGCTTTTCAAGTGGTATACATTATCAAGAAGATGCCTAGTTACTGGAAGGATTTGTTAGATGTAGGAACCCCAGGCTACAGCACTCTAAGACTCCCAGGAAAAGCAAGTGATAGGAAAAATTTAAAGAAACCTGCCTGGTGAAAAAATAGCATTCACACGTGTCAATGTTTATTACTTAAAATCCCACCATCAGAAAGAGACTCATTCTGAAAGCGGTGAGCCTTGTTAGAAGAAACTATCTGTGAGAGAGACAGTGATCATTCAGTTAAAGAATATTTCTTTTGTAGCCCTACTATCGGTCAGCCACAGACTTCCCTTTATAGCTTTTATGATCTTTTAATGATGCTATGCCATCCTTTTACTGTAACCTGGGTCATTGTAGATAGTAAAAGTTCAGACACGAAGAATATAAAGTTCTCATTAAGAAGCCACAGTTAGTAAGCAGCCAAGGTATGAGTTAAACAACATTCTGTTTAATTCTTAAACCCAAACTGTTTCTATACCATGGGATGTGTATGTTAGGAGCAAGGATATTAATCATTTCAAACAAACTGAGCGGCTCTGAGACTGGCTGCAAAGGTGAAATGTGGAAGACAGGGGACATTGGGTTAGGGAATGCCTGTAGCTGATAGGAGATGCATCAAAAGACTGAGGACTTATTCAAATTCTCTGACTCTTTTGGCAAATTTTCAGAACTGTAAGGGACTTAGAGACTGTTTGGTTCAGTCCTCAGTGTTTCCTAAATGAGAGCTGAGGTTCTCAGTTTCAGAAAGTCAGAGGTGTCATTTATGGTTTCCACTTCCAGAGATGCTGAGAAGATTGAGGTTGGAAGAAAGTTCCAGATCCAAAATCCATTAGCAACACAACGGAGGTCTCTATGGGAAACAATAAGAATCAGATTGTAGGGGCACCTGAGTGGCTCAGTCGTTTAAGCATTCAACTTCAGCTCAGGTCATGATCTCGGGTTTGTGAGTTTGAGCCCTGCGTTGGACTCTGTGCTGACAGCTTGGAGCCTGAAGTCTGCTTCAGATTTGTGTCTCCCTCTCTCTTTGCCCCTTTCCCACTCGTGATCTCTGTCTCTGTCTCTCTCTCTCTCAAAAATAAATAAACATTGAAAAGAGTAATTAAATTGTAAATCCTGTTACAGAGATAACACTTTTCAGGATAGACTGAGTACCATTTAGTAAAAGAAGGTAACAGAGAGTCTGCCAATTTTGTCTATTTTTAAAATTACAGTATAGTTTTATTTAATCTAGGTTTTCTGTGAAGAAGAAATCTTGACATTATCAGTTTCATTGTCTTGTACAAATATTGCATAATACATTTAAAAATATATCACAAAACAGTGTCCTTCAGGAGTGGGGGGACGATTGATCAGGTGATGGGGACCAAAGAGGGCACATGTGATGAGCACCAGGTGTTGTGTGGACGTGTGGACTCACCTGACACTGATACTACACTGTATGTTAACCAACCAAATTAAAGTGAAAACTTAAAAAAAGTCCTTTGTGATAAGAAATAAACAATGAAATCAGTAATTTAAGTAATGAAAGCATAGTTTTGAGTTAATATGAATAGCATAAAAATGTAGCTTATTAATCCATTTCTTTTCAAAAGACAAGTTATAATTCAGTCAGTGGTTAGATGAGTGACTCATCATATGCATTGAGCCAGAAGGTGATGAAATATGTTTTGTCCCATGATTGTTTTCAGTACCAGTTTATACTTAACATGATGCATAGCACATAGCATAGAATACTCAATAATTAAGGCAGTTAATATAAGGGAAAATGATTTCGAAAAAGAAACAAACCAAACCCCCAAAATATTGTCCTTACATTTTTATAGTTTGAAAAGAAATAGGTTTTTTTCCTTGATAAGATATTTAATGCAGAATGAATTTCAGAATTTTAGGAGGAAAGCCTTTTAGCTTGCAATTTTTGACAGTTTCAAAGTAGTTTATATAAGAAATTTGGGTGTTTTCTCATAAATCTACTCGATAGAACTGTGTGTGTGTGTGTGTGTGTGTGTGTGTGTGTGTGTGCGCGCGCGCGCGTGTGCTTGCATTTAAAAAAGTTAAAAGAATTTCAGAATTGTTTTCAGAAAAATGAAAATTTTGCTTCTCACTTATGCTCTCTGTATCATAGTATATGCTGTCCTTGTCTTTTCTTTACTCACCGTTATTTAAAGAACCAAAACATAACCTCTCTCTAACTCCGGAGGCCTTTTATCCAGTCATTTTCTACTGAATTGAAAGTTTCTCATAGTCAATAATCACTTCATCTATCCTATCTAGTAGTTCAATGATCACATTAAGGTGCCTTATTGTGGGCCATTCTCTTGGATACTTTCTCTCTCTGGTTGAAATCTAACAAGATCGTGAATCACTTATTACTTAAAAACTGAGGGACCCAGTGTGGATAAGACAGGTGACCTTAAAGAATGGCTATTGATGTAAACATTGATGTCACTTATCAGTTTGTTAGGTGGTTTCATGAAGTTATTCTATTATCTCCTAATTCTACAATTCTCTTTTTAAAAAAAGTGCCGCTCAGAAAAGTAAAGCATGGGACCCGTACCTCAGTATTGACTCTGCTTCAGCTCTTCACTGGTTCCATGGGAGGACTCAGCACTGTCCGTAGCCGGAAGGCACCTACTTAGTGTTTCTCTATCTGTGTGGGAGCTGGGAGGAAAACTGTGGCCCCTGCCAGTGGTGTTCGGACTTACCTTTAAGTTGGTGCTTTAAATGGATTTCCTTTGGAAGTTTCTATTCTTTTCTGCTCACCCTTTCTTCTCTGGCACTTAACTTCAGGCAGAGTATGGGGGACAATCCTACTATGCTTTGTATCTATGACAGATTGTTGGTTTGGAACCCAGTTCTATGATGGTTTATTTCTACTAAGGATTAGCAGCAATCATAAAAGTTTTAGGACTTTAAAACACTGTCTTTTGGGAGAGTGAAATAGCCTGACAACATTAAGTGTACTGAAAGACCACACGATAAGGAATTTGAGGCTTTATTTTATTTTATTTCTTTAAAATTTTTAAATGTTTATTTATTTTTGAGAGAGAGAGAGAGACAGAATGCAAGCAGGGGAGGGCAGGGAGAGAGAGAGACACAGAATCTGAAGCAGGCTCCAGGCTTTGAGCTGTCAGCACAGAGCCCTATGTGGGGCTCAAGCTCATGACTGCAAAATCATGGCTTAAGCTGAAGTCAGAAGCTCAACTGACTGAGTCCCCCAGGTGCCCCGTGAGGCATTATTTTAAGAACTTTGGCCTATATTAAAGAGTCAATAAAGGAATAAGGCATACAGTTATGAAGTTTAACTAAAGGTCTAGCAAATATGGAAGCTCACATCAGTATACAAATATGGGTAGGAGTTTGTGCTTCAACGATACAAACTTTGAATTGGTAGCATTTTCCCTGGAGAGATCTTTGCATATTTGCTTGCAAAATTTGTAAATGTAATATACGTGTGTGTATGTGTATACACCTGCATATATATTTATTTATACTTACATTTATATATTTGTATAACGATATTTAATATAGTTTCCAGAGGTGTTTTTTTTTTTTTTTTTGGTCTTTCAAAAGCATTTTGACAATAGCAAACAGCAATTGTTGGCTTGCACTGCTGATAGACTAAAACGTTCCCACATCATTCACTCATCTTTCAGTAACCTCTTTCTAGTGTCTTCCAATATCTACCTCATCCCACGTCAGTGCAGTGGTTTCAATGAAGATAGAGATAAGGAAAGTCTTAAAAGGGTTCATTCATGATATCATTCCATGATATATTGTGTCTTTCCAAGATAAAAATTCTCTACATGGAGAGTTTTATGTATGTTAATCAAACTGGATCATATTTTTGAAGATAAAACATTTGACAATGGATTACTTTTACCTAAAATTAGATTACAATGATTTGTTTTTTCTGGTTACTTACTGAAAGTAGTCTTTTCCTCTGTGACTTACGATTTCTCTTCTGTTCAAATGACTTCCAAGATTTAGAAAGAACTAGGAGTTCAATAACTTATAACTGAACTAACTACTGATTAAGCATAGTAATGTGGGTTTTATTTAAAATTTAATTTAAAATGTCAGATTTTATCCAGTTTCATTATTATCTCTGACTCCATTTTATTTGTATTTAAAGGAAAATGCAGAATTGCCAATTTGGATTTTATTTTTTTATAATGTTAGCCCACTACCTGATACAGTTTTTCATCATACGCAAAGTAGCCCCAGATCAAGGATTCAGAAATAAGAAATATTAGAAGGCCTATGATCCCAGAGGTAAAAATCAGCACCTCAAATCATTACAATTTTCCTATAAATATACTCACATAAGATTTCAATAAATTAGAGGTTGACATCAGGAAAACCCTTCTAGTGATTTTCCTTTACTGGAAAGTATAATTCACTTTAGAAGAATACAAATAAATCACAAACTATATTATTTGCATTTTTTTAAGTTCCCCTGCTTTTGAATAAAGCATCCATCTACAAAGTCAATATTACCTAAAAAGGTATTATTCCTTCCTTCCTTAATTCAGTTATACAGTAAATCTTCTTTCCGTATTTTCTCTGTGCCAGCACATTTTTAGGCATGTAGCAGAAAACCAGAAAGAGATTTACCTTATCAATGTTGCTTCTGGTTGTGGAGCCTCTTTACACAAATAAGTCAGTAAAAAAGGAAGATATACCTGGTAACAAACTCTGCACAGGGTCTTGAATTAGGGCACGGAAATCAGGTGAGTGGCTGGTACTTTGCATTGGTTCATTAGAAAAGTACCTGCTGGGAATCCTGGGAGGCTCAGTCAGTTGGGCATCTGACTTTGTCTCAGGCCATGATCTCACGGTCTGTAGGCTCTGTGCTGACCACTCAGAGCCTGGAGCTGCTTTGGATTCTGTGACTCCCCCTCTCTCTGCTTCTCTCCCACTCCTTCTCTCCCTTTCTCTCTCTCTCTCTCTCTCTCTCAAAAATAAACATTAAAAACATTTAAAAAATTTAAAAAAGTGCCTAAGGAGATAATACTAAGTGGCAACTGGAAATATGAAAACTTGCCTCCTCTGCAGATTGGGAGGGAAGGAATCCAGGAAGAGCTTTAAAAGGCCCTGTGGTGGTTATCAGGGGTGGGGATGAATTATAAATTACTTTCAGTTTAGATCTGACATTAATGAGGATAAAAATAGTCAGGAATCAGATAAGTGAATATGTTGCCCTGGATGGTAAATTCTTGAAACAGTTAACACCATTTCCCACTCTGTTACCACATTGAAGTCATTGCTAATCAATCATGGAGCTACCTTCATGCAAGGTCTGCTATATCATCTGAATGCTTTTCAACCCCACAGCAGTCAGAGTGAGAGCTGGCTCACGAGATGAAGCAGACCCCTCCTTCCTGCTCTTTTGCTCCGAATAAAGTTGTGGCTCAGACCTTTTCTTTTGTAAGCCCAGCTCCCAAAATCTTTCTGTGAATCTCTAGGATATTATTATTTATTTATTTTCAACTGTAGTGTATAATGGCTCACAGTTTTTAGTTTACAGTAGAAATACCCAGGGGATTATTTTAAAAAGCTGCAATGCCCCAGTCTGGACCATTTAAATTAGGATCTGGAGGTGCAGAGCTCAGGCATGGATATTCCAAAAGTTTCCAAGATGAATCTTCACAGCGTAGCCAGGAATGAGAACTAGTGCTCCTAATCTTCTGTCTCATGTTGTTTCTTATTTGACCTTTAATTAGTTTGTTATTAAAATAACAACAAATAAAAAACAAGCAAAAGCCTTCAAATGGCTATAGAATGGCCAACCAACCACCAGCATTTATTTATTTATTTACTTATTTATTTATTTGTTTTTGGTAGTACTCTGAAATGCTTATGCTGGCTAATGCCCCTTTTTTCCCCTCTCAAAACACTTATCAACTTTTCAACTCTAAAGACTAGCAGGTTCCAGTGGAAATATAGTGTGAGCCACATATGTAATTTGAGATTTTCTAGTAACGACATTAAAGAAGTGTTAAGAAAATATTAAATTAATTTAATACTTTAATACATGCATTTCAGATATCGCCATTTCACTATAATAAGTGGGATATTTTATGGACTTTTTCTTCATACTATGTCTTCAAAATCTGGTGCATATTTTACAATTCCAGTGCTTGGTGAATTTCAAGTGCTCAGTAGCCCCATCTGGCTGGTGTCTACCAGACTGGAGAGTGCATGTAGACTGTAATCTTGTATTTTGATCTTGATCTCTGCTAATGTGCTACTGGAGCACATTAAAATAGGAATGATTTGAAGTCATTCTAGAATTGATTTACTCCACAATAAGTTATTTATGTAATGGTCGGTATTTTGTCTGATTTGGAAATATATCCTGTTCAGACAGGGTTTTAAGCCACTGCACTGAATCAGGCGAGATAGAAGATCACCAGTTCTTAGAAGCAGAAGCACACACACACACACACACACACACACACACACACACTTGCTAGTTGCAAATCAATACATTACTCAGATTTACAGATAGAGAAAACCTACTCAAGCAAACCTCAGAGATCTCAAACAGCTTAGGGGATAATTCTCAAAGGACTGAAAAATTGATTACCTCCTGATATTTTAAGGACTTTGGCAAACTGGGTGTTCTCTGAAAATGTAGCATCTTATTACACCCTTTGAAAACTCTCAGTGCACTCTGAATATATGTTTGCCAAATTGGCAGAACCTTAGTCCTTAAGGTGCGCTTTTAACTTCTAAGTCCTAACACCTTGTCGGGACTAGTTACAGTCAAATATAAAATAAGGAAAATAACCAGTGAAGTCCGTTTATCTTTTGACTTTATGGAGTATTTGAATAAAGCAAGAAAAATGTTCAATTTTATGAGACAGTTTGTATGCTAGGCTTTTTATTTTTTTATTTCTTCATGTAGTATTAAAATAGTCGCTGTAATATTCATATATGTGATATGTAACTTTAGCTAGAACAGAGCCAATCAGTTTTAAATTAAGAAGAAAATGGTTTCTGTATCCACGAACTTAATTTGTTTGTATTCCCAAATAATTAGGTGATTTCTTCCTAAATACTTTCTATTAAGTCTCAGTATTTTATTTTAAAAATCACTTGGCATATGTTTTGAGACTTAATACTAATAGCAAAGGATTGGGTGCATTTCAATATAGTAGAAACAAAATATTTGCGTGCCGTTTGGTCTATTTCTTCACGTTTGTTTAGCTACTAGAAAACAATTGTATTTCCTTTACTCTAGTAAGTACTATGTCCTCAGCGATGAAAAGATACTACTTTTAGAGGTAATGGGTCAATGTGGTAGACTTAATAAGTGACTGAGTTACGTGTAGGGAAAATATAATATAAAAGGAAAAAAAAGCACCAGTTCTCTATTTTACATTAGTATGTTAACTAATTGAAACTTATATAAAAATTAAAAAAATAAATTTATAAACCACCTAGAAAAATAAAAGGAAAAGAAAAATAAACCTGATCATTCAGGTCTCAAGATATGTGATATCAACCACATACAGAAAAAATACAAGTATTATGATCTGAGCAACAATATGTGTCTCCTAGAAATAGACTATGGATATACAAAGCTTCCTGTTGAAAAAAAAAAAACAAAACCAGTGCACCTAGACTCACTTAAGTAACTGTTTCTAAGCCTGGATTTTTATCTTTTGAAAGTGTAATAGTAAAATGATAGTAAAAAAAAACATTTTAATGATTAATTGTTACCGATTTTCAAATTTAGTATTATCTTAAAATTTAAAATATCACACTTGGCCTTAGAAATGTTTTTGGGGACTACTGTTTTCAGAATAAGAAGGGAAAAGCTTTATTCCTTTTAGCTGCATTTTCCTAGAGGGAAATCATTGTTAACGCCGGTAACTGCTCCATAAGGCAAAAAGAAACTCATTAAAAATAAACGGGTACTTTTGAAAATTCTAAAAGCAGATAGTTTGCTGGAACAAACACAGAGAGACAGCTAATACTAATTATGAACCAGATAAATGTGTTTAATATTCAATTTAATCTATAATACACCAAACAATTGCAAATGGATTCTGTCTTGTCTCTTCAGAATTTTAGAGCAAGAAGGTGTCCTGTCTGTTGTTCAAAGCTGTGTTCTTCTGCCTTTGGGACTAAGTCATAAAGTTCAAGCACACAGCTTTGTTTCCCAAAGGACACAGCAGGCCCTGATAGGGCACGCCAGCCGTGATTCTACAGTGACACCAGATTGGCGACTGACAGAACTCTCTTGGGCGAAAGTGACAAAGCTGTAATATTTCACAATGGACTGACTGATGTCTTTGGAAGGTCTGTTTGATTTCAAAGGACATTTTATATATTTCTGTGAAGATGAAAGCGTATTAGACCTTTGTGATGAAAACCCATCTGACTGCATAATGAGCGTTGCAATAAATAAAATTATGGTGTTTCTTTCCTGAGCTATATATTGCTTGAAGCTGATTAAGAATATTTCAAAGTGTAGATCAAGTGCTATTTATTCTTAGTACAAAGTGGGCATGAGGTTATCTTTATTTCTATCTGATTAATAGAGAATAAATTATTTAGAAAATAGAATGTGTTGCCTATTCCTGTGAAGAGTAAAGAGAGGGTGTATTTTTATGAGATGATAGATTCATTATTTATAGTTAAAATAATAAATATTTTAGTAGATTATCACATAAGGTATTTTGTTTATATCCAGGTTTGAAACAAAGCATGTAACATCATTTTATTTTTTTTTTTCTGCTGAGCTCTGTTAGTTTTACTTTTCCATGGTGGTTAGCCTGAATTCTTGAAACGTGTAAACTGGGCACTTGGGCCAAGACCTATGAAAATCTAATATGTATTCATCTAGTTAATTTTTAAAATTTTTGAAAATTTGAAGCTGCAAATGTATACCTTAATTTCCTTCTCTGATACTTGTCTTCCATAAGATATGATGAGTAATTTTTAAACTATCACATTCATATGTGTTTATATGATATATATTTTAAGAAGAAAATCAAGAAATAATTTATATTTTCACTCCAGCATCCTTGGATCAAATTTTTAATGGAGTGACTAACATTCAATGTGTAATTTTGAAATTGAGCTGCTTATGACAGTTACCTCAAGACTCGCTGTGTCAAAAAATACACGAGAAATATTAACATCAGTTCTCTTTACATTTGAAATGTGTATATTGTAGATAGTTTAATATTTAAAAAATACTAGTTGCAGCATTTTAAAATAGCAAAGTATGAATTTTTGCTAATTATTTAGTAGAATAAAATAAATGCATTTCTTTATTCCCTATATGAAATTAAGAATCAGCACCAATTCAAAATTGTGTGGATTTTTAATGATCAAATTCATCATGCTATGTTTATTTTTAAATAGTTTTAAATAGAGTTCATATTTTTTTAGAGTAAGAAATATCTCTCTCCTTCCTTTGGATGTCCACTGGATTCCTTCCTAGCAATGGCTTCTTAATGGCTGTCCTGATAAATGAATTGATATTGTCCAGAGAGTTAAAATAGAATTGCTTAACACACAGATTTCACCGAAAGATGTAAACAATATAGTATGAAATGGGTTTGACTCAGCAGTTTTATTTAAGATAGGAAATGAGGCTTATAGATATATCAAAGATGATTTTTAAAGATACATCAAAACGTTTGAATTTATACATTAGAATTAGTATGTCTTTCCCAATTTTTTTTACACATAAGTTTTCACGTGGAAGTTATCAGCAGAAGCTAGTTCTGCACAACCTGGCCAACTTTGGAAACACGGGAGGGTATTTTCGGTTGCAGCAGTAACTAGAATACTTCTGACATTGGAATAAAGGAGCAAGGATTCCTCTCACCATGCAGAGCTCATGATGGCTCTGTGCTGTATCAGTTTCCTATTGCTGCTGTAACAAATGACCACAAGTTTAGTGGCCTAAAACAACCCAAGTATGTTATCCGGCAGTTAAGTAGAAGCCCAGGAGTAGCCTCCTCAGTCTAAAATTAAAATGTTGCCAGGGCTACATTGCTTTCCAGAGACTCCAGAGGAGAATCTATTTTCCTTCCCCTTTCTAATTTCCAGAAGATGTCCACATTCCTTGGTAGAGGCCCCCATCCTCCATTTTCTCTTTTGTTGTTGTTTATTTATTTTGAGAGAGAGGGAGAGAAAATTCCAAGCAGGCAGAGCCTGACTCAGGACTTGAATCCATGAACTGTGAGACTGTGATCTCAGCCGAAATCAAGAGTCAGATGCTTAACCAACTGAGCCCCCCAGGCGTCCCAACCCATCTTCTATTTTCAAAGCCAGTGACATTGTATCTCTCTGACCATTCTTCTGTAGTCATGTCCTCCTCTGATTCCCTTCGGGAAAGATTGTTAACTTTTAAGGACCCTTGTGATGAGAATCTGCCATCTAGATAGTCCAGGTTAAATTCTCTCTCTCAAGATCATTAAACACCTTAACATTTGCAAAGTCTGTTTTGCCAAGTGAGGTAACATATTCACAGGCTTCAGGGATTATTAGAACTTTTTGGCAAGGGATGTGGATGGGAAATGGAAGTTTGGATTCATTTTTCTATTATATGTACCATGAAGAGTTTTTCTTAATTGGTAGTTTGCCCATTAAAGAATTCTGCATTGGAAGGCAGTACCTAAGTACCCCAAATAAGCTGACACTTTTCGTTGCTGGCATTTGATGCTATTTAAATTACACTCAGGGTTTGCCCCCACTGATTTCATATACTTATTTGGTGTCTTCTACCTAAAAGAACTAAGGTGGTATCATTGAATGAGGAATCAGGAGGATATCGGCAATAGATCGAAGAGTCAGCACTAGGATTTGGATCTACATATCTACATTTATGGATGTGTTCAAGTCTTACATCCCTGAAAAGGTCCGCTGTGGCCACTGCGTGACTTCCACAGATGTTGCTCCCCCCTGTGAAGCTCATGTTCTGTGAATTCCTGCTATTTGTCTTTTAAATGTATTGAAGGGAACAGAGTGGCAATAAGGATACGAAAGGGGGAGGACACAGATAGGAGACAGAGGTCCTTTATTAATTCCTAGATGCGGCATTTGAATTCAGTTTATGATAGGTATTTTATAATACAGTCATCGACATTTCAAGTTAAACTCTCCATGATTACCTTATGCTTTTGGTGATTTATTTTTAAATAGAAAAATGTATATATCATGAAATAAATTATGCCTTTCCATCTGGTGAGAATTTTAAGACCTGGGATCCAAATAACCTTTTTTTAAATGTTTATTTTTGAGACAGAGAAAGAGAGAGAGAGAAATAGAGAGAGAGAGAGAGAAGTGGGAGGTTCAGCAAGAGAGGGGCACAGAGGATCCAAAGTGGGCTCTGTGCTGATAGCAGAGACCCCAATGTGGGGCTTGAACTCGCAGACCATGAGATCATGACCTGAGCCGAAGTTGAATGCTTAACCAACTGAGCCACCCAGGCACATAAGCCTTCTTTTTTAATTAGCAAAGTATAAAGAAAAAATATAAAATGAAACCATTTTAGATTATTTATTTTAAATAAACCATTTATTTATGATAAATAATATAATTCATAATGTAAGTAATATATTAAATATATATAACTATTATTTATATCACCTGTGTATATAATAGTAATGAAATTTAGGATTTGTTTAACAATTCACTATTTTCGAAGATACTTTATTTATTTTACTGGGGGGGCTCTAAGTACTCAAAGATATTTTAAATGAGTTGTCTCCTATGGGACTTACATCACCACCATATGATAGCTATCAATATTTCTGCTTTACAGGTGAGGAAACTAAAGTCCATAATGTTCTTGTCCAGTGTCAACACATTTAGCTAATGGTGAAGCCACGTTTGGGACTCTGATTTCCCGGTTGCTTCTTAAGGAGCTGCGTTAGAAGGGGGAACTCTATTTACACCTGCTGAGTGCCCACTACATGATGTTAGTGGTCCTTGCTTAGTAATGATCTGAAAAAAATTTTGAGTTAACTTGTTGGAGTTATTATATGTGTTTATAATGATATTTTTGCTCCTTAAGTATATCCTTAGGCAATCGGTTGTTTGATTTAGTGAGTGATTCAGTTGGCCAAATCTTTAGGCTTACAATTTTTTACATATAAAAATATAATCGTAAAGCTGGTTCTTGGGTTGTACTACTAAGGAAAATCAGACCTAACTAAATTAATCCTCTGGGAATTCCATTGCCTTGATCAGCTTTTAGTTGATGACCATAAGGAACGGGAAGAAAGAAGATTCTCCATGGAGATTTCCTGTGTCTCTATATTCTCTCCTCCTATTTATATTTTTTTAAATCCATTTTCTATACTTTAGGCACTTAGTAGATTATGTTAATACTGACTTCACACTAATGAATTGAAAAAAACCTTTAAATTTTACTAATGTAATAATTGATTATTCAGTATAACTAAAATGCGATTATAATTGAAGTTTTGAAACCATCAATAAGTTTAAAATGCAAATATGGTGAAATGGTTTCCCTTATCTGCATATTCAATGACCATTAGCTTTCTGTCCACAACAGTTTTTAACTTATCATTATTGGTTGAAAACATGTTAGCTAGGAAAAAGTAGTTCAATGAATGAAATGAAATGAACATAATTAAGTTAAAAGGTTTTTTTTTTTGGTTTGTTTTGGTATAACTTTTTAAAAACTTTTTTACTTCTCACATCGATTTTTTTGCCCCATCAACTTTTTCTTGTACCCTCTTTCAGCATAAAACCATTGTAAAAATTATGAGAACATGACTAGTTCATAACAGTCATTATTTAAAAGAGAATAAAACAAATTATATATATATATATATACACATTATACACTAGTATATAAACTATATTTTGGCGATTTTCTTATTCTGCTTTGTTTCAAATGTTTATGGGTGTATTTTTGCTTCGTTTTGTTCAGCCTATCTGAGAGCATTTCCCCCATGTGTTTCTCTACTTACTGGTGGAAGCGAATGTTATATAATGTTTTTGAAGATCAATAGTATATTGTTTGTGCTACTTGATTTTATTAGATTATTCATCAAAAATGTATTTTAAAAATTATGTTTATGGTAAAGAATGCTACAGGAATTATTTCAGTTTATTTGGTACATTCAATTAAACTTAGATAACACTATTGATAGTCATAAAGTTGTGAAATAAAAGGATAGTTGATGAAAGTTAATGAAAGACTATAGTACAGACAGTATCTCCTTTTAGGCAATCCTCAGTTCATGGTGCGTTTCAAAATACATTTGTTTTTATATAATCCTCCATTTAATCCAAACAGCATGTTTATATTGTCAGTCACTATTTTTTAAAATGGTATTGACTAGCCTTTGGTAATAACTTGAGTATCTGTACTCCATTGGAATGACCAAGAAAGAGAGAGAAAATGTAATTCAGACCAGTATAATTTTATTGTAATTAACCAAAGGCTAATCATTAGCAAGTAAAATACTTATACTTTCATTGTTCAGAAAACGAAATTGCCATCTCAGTATTTCTTATAATGTAGGGTAATTACATTAAGTAGTTAAGCACTCTTGATGTGTATTTGGCTACTTTTTAGTACTAGGAAGTCCAGTGGATTTAGCATTGATATAACCAGCTTATGGATGTAAGTGGTGACTTGGGAAGATGACATTTGGAAAAATAGACTCCTCTTCCTGCCCCATGAGGCTCACTGAGCATGAAACGACCATAGACATCATGGTGGCCTTGTTATTATCAAGTAACTGGAGTGAAGTTGATATACCAGCAGTGGTTGGAGTTGAGTTCTGGCTCATAAAACAGACCTTTTCATTCTCTGCAATGTTCTGGTTCAGGAAAGCTACCATATGTTGAGAACTCTGTACATAAATCTTGGAATATGAGTCCTCGTAGCTTTTGGAGAACTCCTTTATGAAACGCAGATGGCAAAAATGAGGGTAATATTCTTAGTATTTATAACAAGATTATTTTCATTGTAGTTTGCAGTATGCAATTATTTATTTTAATTCAGGTATTTACAAACATCATTTCAACCAGCTACTCTTTGATGTCCTGTGCTACATATTGCAAACCAAGCTTAATACTTGCACAGAGCGCCTAACTGTTGTCAGAATATACATTAAATATATGGCACATTTTTCTGTTTCTGATGACTTATAAAAATTGCAGACCTCATTTCCTTGCCCAGTTGATTCTTTATTTAGTTACCTAACAGATACCTACTGAGAGCCAAACATGTAAAAGGCATGATGCTATCCATTATTTTTAATCCAACTTCCATTTGGAATGAGCAAATACAAGCTCACTGTGTTAAATAAATACCTAAAGGTGTACATCTTCTAAAATATGTTTCTTTCAGGCACAATAGAAAGGAAGGATTTATGAGATGAATGAAAAGGAATGAATGCTTGTGCTGATCAGCCTAAATTTCAGCTTCTGAAGGCTTTCCGTATGTGGGGCAAGGTTGCAGGGAAGCTGCAGATCGTGTCTGTTCCCATTACAGGACTCCACTTTCACTGACTTTCATTTTCCTCCTATTACAGGTCAAAACCCAAGTTGCTAAGTGAGCGCCAGAGAAGTGAACTGATCTTTGATCACAGGGGCGGTTACTACATTGCCCTTAAAAATCTTTCTGAGCATTTCATCCTTCATCTTTTTCCTTTCTGGGGATAAGAGCAGAGTTAGAGGCACACTGACTTTCAGGGAGTCTCTGAGTAGCCGGGGAATTGTCAATCCAGCGACTTTGGGGAATCCTGTCCGTAGAATACCAATATATGCTATTGATTTCAGCGAGTGAGATATGAAGATGAATTTGTCTTAATTGATGTTTAATGATTTTTTTTGCAGAGTGAGCTTTTCTTAGCCGTTGAAAGACCTGCCTTTCCATCACAGTGACATTCAGTTAGTGGTAAATCTGATGGAGAGACTCCGTGTTAAACATGAATGTGGATTTTATTTCCCTACTTCTCTGAGAATAGTTTATCAGAAAAGTTCCTTGACCTATAGAATACTGAGTGCTTCCTCTCACTGAAATAATTTATTTTGCCCTTGAGCTTGAACACTTTAACATTATCCTACCGATTCCATTACCCATTATTTGGCACCACCTGGACGACGGTGAACACTTGTAATAATTTTATTCAGTTAATGAGGTTAATTAAGAGATCTTTAAAATGGTAGATATATACTATCTTTTAAATGTTTGTGGAAGTAATTTTTGTATTTTTCCTCTTCACTTAGCTAAAATAATTAACATGTATTATATGTTCTGCCAACTAAAAAAAAATATATATGTGTGTGTGTGTGTGTGTGTGTGTGTGTGTGTGTGTGTATGTATTTGTTTTTAATCCTAAGTTCTTTTGCCATTAACTTAAATATATTCCCAGATTTTTGTGGAGGAATTTTCCTAAACATTTTATAGATTTATATGTTTGTAAATAAATATGTTTTTATAACTAAACAGTATTTTATACATTTATATACATTTATATGTTTATTATAGAAGAAATATATAAAGAAATACTTTTCATTTGAAAATACCTTGCAAATTTCAGAAAAATTACAAAGAAAAAGAAAGAAATACCAAGTATAATTCTGTCACAAAAAGAGAACATGTCATTTTTATCAAGGTAAAATTTTTATTTACTTTGTCAGCATAAATGTATAACCCAGGAAGATTATATACTTCAGTAAGCATTATGCTCTTTTCTAACAAGTGCACTCAATAAGGATTATACTCCAGTAAGTACGTACTAAACACATAGTTCGTACCTTACATAGTGTTTAGTACTATAAAGATCAAAGCAAGGTGTCCCGTCAGATGGGGACTTCACAGGCACAGACTGCGAGAGTTAAGAAAGAAAAGACAAAAGAGGTATAGGACAATGCAATAATGAAGCAACAATATAACTGGATTGTGTATATGAAATGGAAGTTCATATATAATAACTCCCAATTGAATTGATGTAATTTAAGGTTATTTTAATGATACTTTAATGGCACTTTACCGAGAGTACTATTTATCATGGTTGCTTTTAAGAACAGTGCTACATAGACAGTCTCTACAGGCTCAGCTCCACTTTCTTGTCAGCAAAAACATAGTTGTTGTCAGACACATTTAAAGGGACATTTTCTAAGTGTATCAGTGAGGTGGCTTGTGGAAAAGGAAGAGAAAGTGTCTCCTTTAATTTCTTGAGTCCGCTTAATCGTGATAGTTACTATGGGTACGGGATCATAGTAGTGTTAGAAGAGGTCATGATGATTCCAAACCCTCCGCATTAGGAAGGAGCCAGAGGAGGCACAGAAAAGTTACCCTATTTCATCGTATCTTTGCAGAAATATGGTCTTGTAATATGACTGTTATCTTTGACATTGTAAACTCCATGAGGACAGGGACTCTTCTGGCTCATTCCGTGTATATTACTGGCCAGAATAGTACCCGGTATGTGCTCAATAAAGCAAATGAATATAATCACATCTCTGTAAGACTGGATTCAATGGTTTAGTGTTCTAGTTCTTTATTAATTCACTAATTTATTTGGCGTACACTTTTAGAAGGTCTAATCACTGCTAAGAACCCTGTTGCTTCTGGAATTGTAAGAATAAAATACATCTTCTTTGCTTTTTTATAACCCAAAGCCATCTGATTTGCGAAGAGTTTTGGTACAAAAAAATTTGCAAATTCCACGCATATGGAAAGAATCTAAGTTGTCTTATTGATATCTCTCTTTGGTGTGTGTTAGTCCTGGGAGGGTCTAGTGCCATCGACTTCAAGTTATTATTTTTTTTCCATTAAAAATCTCTGTTAACAATTATTTTAGTTATAGTATCTATCATAGGCAATGTAGATAGATAGTACCTAAAAATGGAAGCCCTCCTCCACTTCACCTTTTCCTAAACAGAAAATCCGTAGTTTTTAGGTTTTGTTTTCATTTCCTAATGAAAGCTAAAGATGTGTCTTTGGTATTAAGGGTGAGGAACAAAGAGAGGGAGATCTGTCTCCTCAGGCTTTCTGAGTTTCCCAGAAGTCTCAGCATTGCTGCTGAGTGCTCTCTGTGTACTGATCTACCTGGGCAATGTAGCCATCTACAAATAATCAAAATCATTGTGGCGGTCTCCATTCAAGAGTCCAGACTTCTTTCTCAATGCCCCTAACTTAACCTATTCTTTCCCCCCCCCATCTTCCCCAATATATTTTGTCTCCTTTATTGATTTTTTGTCAAAGAGTATCATTTCTGAGTTTTCTGAAAGAAATGTAGACCTTATGTTATGTCTATACTCCAGTTCTAATGGTGGTGTTCTGTAGTGAACAATTCATATATATTGAAAGTTTTTCATTTGGTATGATCAGAATGCTAATATCATATATATAGGACTTATATCATCTGTGTATAGAGAAAAGTGATATTCTAGTATTAAAAATAAGGGAGTCTCAAAATGTCCACCCTGAACTGTTTAATCTGTGTATATCATATTTCTAAAATAATTTCTGAGAAATTTCTATCTTAAGACTTCAAAAGGAATGCAAACTGGTACCTTAGGTTTTAATTCTGAACGAACCATTAGAGTGAAAACCATCTTGTACCGTGGTCCTGGATAGGGGTCCATCCATTCCCGTCTTGGTTGCTTCATGGATGACACAGTCAGGCCCGCAGCTGTGGCGAGAGGCGTTAGTCATCACCTCCAGCAGCCGTGACACCTACTTACTCACCAGCTGTCCTCCTGTGTGTAGAGGAAGAGGATCAAGAGTATCAAAATATTTCAAGAACCTCGTATTTTTTTTCTTTTCCCTCAGAGATGTTAAGCCCTCCAAGAGATTGCAGGACCCGTAGAAAAGAGAATATGAAACCTCAAAAAACAAATTTATGAAGAAACTAATATTCCCAGAACTCAGCTCCGTAATGTAATTCTGAGAACCCACTAATGCTATGCCTTGTCTGTGAGTAACACATTCCTGCCTTACTCCTTTCTACTCTCCTCATCTTTTTCCCTGGGGGAATATTCTCAGATAGCTGCCAGACTGGAAAGTATATTCAGAGGAAAAGCTCATACGGAGATACGGATGTCTGATTATAGGATACTTCTTACTGTCTCTCAAAAATAAATGACAAACATTAAAAAAATTATGTCAGTAGCTTATAGTAAGATGTTTATATTAATTTATATTAAAGTACCATGTTATGCATAATTCAATAAATATATCATAAATATGATTACTAAGAATTTTAAGTGTTAAAAGCTAAAAGATGTTAAAATGTTAAGGTAATCATGGAAGAATATGTGGGAAAATTACCATAATGGGAAGAGCTCAACAAGTAGAAAGAAGTGGTGAATACAACTGGTCATGTGTCACATGATTATCTAACTAGAGAGACACTTTTGGGAAAATCCTCAAAAATATCGTAGTTTATTTATTTTTGTAAGTTTAAAAAATTTATTTATTTTGGGAGAAACAGAGACAGTGTGAGTGGGGGAGGGGCAGAGAGAGGGAGCGAGAGAATCCCAAGTAGGCTCCGCACTGTCATTACAGAGCCCGATGCAGGGATGATCCCATGAAGCTGTGAGGTCATCACCTGAGCTGAAGCCAAGAGTCAGATGCTTAACTGACTGAGCCACCCAGGTGCCTCATAAATAGTCTTAATGTTAAAGTATAGGTAGAAACCTCTCCCATATATTGTATTTTAAGGCATTTTTGAAATCATCTATATATTTTTTGTCAGACATTTTCATTACATATATATTTTTATATAAAATATAGCTAAATGAACAGTGGGGTACTATATGTGCATAAAGGAATGAGTTATGATTACTAAGGGAAACATTACTTTAAAATTCTTGATTCATTATATGGAAATCTCAGCTTTAACATTTTCTTAATGTGAAGTTTTATTTTAAATCCATGCACATTAATTATATTGAAATAATTCGTAGAGAACATAATCTAGTCTTTATTTCTGCCAATATTTTTCCTGTGAAGAATTCTATGCATCCAAAAGTCAGCACATTAATTAGCAAATGCTTATCAAGTAGATCTCAGTGTAAGGCATCTCATTAAAATCCTTATGTGGTGACATAAAAACATAAGGTAAAATACCAATGTTTAAGAAACAGTCTTGTAGAGATAAGTTACCGCTGTGATATCTGTATGTCGGTAGAATCACTGTATAATTAACATCACCAAAGTTGACTGGATAAAAGTCATGCCCATTCAGATGTGAAAAAGCTACCTGTTCCTTGGCTAGCTACAGAAAGTGGGGACCCTGAGTCACCTGTTCAAGGTCAGGCAAGGAGGGCATTTCACTGTGGACATTCGGTATGAGCAAAATAAGGTACTATTTGAGCACTGTTTGAGTGAATAGTCTGGAGAACATTCTCTTAATTAGGCATCAGAGAATATGGCTTGCCATGAGGAGATGAGCTCATTTTCTGTGTTAGTCATTCTTCAAATACCAGGGCATTCTTTTTCTTCCCACTTCTCTGTCCTTCTGATCCTTGCGATGATTCTCTAGTTCCCTGCCTATAATTAGCCACTGACTCTTCTTGTTTCCCCTATCCACCGACCTACCTTGTTCCTGTTACCCTCTGTACAATCCCTATCCACTTACCCCTTGGTCTTCACTTTTTATCAGCTGTACTTTGACAAGTACTAATGCCCAAAATAAAATTTCAAAAATTTCCTCCCCCATCAGAGGATATATAGAGCTCTCAGTGGTTTGTTCAGTTTTCTTCCCATTTGGTGGTGTGTCTTCTCATCTTAACACTTAAAACAAAAAGCAAAAACCCAAAACATTTGGTTGTTACTATTCATATAAAATTTTTTGAGAGTTTTACTCACATAACCTTTTGAAACACAATTCTAATGGCTGTGTGGTGAGGCCTCCCGAACTTCCGTTTTCCTGATCTGCAAAATGGGGCTAATAACAGTTCACAGGGTTGTTTTAAGAATTCATATGAGGTCCCCGTAGTTCAGTTTTGCGTTCATTTCCCTTGCCTTTGGGGATGTGTCAAGTAGGAAATTGCTGCGGTTGAGTTCAAGGAGGTTGTTTCCTACTTTCTCCTCGAAGGTTTTGATGGTTTCCTGCCTCATATTCAGGTCCTTCAGCCATTTTGAGTTTATTTTTGTGTATGGTGTGAGAAAGTGGTCTAGTTTCATTCTTCTGCATGTTGCGGCCCAGTTCTCCCAGCACCACCTCCTAAAGAGGCAGTCTTTTTTCCATCGGATACTCTTTCCTGCTTTGTCAAAAATTAGTTGGCTGTACATTTGTGGGCCCAGTTCTGGGTTCTCTAATCTATTCCATTTGTCCATGTATCTGTTTTTGTACCAATACCATACTGTCTTGATGATGACAGCTTTGTAGTAGAGGCGAAAGTCTGGGATTGTGATGCCTCCCATTTTGGTTTTCTTCTTCAATATTACTTTGGCTATTCGGGGTCTTTTGTGGTTCCATACAAATTTGAGGATAGTGTCTTCTAGCTTTGAGAAGAATGTTGGTGCAATTTTGATGGGGATTGCATTGAATGTGTAGATTGCTTTGGGTAGTAATGACATTTTCACAATGTTTATTCTTCTGATCCATGAACAGGGAATGTTTTTCCATTTCTTGGTGTCTTCTTCAATCTCTTGCATATGTTTTCTATAGTTTTATCATATACAATGGAGTATTACATGGCAATGAGAAAGAATGAAATCTGGCCATTTGTAGGAAAGTGGATGGACCTCGAGGATGTCATGCTAAGCGAAATAAGTCAGGCAGAGAAGGACAGATACCATATGTTTGCACTCATAGGTCTAACAGGAGAACAGGAGAAACCTAATGGAGGACCGGGGGAGGGGAAGAGGGAAAGAGAGTTGGGGAGAGAGAGGGACGCAAAACTTGAGAGACTGTTGAATACTGAAAACGAACTGAGGGTTGAAGGGGAAGGGGGAGGGGGGGAAAGAGGTGGTGGTGATGGAGGAGGGCACTTGTGGGGAAGAGCACTGGGTGTTGTGTGGAAACCAATTTGACAATAAACTATTAAGAAGAATAATTCAATGAGATGACAAATGGAAAAATATCTTAGCACAGTTTAGTAGGACTTTCCCATATATATATATATTCCTTTTAGACTCTTACTGTACCATGTTTGTCTGAGACATGCCTAGAACTTGCCAAGCTAATTTGCTCATTAAGAATGCTGTCACAAAACCCCAAGCTACCATTTTGAGACCCCTGCCACATACCCCACATTTTTGTTTCTGAGTAAAAATTGCCACTTTTTGAACATGATTCTCAAGGCACATCACGCCCAGTACTGTGGGTATCAAAATAGAAGTGAATTGCAGGTACCTGAGTTTAAACCCCAGAGGGGATGGTGATGGTGCAGGTGGGAAAAAGACAAGGTTTTGCCAGCAGGGCTCTTCTGTTGGGGAGTGGGAAGTGTGCATGTGAGAATATGAGGTGGTTCTGGATATGTTGTACTTGATATTCTCGTAGGTTCTTACCGAGGAAACAGTAAGGAGACATTTGGAATTAAACCTAGAGCTACATGAAGAATGGGTATGATTTAGGAATGAGCTATGCACATGCCGGGGTACAAACCATGATCATGTATGAAGTCTCAAAACTTGATATGAAAAATGTGATCTCTCCTTAAATCTTTACACAGCCAATTATACAAGTCTTCAGGTTGAATCCCATGTTTTACACTTGCTCTTTGCTTTGATCTAGTACTCCATTTCCTCCTATAGGATGAAGGCAAATCTAATCCTGTATCCATGTTTCAGTGAAATACGGGTTAGAAGGGGTCTGTCCTCTGATCTGAGGCACTGTTCAAATGACGTCTTCTATCAAATGCAGATGAGTAAGACTTAATGAGGATTTACCATGGGCCATACGCTCCTCTATTATTCATGTATTTACTTGTATTTTATTATTTTATTTTATTTTACTTTATTATGTATTTACTCATTTAATCTTCACAGCACTCTGTGAGTTATGTACTGTCATTAGCCTCATTTCACAGATGAGCTCCCAAAGGCACAGGGAGGTTAATACAAGTGCCAAAGGCCCTAGAGTGAGTGACATGAGACTCTGGCCAGCCCGAGCCTGAGCCTGAGCTCTGAACCGTTACTGACTCTGAGATGAAACATTTTTTGTAGAATGTCTCCGCTATGAAAATGGAAAAAGAAACCAACAATTAAAGAAAAGTTGGTGTCCTGGGAAGTATATTGCCTTGGAAGAATAAAAGAACATTCCTAATGATAGGGTCCTAAGGGGAATGATTCTGAGTCCCAGGGAGAACACCAGAACAAAGAGAAAAATTACCAGAACGTTAAAAGCAGTTTGAAACCTGGATATGGACGAAGCCGCCTCAGGAAAGACAGTTTGTTTTTTACAGGGTATCATCAATGAATTAATTGGCCACAGGGTTAAAAAAAAAAAAAGCAGTAGCAATAGTGTAATTATATTTAGTATCAAGAAAATATTTAGTTTCAGTAATAAATATATTTAATATACTAAACATTTATTATATAATAGGCAATATATTAAATATCATAGGCAACTTAGTAGATTACATGCTACATACCTTAAATGTAGCAAACATTTCTTCAGTGTTTCTTTTCATTTGACCATAGATGTGTTCCTCATTCTTCTGGAGGTGGCTCACTAAACACTTACTACTTGATTTAGTATTTGTGTGACATGTAGATATTGATGTCAAGTGGCCGAATGAAATGCTGTGGAGAAGGTGAACACCAAGACCCAGGTGGATCGCTACTGGCTGACCAATGGGCGCCGTATCATCCTGTTGGCTGAGGGCCAGCTGGTCAGCCTGAGCTGCCCCATGGGCCACCCCAGCTTTGTGATGAGCAACTCATTCACCAGCCAGGTGCTGGCACAGATAGAGTGTGGACTCAGCCTGACAAGTACCCTGTTGGGGTCCACTTCCTGCCCAAGAAGCTGGATCAAGCGGTGGCTGAAGCCCAAGCTGAATGTGAAGCTGACCGAGCTGACTGAGAAGTAGGCCAAGTACCTAGGCTTGGCCTGAGATGGCCCTTTCAAGCCTGATCATCACCGCTGCTGAGAACCAGGCCTGTCGTTTGCCTCATAGCTGCTGGCCTTGCTGGGGTCACACTCCTCTTCCTCAAGAGAAAACAGCACCAACTTTGGAATAGGTTTGTTAATGCCCCCATTGACTCCCTGGGGTGGGTCACTCAGTCTTAACCTCTGCTGCATCCCTCATACTGCTCCACGTGTGGCATGGTGAAATAAGAAGCCCCTTGTGAGGCCCTGGTCATGATAGAGGCACACGGAGATACCCACAGGGGGCCATGAGCTTGGGGGTTTCGGTACTGCTCACTCAGTCAGTCCTTACCTAAGTTGGGAGTTGGCAGCCGTGGTCACAAAGCCCAGGCACTTTTCCATCTAGGCCCTCCCCTGGCCGATGGCCTTTATACCCATGTTCTCATTTACTGGTTTACTGGTTCCTCAGCCCGTGACCAGTATCAAAGGGGAGGAAGGAACTATTGGGAGTTTGTCCCCAAGAGCCTGGCTCAGTGCTGGGCATTCTATTTAAGAGGTTTCTCAGGACATTGAGGTCAGTACTTTCAGTTCCTATTTTATAGGGGTTAGAATACAGTGTTAAGGACAATCCAAAAAGGACAAGCGAAGGGACAGCCAGAAGTTGAGAGGGGCCAGAGGATCCTAAAAGTAGGCAGAGATCTGCCACCTCTTTGTAACATGGTGAGTCCCATCACAACCCTGGATCAAAATATTAATTTAGTTTAAAATGTTTAATTGATGCTTATAATGTTAAAAGAGAACATGAAGGTGGGTAAATAAAAAGTTTGGTGCCTAAAAAAATGTATGTGTGACATAGTCTTTTTGTTTAACTTTTTTCAAGACTCTATGAGTTTATTTTGCTTATTTATAAGTACTTTGGTACAATTTTTGTAAATGTTAAAATAAAAACCTTAATGTGATCCTTCCTTCCTTCCTTCCTTCCTTCCTTCCTTCCTTCCTTCCTTCCTTTTTTTACTTTCCCCTTCCCTTCCCTTCCCTTCCCTCCACAAGCTCTACCTGCAGCAGACTTTACCTTCTTTCACTTGCCCAAGGACATCGGTAAGCAGCTCTCTGCTCTGTCTCATCACATTTCGTTCTCTCTTCTGTCCTTACCAGCTCTTATTTCTTCCAATCAAAACAGTATTTTCTTAGCACCCTTTCCTCCACCAGCTCCACCCCATTTCAGTGTTCCCTGCAGCAAAACCCCTTGGGTGAGTTCTCTCTAGACAGGATTGTCCATTGATCTGCCCTCATTTGCCCACCCAAATCAGATTTTGCCACGTCTCTCCATCACACCTTTTATGGTGGAATCATCAATAACTACCATATTGCTAAGTCTAAATCTTACTCCTCAGTCTTCGTTTTAATTGATCTGTGTCCAACTTGTGGCCCTGGTTGTGGTTGTTTTGTTTGTGTTTGTTTACTCTCTCGTTGGTCACTGGTGGATTTTCTTACTTGATTTCCTCATTCTCTGACATCTGGATGGTGGAGTGGCCCAGGGCTTAGTTATGGACACTTTTCTTGATCTTCACTCACTGCTCTGGAGATCTTACTAGTGTCCTGTGAGAAATATCTGAGTGATTTAAAAGAAATGATGTGCTTGGTCCAGCTAAGATTGAAAGCCGGAGATTTCTTGTAGGGGCGATGACTTGATCCCACGGGGAGGGTTTGCCAGTGTGGAGCGGTGTGCAGACAAAGTTGTCTAGAAGCTGAGAGATATATACAAAAGAGGAATTTGCTAATCAGCCTCTTAGTTCAGCCTTGGTATGGAAATGACCCTGCACTATGAATAAGGGTAAGTGCAAGTAGAAGGAGAGCCTGCTGGATCCATTGCTCCCGTTCTTCCTATTTAAAGTGTTCAAATAAGTCTTTTTAAAAATGCTTATTATTTACTTTGAGAGACTGAGAAGAGAGGGAGAGAGAATCCCAAGCAGGCTCCATACTCAGTGCAGAGCCCAATGTAGGGGTCAGTCCCAGGACCCTTGAGATCATGACCTGAGTTGCAATCAAGAATGGGCTGCTTTCTGACGGAGCGACACATGGATCCCTCAAATAAATCTTAATACGGATTTTAGGTCCGTAAATGTGGCAAAATCAAATCTATATGCTATGTACATGTAACGTGTGTTTTATATAATATATCTATCTATATAAAGAGGAAGAAAGAGAAGTGATCTATAGATAAAGGTTATTTTGAAGTAAAAAGATGAGCTAGAATATGGTAAGCATTTAATAAATATTTGAACAGTTACTACATGATGACTGTTTGATAAATTGGTTTATTTGGTTTGCACATTAATTCCAGTAATTCTTGTAAGTTTTAAAGGGAGCCTTTACACAATCATCTGCATAAGACTAACCTAGGGAAAGCATCGTTAACTTCTGCTGGAGCCAAATGCAAGAATTATCTCTATCCCTTTCAACTGCCTTAAATTTTAACCTCTTCTGTCACTAATTCATAGTTCAGTTAGACCAGATAGACAGTCTTCAGTACTTGACCTCTTTGAGCTTAATTTAGTATGACTCTATAATGTAAAATGAAATGTAAATGAGCATAATCATTTAATTGAAAAAGAAGAGGTTCTTTGTTTTTATGTGGGAACAGGTACTGCTCCTTGGCACCTTCAGGATGCTTTACTAAAATGTTCAAATACAGAGAATAACATAACTAGCTTAGTTTTCATTCAGTTACCTTTATTAAACTACAAGTCAAGACTTCGTTCTTGCAGAAAGTGCATACATCTGAAATGTTTTGTACATATGATACCATGGACAGGGACTCAGCGTCAATCGGTTAGTTTACTACTTTTTTGCAGAATGAGGGTATGAATCCCTAATGGCAATTACATCATCATCACTTCTCTCTCTCTCTCTCTCCCCCTCTCTCCTCTCTTCTGTTTTCTCTCTTGCTCACTCCCTCTTTTCCTCCCTTTCCCCATCTTCTCTCTCTCCTGCTTTTATTATAATGTTACCTCGATTCCCTCACAAGCCTGAGCTTAGTCCTCAGAACTTCACCAACAGACAAGGGAGCCTTCGCACCGTCTCCAGGTCAAAAACAAACCCCAGGAAGGACACTGAATGACCAGCTTGGGGAACAGGAGTGCCTTGTCCTGAACACAGTGGCCAGGTTCAGGTACTGTGATTGGCCCAGCCCGGAGGAGAGGCTGACTCCAGTGGCCACAGAGGTGAAGTGTCCTGTGTGTCAGCCCGCACCAGGGTTAAGGAGCCAGCAGCCTGAACGAGAACGAGAGTTTCTGGTTGACCTCATTGATCCCTCCAGTCCGTTGACAGTTCTGTTTCTTTTCTATTCTTTCAATTGCTCCAGAAGTCTTCATTGCCTACCCAGCCTAGGCCCCATGTTTTGTCATCAAAACTCTTATTTTACCCCAGTCTTTGGTGTTCTTCATGGAGGGCAGTGTCCTACATTCCAATTTCCAATAACATGGCATCAATAGCAACATTCACATTCTGTATTCTTACACCCAGAACACGAATCTATTTGGAAAAAAAAATCACACAGTGAAACAGTCGGCCCATCAGAAACCTTCTGTCTGTCGTTTCAGCCAGATATCTGCCAAGGCTCCTCTGTCCATTCACTGCCCTTGGTCTGCTGCACTGTCCTCCTGCCTGCAGTGGTCTCAGGTCTTCAACTGTCTTGTCACAGTCAGACCTCCTGGCTCCTGGTGGATGGCTTTTCCATCATTTATTGAGATTATATCATATTTCATGCACCTGGAGTGGCTCTTTTATCCTGCTCCCCCTGCTTCCATCTCCAGTAAAATTTACAAACCTTTGTCCCTCAGTGTCTTTCTAATCCATGTCCTTCAGGCTCAGGGGAGAAGAGCCGCCTCAAAGCCAAGTCATTCACTCCCATGATGAACACACAGCTCTCTTGCCTCCTCTGAGGCCTCGACCAGTCCATCCCTTCGTTGTCTTGTGTCACCAGCCCTTCTTTTCTAAGAACTAGTTCTAAAAATGGTCTCAACTCTGCCGTATTTACAGACAATGAAAAAGATTCAGCCATCATGCTCTGGCATGTTGTGCTTGGGGGCACACTCAGCACTCCTCTCGGGCCCTGCTCCCTCCTCAGCGCTCCTCCTTATTATTTCCATGGAATTTCTTGAAAGACCAGTTTCCAGTCACTGTCTCTAGTCTTTCAGTGCTGATCCCTGCTCAGCCTGCTGCCTCCTGGTGTCCCATCCTTAGCCCATAGAATTGTCTTACTGGGTTCTAACAGCCTCTTATTTGCCAAATCCACTGGGCATCTTCAGTTATCTTACTGGACTTTATTTAAAACTTTATCTTTGCTAGGTAAGTCTCTCTTCACACTTGCAAGTTCCATTTATTTTTTTATTATTATTATTTTTATTTTTTAAGTAATCTCTATACCCATCATGGGGCTCAGACTCACAAACCTGAGATCAAGGGTCGCATGCTCTACCGACTGAGCCAGCCAGGTGGCCCACACCCCCCCTATTTTTATTCTGTCTCCTTAGGATTCATCATTTTCATTGCTCCTAAATTTTATTTCTCCTCATTTTTGTTTTTCTGTTGCCATCCTACTGATGACCTCAACCATCATACTTTCCCCGGGATTAGATTGGCATTCTCCTATCTTGAGCATTTCCATGTGAATGTCCTCTTCCATAATTATTTGGAATTTTAAAAATTGAACTCATCATCTCTTTTCCCCTAAAATGATAACTTCTTCCCTCTCTCTCTTTTTCATTCAAGAGTCCTCATATCTACATACAATTCCTGATACTAATTAGAACATCTAGCTAACATTTATTGAGCTCATAGTATGCACCTCACTGTGCCAAATACTTTATGTGAATTACCTTGACTAATATTAACCGTCTATAAAGCTGATAGCACTTAATTTCCAATTTATATTTTTAGTAACTAAACTTTAACGTGTTAAATAATGTGCCAAAGTCACTTTGGAAGGGAGACATTTGGATGATAATTGAAGACACTTTTGAACCATATTTTACTTCTTCAGAGTGCTCTTTGATTCTCTTTAATTTTCTGATCTAAAATAGCACCTTGCATTGTTATTTTACTTCCCCAATATTTATTGAAAATTCCTCCATTCCATCAATGTACCCTTATATATGTGCTCATTATCCCTATGCTGAAATACTGCATATCCTTACTTTTCTCAGAATTAGACTTCTCAAATACATTGTTCAAGCCCCTTCCAGTGATTAAAAAAAAAAAAAACACACACACACAGAAAAGAGCTAATCAAGACAACACACACACAAATCTGAGGATGTTTTTCCCTTCTCAAAGCATTTTGATGATATCCACTGTTTCCGAGATAGATTCCAAGCCACTAACTGTAATTTGCAAGGTCATGTTGATCAAACCTCTCTGCAGACACACATCCAGCCTGAGCTTCCGCTGTTCCAACTCCTGGTTTCCTTCTCGTTAGCAGTCAGTGCACTCTGCTCGTGGTTCCTCCTACACCTTGTGCTGTGCGAGACTCCTGGGCCTTCGCTCCTGCAGTCACGGCCCCTGAAAACCCTACTCCCTGCTCATTTCCCCTGAACTCAAATCACACCTACTGTCCCCTGCCAGTCAATCAACTGTCCAATACCTGCTCTTTCTAAAGCTACCTCCTGGCCTGCAGAATGCCCGTATTCACTTCCACAACACAGTAAGCATCTGTTTTCACTATTTCCATACTAACTTCTGTATATTTCCATCAATGAACTTGCACATTTGTTTTATGATTATTTATTTCTATATCGACTGAGATTTTTGAAGTCAGGGACTGAATTCTGTCTATCTCCCATTGCCTGACTCCAAAAGACTGTCTTACCTCAATGTGCTAGTTAATTTCTCCTCAGGTAATAAATATTATTACTTCATGAAGGAAGTGAACTTTGAGTTGGATTTTGAATAATTGGTTTAGAAATTGATGGAATAAAGGAGAGGAAGCATATATGAACCTACGCTTGACCATCATTGGGATTAACTGAATTCTACCTTTCACTTACAGTATTTCATGATATTCATATTGTGTATTCTACACTGTATTTTTCATGAACCATGCATGTATTTAGAAGAGGAAATAATGGTCTGGGTTTGGAAACAAAACTGTTTCCTAAAATCAGTTAATATTGTGATTAATTATGAGGTACTTTAAAAGCAGGACTGGGTGAGATGGCATCTGTGGTTGGCAATAGACATGCTGTGGGTAATTTATTATTAAAGATCTTTAAAATTTAAAAAACCCAATTAAAAAAGCCTTATAATTGAAAGGTAGGAAAATGCTTCTTTAAAAAGCATCAGTAAGATTCGCAACATCACACAACCTCCAGGCAAATGCTGATCTCAAATAATAATGAATTCTCTGCCTATTTCTTATTTGAGTTAAATATCATTGAAACAACTGCGCTGATAACACCTCAGGCTATCATCATGTTAGATATGTGTATATAATAAAGGATGGGAGACTTGCACAAACAAAAATGAAGAAAAGGGAAGTTCCGTCTCAAGAAGTGGTGGTCTTTTTTGTTTTCTTTTCATTCTGATCTGAAGCAGTTACTCTGCCAATGGTGCTATCCCAAGAATTAGTTTGTTTCTGAGTTGCATTAAATTTTTGCTGTTCCCTTAGGACCACTTGTCACTCTTTGTTAAGGCTGCTCAAATGTATACCTCCATTATATCCAAAGCGTGAGGGAGCTGGCGTCATCTGTCCATCTTTCCCATGGCGGTGTATCTTCTGGCTTCTGCACATGGGCCATTTCTTATGAGTTTCTGAGTTCAACCTTGAGAGTGCCCAGATAACGTCTTGTTCATATCACCTTTAAATAGAACAGTTAACGATTGCTTTCTCATGTTAAGCAAAACTGATGGTATGTGTGTTTGTGTATATAGGGGTGTGTGTGAGTGTGTGTATATGAGAAGGAGGAGGTTGGGTTAACAATATAGTGCCAAGGAAAGAATGGAAAACAAATGTTTAGCAGTGCAGAAAATCATCATCCTTTAAAATGCTCATATGTACTCTTATTTGAAAATAAAGATTTTAATGAAAATATTATTGCCTAATTAATTGAATCCTGAAATATTACCCTACACTTTAGTTGTTGGTATGACTCTCTTACTGCTATTTCTTATGACTTGTTTAATCAAATGTTTTAAAATTTGTTTTGCTTCCTTGATTCCCTTGGTTTGTTGATTTCTTGGAGAAATATTTTTATAACTTGTACACTTGCTCAAGTTGCAAAAACTGTGAGATTGATAAAGGCAAATCAATGGAATTATTCTAGGATATGCATATGTATATATACCTAATAATCCTAACTAACCTTTTCATGGAGTTTTATTTTTTTAAATGTAGCTTACGAGTGAAGAAATATGTTAAGGAAAAATCGTTTAAACTCCTTTGACTAGTGGAATAAAATGTGCTGATGAATTGGAAAATAAAATGTTTCAAAGAACAACCAGATTAGAGGAGGAGGTGCTGCTACTTCCAGAAGAACATTTCCCCAGCAAAATAAATAGATACACATAATTTTTTAATGTTTATTTATTTTTGAGGCAGAAACAGAGCCTGAGCCTGGGAAGGGCAGAGAGAGGGAGACAGAATCAAAGCAGGATTCACGCTCTGAGCTGTTGGCACAGAGCCCAACACAGGGTTTGAACTCAGGAACCGTGAGATCATGACCTGAGCTGAAGTCGGACACTCAACCAACTGAGCCTTCTAGGCGCCCCCAAACATAAATCAATAGAAACTGCACTCCAAGGCTTGGCAGCCATAGCGCAACTGAGTAAGACCCAGTTATGTTGAGGCAGGTTTATTTGGGGACAGAAAGAATTATTTCCTTAGTCTTCGTTATCTGCTTAAAGAAAGATAAGAGCTGTGGCTCTTGTCATGGCACCTATTCTGAAGTCTTTAAAAGAGGACCTAATTTTAAAAATTATACGGTGCCAGCCTGATTGAGGGCCGTAAACCGCTCTATTTCTCTATCTTTTGTAACAGGAGGAGGGCTGTTCATGGTGAAAGTTGCTCAAATTCATAGAGAAAAAACTTCTGCTTTTCTATAACTGTTAGCTTTTCATTTTCAATACAAATAAGGGAGTCTCAGACATTTTACTAGCTTCCCTGTTGCTGAAGTGAGGCTTAATAGCAAAAATCATTGTTTATATATATATAAATTTTCTGTATCTATCCATTGATCCAATCTCTCTCTCTCTCTATCATCTACCTATTGTCTATCTGTATCTATCTATCTTTCTATCTATCCTCTATCTATTATCTACCCATCTGTCATCTATCTATCTAAAATAAATCTTTTGTGATTTTTCCCCCTACCAAGTAGCAAATTGTGAGATATAAGGAAAACAAATTTAAAAAGAATTTGTTCATACTAAACTTAAGTTTGTTTTTGTTTTCCCCATAAGAAACAAAGTTTGCTAACATGATGGAATAGAAAATATGAAATACACATTTTAGGAACAAAAAGCCTTTACATCACATTTGAAGCAGCAATTTTCTGTAAAAGTATGTTATTTAAAATTTATTTATTAGAAACCCATGTGACTTACTGGGCCATATTTCATAACTACTGTTGTTTTAATGATACTTACATTTATTTAAATATATTCTGATTTTTTTTTACTAGAGACTAAAGTCCATCAGTAGAGAAGTGACTAATTTTTCTCTTTATTTCTTATAAAAATTTCATGATTTCCAAAAGACATGCATTCATTATTTTTATTTTTACATTTTGCTGCCTTCTTCAATTTTGAAGAGATCAATAACTAGAAATAAATGATCAGATGGAAAACAGGAGAAATTGAAAATGTTGATTTGAGGTATTGCTGTAAAATCATTTCAAGAATAATTTGGTCTCTTGCAGCTGATGCAAAATTTTATTGAAATCTTGTTTAAATCTATAATCTAGGTTGTGCCAAGTTTCTGTAAAGTTTGATCACTTATAGAAAAATTAAATTCGTCCATTTCCTATTCCTCCTGCTTTTGTCCAGATATTAAACGAATAGCAGGAAGACTCACTGTGCATGTTTTCATATTCTCTTCCTTGGAGCTCCTGTGGTTGATAAGATCTCAACTTCTGCCATTTCTTTATTTCCTTCTTTCCTCAGATCTTGACATTGGTGAATTTGTCCACATACTGACCAAAAAACATGCCAGGAAACAAATGCATCATCCTTCTTTAGACAAACTAACTTCACCTTCCAACCTTGCTCCTGCCATATTTGCATGCATATTGTATTGGGATGCAGCGGCCACTTGACTGACATGGGCCCTGCTCTTACACAGGTCAGAGTCCTGCCCCCGTCAGGTTAGCCCTGTGTTCATCTTATGAACCCCCTCCAGGCCTCCCTTCCAGCCTTGGAACGAACGGCCTTTGGCATTTTCAGCTTAGTTTCTGAAATAATCCCTGGTCTGATTTCCTCGACTCTGAAGGGATCCCCACCATCCCATACTACATGACTCAAAGCTGTCAGAGTATTAATACAAAGATAAATTAAATTTCCTTATCTTCAGTCTTGCATGGTTTAGTCTATTCCGTAGATCTTATTATCCCCCCTCTTTCTTAAAACTGTTTTTGTCAAAGCAACTCTATTTGTATATCACAGACAATCCTGGTTTTTAATCTTTGACTACCTGTTTCTGTCTGTGACAGTGGTCGTCTTCCTCTTTATCGCCTGACCGTATATCATCTAGCTTTCAAGTCCCCCTGAAGCCTGGTTATTCTTGGAAGGCTTTACACCTCTAGTGATCATTTATCTTCACCTTTTCTCTGGTCCTGTGGCACAGGAATCTTCCAAAGTCACTCCTCGATTATGCTTCTACTTTTGGTGGCTCACTAGGTTTATATTTATAAACTCTTTAACGATTTCCCATTGTTTTCATGACAAGCTACAACTTCGGGTGTGTCTCACGAGGATCTGGAACTGTCTGGCCTCTCCTTACCCCAGTATTGTCGTCTCTCAGTTGCACCACATGTAGCCGTGCACGATACATTATCTTTGTAGTTATCTAGTTAGGCTGGATGCTTTGCACCTCCACAGATAGTCTAGCCTCCTTCATCAAGCTGGTAGGTCTGTGCACACACTGATTCTTCTACCTGGAACAACCCTTTCCCATCAAAATATCCCTTCTACTACTGCAGACTTTTGATGGTCTAGAGGGTCATTTCCCTACTGGGTCTTCAGTTATTAGGCATATAGAGGTGGGGATATCTCCTCTGCTCTCTCATGGTCCTCTGTAGTTGTCCTGTCCGGCGGCTTGCTGTTCTGTGATATCTTCCCTTTTAAATGTGTGGAAGTAGAATCTGTCAATCCTATTCAACATTTTATTCCCAGCATTTAGTGTCCATATGTTGAAAGCATGAAAGTGTGTGTTTCACTTGTTTGTTTAAAGTTTTCCCTCCAGTAGTTTTTAAGCTCTCCGTGAAGCTAAAACTTGTATTTTAATTATATTACATTTAGTAAACTTCCTGAAAACATGCCCAGTAAATATATTTTCTCCTTTCACACAGGATATGGTAATAATTAAATATGAATCTGGAAAACTTTTTATTTCTTAACATTCATGGTACTTGAGCAAAATGTATTCTAACTTTACATGTGGATACATTTATTTTCAGCTAAAGGGATTGTAAGAATATAACAAGATAAAGCTTAAGAAAACACATTTTCAGCGTTACCTTCTTACCCATTTTGAGAAAGTCACCTTATCAAGAGTGCATACCTCTGTGGGTCATTTCTCATACCAAGCTTCACATAAAATAGTTTTCATCTTGTCTTTTTTTTTAATCTTGTGCAGTGTAGAATAGTTATGCTAATTCTTTGTTCAGTTTGTAATTCATATTTCAGGTGTCTTAGGACCTGTGTTAGGACTCATTCAGTTCTTCAGGAGTATCTCAGATAATATGGGGATCATCCAGTTTTAATCTTGGTTTAAAGCGGAATGCTAATCTAGGCACTCCCTGAGCTTGTTCCTTGACCTTGGGAGAAGTTTATTTAACTTTCCTTGTTTTCATTATTCTCACTTATAAATTATGAGTATTGGACTGGATGATTTGTCAAATTTTTTCCAACTTCTAGAGTACGTGGTTTAAAAAAAAATCTGGATGTGATCTCCAACATCAGATATAAGTCTGTAATTTGGAAATTCCTCTGTTGAGATAAAGTTCATCCTTAAAAAAACTTGTTTTATCAAACCAAAGTTCATTCATTTAACATGTTTCAAAAAAATAGGGAGAGTCTCTGACTCACCTATTTTATGTATAATCTATGTTATTTACTTATTACAGATAAAAGAATGAGTAATACAAACTAGCTCAAGAGACAAAAATATTTTTTTATGGTTGGAGATCTTATATTCAGTGTCTTTTTTTCCCTATCTTGAGAGTGTTCTTCTGTCATTTTTTAGATTTTTTTAAAATGTTTTTTGTTTAGGTTTGAGAGACAGAGAGAGACACTGTGAGCAGGGGAGGGTCAGTGAGACACAGAATCTGAAGCAGGCTTTAGGCTCTGAACTAGCTGTCAGCAGAGAGCCTGATGCGGGGCTCGAACCCATGAACCTTGAGATCATGACCTGAGCCGAAACTGGACGCTTAATTGACTGAGCCACACAGGAGCCCTCATTTTCTAGATTTCTTGAAAAAAATTTTAAACGTTTATTTAGAGAAGTGACCTTTTTAAAAAATTTTATATAGTTTATTGTCAAATTGGTTTCCATATAACACAGAAGATGTTATTTATTTTTGAGAGAGAGAGACAGAGCAGCCAGGGTCTAGGCAGAGAGAGAGGGAGACACAGACCTCGCAGCAAGCTCCAGGCTCCAGCACAGAGGCTGACACAGGACTCAAACCCATGAACCATGAGATCATGACCTGAGCCAAGGTTGAGCACTTAGCCGACTGAGCCACCCAGGTGCCACCCAGATTTGTTGGGTACGTTCTGTGTACTGTGCAGTGTGTGGGACATTTATAACTGGGGCCCACGGGTGAATCAGCAGGTGTGGCTCCTGACCTAATGGGCTTGCTGGCCACAGAGCTACCCGTTCGGATTCTAGGTGCTTCCCTAAGGTGAGCTCCAGCAGTCAGTGTGTGGCCCTCATACACTGCACGTGGGTCTCCAGTATTTAAGGAAGAACACTTTGCTTCCCCTCAGATTTACTCTTAGCCCAGAATACTTTCTGGAAAGATGACCTGCATTTCCCTTTCAATTCCTTGAAAATAAACACAGTGTTTTCTACATGCACCAAACTTGGGTGAAATACTTTTCAATTTCCTAAGCGATAGCTTCCCCTCTAACCCTAGAACTGTAACTTTGTATGGTAGCCAAGCATACCTGCTATATTCTGATTATTATTATTATTTATTATTACTATTATTGTCACCTCAGTGGCTATATAGTGTCCCTCCTTCTTAACAATTTTGTCCAGCACTGAAACTCAGGGACAAGTGTGAGAATTTGGCCCACCCTTTCTAGTTGGGACCGTGGAGTTTTTAAATAGGTTTTCCATCTCCTCCTGAGCAACATTTAGCCTCTAGTACTTTTCACTGAAAAGAGGAAACGATACATTTAACAGATCTTTTCAAGTCAACTGGCTGCATAAGTTTATGCTTATTATACAAGTATTTCCCTTGTTCTCCATATTCTTGCAGTTATTCCCACTTTCTCGTGGTCCAATGACAGCAGTTTTGATGGAGAAAGTGGGAAATGTTGCTCCCATGAATTGTGGCCTTTTCCTTAGGACTTTAGTAAGTGAAAGAGATAGAAGGCAGAGGAGTGGGTGGGAAAAGGAGTGAAATGCTGGGGCAGATGAACAAATGAAAGAAGTGAAATGTCAAAAAGAATTAGACTGTGAGAAAGATTACTAAGCGTGTGTTCACATTAATGGAAGAGTAAAGCAAAGAAAGCGAAGATGAAGCAGGGAGGCAGTCCTCCCGCTGTCCTCCCGCCTGAAAGACTCACAGGGGGACTTTCCGGCCACTCGCTGGCAGCAGATGTGGTACCTTGACTCCTGTCTGGAGACAGCTCAGTAAGGTGGCTCTTCCTTTTCCAGAAACTCACCGTTGCCCTGAGAGTAAATGAGAGATGGGGCAGACCCCACCCGTGCTCTGCGGAGCCACAGGCTGGATCCCGATGGCATTTCGATGGTTTCCATGGCCACAGCGTGGGACGTTGCAACTCTCTCGTTGGTGCTGAGACTTTCAGAGCTTCAAAATAAAAATTTAACAAAAGTGGTTTAATTTAACTCTACTTCAGTCAACAGGTCCTAATTTCATAGGTACTTGGTCTGTGTGACTTTGGTTTTTCAAGATAATAAATATCTTTTGCTCCAACCCATAGCCTGTATTCAGGGAATGATTCAATTGAAAGGAATAAAAGGACTTTAGTGTTTCGAAACCCTTTCTGCTACATGCAAAAAAATATCATTTCTAAACTTAGTAATTGTTGGGTTAATTTGACAAAAACTATAAACACAACTATAGACACCAAATTGTAATTTTTTAAAAAATGTTTTTACAATTCAATAATACATACCTATGAGTAAATATTTCATTTTATCTACAGCTGATTTGCGAATTGTCCAGAAACTCTGTTAGTGTTGTATGTGAGAGCTCAAAATTAAATTATGGTGCAGAACTTTTCCTAATATAATTTTAAAACTTTAAAACATTTCCCTTTCATCTTGACTTTAATTTTCTCTCATCTTAGTTTAAATAATATCATCTATTGAAAACTAGGCACAATTAAGGACAAAAATATTTCACCTAACTCTCTGGGTATATATTTATATAGGTTTTGGTTTCACTATGAATAGAGGATAAGCTTAAATCAATCAGAATATTTAACTTTATGACTGAAAAGTTCATTGATATTTCCCCTGGAGATATTGGAATATATGGGTACACGATGATATAATAACACAAAGATTAAACAAAACTAAAGCAAAACATTGATTTCCCATTACTACACACTAGATTATTCACAGTGCCTTTGAATTCAAAAGATCAATTTAAGATAATGTGAACAATTCCCAGTAGGGGGCAAGTAATTCTTCTTAGATTCCTTAAGATATTTTATATTTAAAGTCATAGTGTTTTTAAACTCAATTTATCCATTCAATAAAAAGGGATTTCATGATCTTTGTATCATCTTATAAAAATATTTTATGATTATTTAATGGAACCACTTGCTTTCCAAGTACCCATAGTCTTTTACCAGATATATAACATAGCCCTGTAACTGCGGTATATGGTAGAAAGTGAAAATTCCATATGGAACTTATAAAAAATTGCCCTGAGGGGCACCTGTGTCGCTCAGTCAGTTAAGTGTTGGCTTCAGCTCAGGTCATGATCTTAGGGTTCCATGAGTTCGAGCCCCGCCTTGGGCTCTCTGCTCTCAACGTGGAGCCCTCTTCAGATCCTCTGTCTTCCTCTCTCTCTGCCGTTGCCTTGCTCATGTGCTCTCCCTCTCTTCAAAAATAAACGTTAAAAAAGTCTACAAAAATAAATAAGCGTATAAGCAAAAATTGTCCTGGGAGTCTGGAGAAGGTAGATTATTTAGTTTTAGGGATGGATGCGACTTAGAGATGATCTGTCGGCCTCCTTTTATTTTCTAATTCATGAAATAGAAGCTAAACAGTTACTTTCTAAGAAAAGTGCTGTGGATATCATACAACTTCACCGATGTGTTTTAGTTGGAAGAAACGGTGACAGGAGTATCATAGGACAGCAGGGAGTCAGAAGAGCAGGTCAGGATTGCAATACAGCACATCACATTGAGACTGCCAGCAGATCCCCTCAGTTGGGCTCACTTTCCACATCTACCACATGAGACTTTGCAGTACATCACTCCTTGAAATGCCCTGTCCAGTTCATCATTTTTATGATTATATAAAAGACTATTAGGAATAAGTGAAATATCTGCTATGATTAAATGAAGTCTAATTTTTAAAAAATGGATGGGGTTTTGAATTTGGTTTTAGTTTCATTTGTTAAACAGAACATGCTTCAAAGGAGAGGCACTTAACCTTATTTTATTTTTAATTAGTACCATCAGCTGTCCTATAACAATGTGCTTTTTCTCCGGGGTTTTACCATTTTTCCTGTTATATACTTTAAGCTACTCATTTGTTTATCATAGTATTAAAGGTAGCTTTTAGGCTGGAGCACGTTAGAGGATCACAAATCCCAAATTTAATGAAGTAGAAATTAGTGACGTTTTATTTCCTTTTTCTCACATCATCATACAATAAAAATCACACTGGCATTTTATAATATCTGGAGGACATTATAAAATAGACTATTCAAATAAAATCCGTGCACCATGGCTAAGGCTGGAAGGCTGACAGCTTTAGAACAGAGTAGATCACAAATTCATTAATGAGGGCTCCCTTTATAATTGAATTACCTCGTCTTTTATCTGTTTTGAGTAATATGCTTTTCAATCAGTGACCATTTATTGCGTGTGATATGTTCAGGGACCCAGCTGAGAGGATGGAAGGGGCAGATGTGTGAGGCCGACTGCTAGAATAGGAGCTGGTGGTGGTCAGGGCTCAGTTAGAAGGGTGAGGATGCGTGGTCAGCCCATGGTGCAGTGAGAGAAGAGCCTTTAGAAGCATGTGTCTGCACTACAATCTCATCAGCCTCGGGATGTGACTCCCTTGGTCCTGACTTCTAAGCACTTACCCTTGAGCAAGGGGTCCAAAAAAAAAATGGAGAAAACAGAGGGTGCGGTTTGTCATAGCTAATATCAATAATAATCTTCTGTATAGATTACATTATCTCACGTCTAGAATTTTATTTGGTGCACAAAACAAATACCTGGTGATACGTTTTGAATGATCCATTTATATGCAACAGGGACTTCAGTTTGAGTCTCTTTTAAATTGTGTTACATGTGGAAACCTCTAATACAGAAGTAGGATTGGCCAACTAGACAGTCATTTGCATGAAGTTTGATTTATTTGTCATAGGATAAAGCCTCTGGCAGGAATAAAGTCCGAGGCAGAAAGAGGTTGGCTCAGAGAGGGAATCTTGGTTTTCATTGGAATTCTCAGAATTCCCAGTGCAGTGTGGCTACTGATAATTGTATTTACAGCACACTCCCCCTCCATTTTCCCTGTTTTCACTTTTTGTGGTTTCTTTACTTGAGGTTTACTGCGATCTGGGAGCAGGTGACCCTGCTTTTAACAAGTTGTCAGGTCACCAGTAACCTGATGCTATCTCATAATGCCTGCATCATTCACTTCACTTCGTCTCGTCACACAGGCATTTTATCACCTCCCTTCCTCACAAGATGATGAGGTTGAGTCCTGGATACTAAGGAATTTTGAAAGAGAGGGCACATTCACATAACTTTTGTTACAGCATATAGTATTGTTATTACAGTATATTGTTATAATTGTTTTATTGCTAGCTACTGTTGTTTTTTAAATTATCTTTTTAATGTTTTTAATTTATTTTTGAGAGACAGAGAGAGATAGCGCAAGCAGGGGAGGGTCAGAGAGAGAGGGAGGTACAGAATCTGAAGCAGGCTCCAGGCTCTGAGCTGTCAGCACAGAACCCGACACGGGGCTCAAACCCACAAACCGTGAGATCATGACCTGAGCCGAAGCCAGATGCTTAACCAACTGAGCCACCCAGGCGCCCGACTAGCTACTGTTGTTAATCTTTTACTGTGTAAACTGATGGATTAAACTTTATCGTAGATATGTACATATAGGTAAAAACATAGTATATATAGAATTAGGTATTCTCCTCAGTTTCAGGCATCCACTGGGGGTCTGGGAAGGAATCTCCTGGAAGCAAGGGGGCACTATTGTATTTCCTGAACTATTAGACCTGACATTACCAGAGAACACGAGATCTGCATGTAAAAAAACTGAAACTACACTTTTACAAATTTGATGAAATATTACTATGCAAGGAACATCACTATTTGGATGTCTCTAAAATAAGATTCTATAAAGAGGACACAGAGATTTGTTTTAGTTAGGGTTCTTCAGGGTAGCAAACTCAATTAGAGGAGTTTTATGATAAGAATTGGCTCATATAACTATGGATGCCGAGAAGTCTCATGATCCACCATCAGCAAAGTTGAGAACCAGGAAAGTCAGTGGTATAATGAGAACCAGAGTATCAATGATAAAACTCCCAAAGCCTGAAAACCCAAGAATCAGGAGCTCCGGTATTGTAAAAGAGGACAAGGTGGACAGCCCAGCTGTACTAAAGAGAGAGACTTTGTCTTTCCTCTGCTTTTTTGTTCTGTTGGGACTCAAAGGAGATTGAAGGATGCCCACCCACGTTAGTTAGGAGAGGTCTCTTTACTCAGTCTACTGATCAAGTTCTAGTCTGTGCAAGACACACCTTTACAAGCTACATTTTGCCAGCTATCTGAGCATCTCTTAGCCCAGTTAAGTTGACACATAAAATTAATCATCACAAGATATTTCTCAAGAACTTGTCTAAAAGCCACTGTGTAAATAACTTATCTGAAGGCTTTAATGATTCAAATCACCAATGGTAACATCAATACACCAAGAGCAGAAGAGATGGATAGATATCTATAGGGGTCTTTGTTCGGGAACCATGCAAGAACAAGGCTGGAGATTCTAGAAAGTGATTGAATAATCCAGATAATGGGCAGAAACCGTAATTCTCAGTGACTCCTCACCAACACCCTGTAAAGCAGTAGCCACCGCTAGCAAGGAAAATGGACAGCGGACAAATGGCCAAAGAGAGTGGACTTGTTTATGGGGTGTGCTCGAGAAGGTTGTTTTCTCTTGGGTTTCTTGCCTTCACATGTGTGGTTCCACTGACCTCTCAAAGTGTTCCTTTTTTTTAATTTTCATTTTTTAATTTAAGTCCAAGTTAGTATACATCTAGTGTAATTATGATTTCAGGAATAGAATTTACTGATTCATCACTTAAACATACCGCCCAGTGCTAATCCCAACAAATATCCTCCTTAATGCCCCTTGTCCGTTTAGCCCATCCCCTCACCCAACACCCCGCCAGCAACCCTCAGTTTGTTCTCTGTATTTAGAAGTCTCTTAAGGGTTATCTCCCTCTCTAATCTCTAACAGTTCAGACATGGAGCACACACTAGACTTTTTTTGTATATATGTTGCTAAAGGTCTTTGAAGATGGAAGTTTATAGTATTTAAAAAGGAGTCCAGATTAACTCATCATTGCACTACTGACATTGTATTACTTACCGCTTCTTCTTAAAGTGACAGAAAGGCAGGATGGATGTTAAGTGTTGGTTCCAGAGATTAAGCTTTAGTTGGGAATATTTTGAAGTATGAACTGGGGCTTCCCAGTTTCCCTATATAAGCTTTCCAGCCACAGATAGAATGGCAAGTTTAGAGACTATCAGGAGAACTCAAATGATTACCCTGAAAAATCATGTATAGAAACCCAGACTAAAACTTGTAGGGTTTGTTTGTTTGTTTGTTTGTTTGTTTTTTGCATTTACTAAGCTTTCATGTTCTTCCTCAAGCTATCTTAGTGACCTGTTTTCTACCTCCAGTCAAGTCCTGATTCAAAGGTCAGCTTCTCAGTAAGGACTTCCCTGTTCAGACTATGTAAACTCCAACACTTCAGCCACTGTGGCATTTCCTATCCTTTGTCCTAGAGTTTGTTACTCTCAAGCATGTTATGTTTCTCCCTCATTTATTTGGTTCTGTTTATCTCCCCACTCCTGAGCCCCAATAGAATGGAAGTTCCATAAGATGAATTGTTTTTGTCTTTAGTACTATGTCTTTAGTACTTAAAACAGTGTCTGACACAGAGTAGCCACTCATTAAATATGGTTTGACAGGTTAAGTAATGAAGAGAAATTTTAATATTATGGGAAAAAATTCAGCTAATTGATTCCAATGGGATGTAAAAAAAAAAAAAAGGTTGTGTGTTATCATTAAGGAAGTTTCATTTCTCCAGTATTTCTTCTGGCATCTTGGCTCAGGTTTTTGCCCCTACTCTGTTTTTACAGCACATTCTCCAGAGAGGAATGAGACATTTGATGTCTATCTCTGGTCCTCCTAGGGTGCCTGTTGCTCTTTCACTATACCTGGAGTCCTCCCCTAGCTCAGCACCTCTACACTCCCATCAGCCTGGCCACATGCTCCCCAAGATCCTCCTTTCTCACCAGTTTGCTTCACATTCCACAAATCCACCTAGTTATTCTACCCTTTGGGATTTGTTCCTGTTCCACTGTAGTGTTTCATTCTGTTTGGGACAAACCCTAGTTTGGCCAGCTTCTGTGCATCAGTTATGGCTAAAAATTCTACGTTTCAAATGGTAGCATTTTGAAAATAATGATATATAATTATAATAAAAAAGGCCACAATAAGAATGCTTTAATCTTTTTGATAATTATAGATACCTATACTGTAAATATTGTAAATATTTGTCAGTATCTGAAACTCAAAGCCATTCATATTAAAACATCATTTTGGCATCAAAAAATCACTAAGTTCTTATTATGCAATGAACTGGAGAATTGAAGAGTAAGTAATAAGAAGTTACGATCATAGTAGTGAGAAGATATAAAGTGAACACCCCAGTGTGTTAGGAAACTAAAGTAATATCTAGTATTTCTGGACCCATACTATGTCAAGGACTATTTGTGTCAATGGGATGCTCACCACAGCATTTCAATGCAGGTATGAGTGCAATCATTTTACAGATGAGAAACCTGGAAGTCAGTTGATTTAAGTTCATTCTTTGAGATCTCACACATAGAAAATGGGTTCCTAGGGCAAGAATATAGGGCTTCAGAGCTCATGCTGCCTCTCCAAGATGAAAGAATTCTTGGATGGGAAAGGACTGCTGTGGGCGTGAGGGTTAATCAGAGCGGTCTGTGGTCAGGAAACGCTTTCTGCAGGAGATGGCATCACACTAAGCCTGGAAGGACCAGGGAGTGCAAAACTGAGGCTGAGGAAAAAAAATAGCTCTTTCTGGAAAATGTAAGCACTTCAAAATAGTTAGAACACAGAGTCTGAACGAGAGTGGGCGGACACAGAGATGTGTGCAGTGCAAAGAGTTTGACTAAATCCTGTGGTCAGGTAAGTATTTCAACAGAATTATACCTTGACCATGGTCTAAGAAAGATTAGATCGAGGGAGAAATCCTTAGGAAGCCTGGCAGTATTCCAGTGGAGAGGTGGTGAGGACCTTGAAACAAGAAACAAGGATGACACATGGAGAGCACTAGACATGGAATACATATGTAGCAGGTCACATCAGTTGGAATGATGAATTGGTTCGATGTGGGACTTGAGGCAGACATAAGAGTTTAAAATAAAACCCATGATTCTTGGTAAGATGACTAAGAGGACTGTGTGCCATTAAGGAATTTAATAGGAAGAACTGGTTTTTAGGAAACTATATTTCCTATGTTGTTTTTAGTTTTAAGTATCAGAGGGACACTGATATACTCACTAAACCATTTCATATACAGGTTTGGATCCTGGTACACAGTTTAGCTGTGGCTCCGCAAACAATGACCTGCTTTAACTCCCAACCTGAACCCTTAAAATCCGTACAATTATAAATAAATGATTTAATTTCTCTAAACGTTAGTGTGTTCATCAATCAAATGGACAAAGCTACAATACCACACAGTGTCTCCATGGTAATTGGATATTATAATCTGTAAAAGGCATGTAGAACAGTACCTTGCAGGTGTATTTGTGGGTGTAGCTGCAGTTTTCATTATTACTTGTTATTTTGGTTGGCAGGCACACAGATTTATGAGTGGGTTAACATATTAGCCAGTGCAGGTTGCAGACCTGGCATGAGTGAGATCAACTAGGAAGGTGGGATGACAGGAGAGAGGAAAACTAGGAATGAATCCTTGGGAACATCTGCACTGAAGACAAAGATACGAGGAGAGAAAACTGATCACGTGCTGGGGTATAATTAGTGTGAGGACTGGAAGAAGCGGGTGAATGTTGTTGAAGAAGCCCTCGGAGCGGATAAAGAAGTGAGGGAGTAACATGTTACATAGGGCAGAAGTATAAACGAAAATAAGTGATATGTCAATTTTGAAGTAGGAAAAGAGTTTCAATAGAATGATAGGGTCAGAAAAGGTTACGAAACCAGATTGCAGCAGTTGAGAAATTCTTGGGAGGTCTGGACATTGAGACAGTGGGAATAGACCAGTCAGGATTCTATAAATAGGAAGGCCGCACAGATACTTGGTGGGGAAGGTCATGAAAAGTACAAGGAAAGGGAATCTAAAAGGAAGTGGATGAATCGGTTTTTGAAGCTTTCAAAATGTCGTGACTGCTTGGTTGTGGTCTTAAGGTAACCTTTGTGATTAACGGGCTAGTCAATTAAAAATAAGGCCACGACTACACATATCAATAGCTGCATCTGTTTATTAGTATGTGTGGTAATGTTTAGAGAAGGAAAATGTACACTGTGTTCAAAAAGTAAAAAAAAAAAACCCATGAATTTACTTTTTAGATTTATTCAAAGAGGTTTATTGGTACATAACTTACATAACATGACTCACCCATTTGTCATTTTTAAGTTAATGTATTTCATTTTAGTAAGGGGGGAAGGGCTGAGGGAGTAGGGGGGAGAGAGAGAGAGAGAGAGAGAGAATACCAAGCAGGCTCCATACTGAGTGCAGAGCCTGATGTGTGGCTCGATCTAATGACCCTGGGATCATGACCTGAGCGAAAACCAAGAGTTGGACACTCAACCTACAGAGCCACCCAGGCACCACTAACATTTACCTATTTAAAATGTACTATGGAGGGCCCTTGTGGGGAAGAGCACTGGGTGTTATGTGGGAACCAATTTGACAATAAACTATATATAAAAAAAGAAAAGAAAAAAGCAAAATGTATTATTCAGCGATTTTGAGTAGATTTAAGGAAGGGTGCAAGTATTCCCCTAATCTCATTTTACTCCCCATCTGCACCGTCCCCAACCTGGCCAGAGGAAAACACAAATTTACCTTATTTTCTATAGATTTTCCTGATCTGGACATTTCATATAAATTGAATCATACAAAATGGGGTCCTTTGTGATGAACCCATTTCATTCAGCATTATGCTTGTGAGGTGCATCGTGTTGCAGCATGAATCAGCCTGGATTCCCCTGGGTGGATATGCCCCTCGTATTTATCAGCTGATGGATGTTTGGGTTGTGTCTCTTTTTTGACTCTTCTGAATAACTCCACTAAGAACACTCCTGTACAAATTTTTGAGTAGATGCATGTTTTCATTTTCTTGCGTATATAACCTGGTGTAGAATTGCCAGGTCATGTGGAAACTCTTCAAATGTGTGGGGAAACTGCCTATTTCCCAAAGCAGCGGCATCGGTTTACATCTCCTCCAGCGGTGTATGAGTCTTCCAGGTTCTTCACATTTGTTAGTTTTTCCCAACTCTTATTTTCTTTGTCATTGTTGTTATTCTAGAATGAAACTGATTTTATGCAATAATTGCATTTTCATATAATACTGTCATTGTTTCCATTTAATATGTAGAGACCTTTTCAGCAAAGTGAGACTAAACTTAAATCCATCAATTCTGTTGTGAATAAGAAAAAAACATATTGTGAATTGAGGGCACTCTTTCCTCTGGCATTCCAGATATGGGGCCAACAGGGCATCAGGAGCATGTATGGTGTGTGTGTGAGAACAGGGGAGTTGCTGCGACAGTTCGGGCAGGGCCCACAGCATGGCCGCCGTGTATGAACAGAAGTGGCCTCACCACCACTGTCCAGGGGTTTACAGCCCCCCGGGCTGCTGTGTCAGGTGCAGAGTGCACTCTTCCGGCTTCTGGTAGCATCGCCGTTGTCTTATTTTCTCTGTTAGATTTTTGCTCGGATCCTGGATACTGCCTCGCATTGCTTCTTCCTCCCCTTATGGGAATCTGTTTCTTCAACCTGCTGATGCTGGCAGCTACTTATTTTAAAACGTTTTACTATCGCTCTTTTCCATTTCAGTCTGGGAAATTCAGTGTTCTTGACTTATCACTATGTATTCTGTGCTATAAATATGTGGTATTATTTTCATCAGTGATGAGATAGGATACCATAGCTGCATGATCTTTTCCATGGAAAGGTAACATCAAGGGAATATTATTCAGCAAACTAAAGAAGAGCCCTTATTCACGCCAGCTTTATTTGTAGTAGCCTGGAAGTGACCACGATGTCTTTTAATAGGTGAAAGGCTAACTAAGCTATAGTATAATCATACCCTGGAACACTGATGGGCTATATTAAAACCAAAACATTATTGTAACACAAAAGTGTGGCTGATTCTGCAGGGATTTCACTAGATGAGAAAAAAATTCCAAATAGTTACATACTATGTGATTCCATTGTATAACTAACTTTTTTTGACTTGACAAGATTGTAGAAATGGAGAACAGATCTGTGATGGCCAGATCTCAGGAATGAGAGGCGGGGCAGAGGATGGGTTTTAGAATAAGAGGCTACATCAGGGTCCTTGCTGTGAAAGTGTCCTGTACCTTCTGTATTTTGACTGTATCAGTGCTGATGTTCTCACCGCAATAATAGTACTATAGTTTTGCAAGCAGTTACCATTGGGGGAAACAGGGTAAAGGTACATAGGATACCTCTGTATTATTTTGTAAAATTCCATGTGAATCTTTTATTATCTCAAAATCAAAGATGCGTAATTAAAAATACATCAAAAGGTATGTACTTTCTATTGAGAAAAATACTTGATCTACAGTGATTAGAACCTTATTGTCTTCATATGCGGATTTTCCAAAACAAAATACATATCATTATATATTATGCAAAGTTGCTTATTGCATTAACTTTTTTTTTCTTTAATCACAAGCAATTTGAGATACCATGGTGCCTTGCTGCCCTGGGAATAATTTAGCTCCCTGACTCCAGGGGATGAAACAGATAAAGAATGTTTGGGGGGAAAAGTCTTCTTTAAACTTTACCTCTCATCCCAGATCAATGACATTTCATTTCATATTTTGAATATCAAAGAGAAATGAAAGCTGCATAATTTTCTTTCAACAAATAAATGAAAGAACTAATAACATCTATCAGTTATGTGCATAGTGGCACAATCAATGAAAAGTAATTTGGGACAAGCCTATTTTGAAAACTTCGAAGATCATGGGTTTTAAAAATATTGAAATGTTACTTTACTGATGAAAACAATGTTTGAGAGAAAAATCTCATAGTGTCCTCTCCGTTGAGTGGAAAACTATTACAAGCTTGATAGCTTATCTGATTTGGGGTATGTGGTAAAGAAGGAAGCCTCAACTCTGAATCATTTTTCATGAGATGCTTTGTCATTGGGAATTCTGACAAAAATTCTTAAAAGTGCTATTTTTTGTTGGCTGCCCTGAAATGTGTTAATGTACAGAATGTCAGGACCTTATTAAGAGTTTTGCTAGGAAATGAAAGTGTAGTAGAATATTTAAGTCTTTTGAGAAAACATTTGGGAGCACCTTGTTGAAATTCAGGCAAAATTAGTTTCTTAGAATAAAGAATACTGTATAATTCTCAGGCTAATGTAGAGAGAATGAACTTGGCCTCCATAATGCTTGGATCATTTGGCTAAAAAACAAAAAATGCCTTTATTTAAGGCTGTGTGGGGCGATCAAGGCAGCGATGCTGAAAACAGATATGAGCTCGTCTAGCCAAATTAACGATGTTCAGGAGAGGTTATAGACAGATATCAACTCAGAATTCCCAGTGCTTGAGAGGTGAAGCCTCCTGGAGGCAGGATCAAAGTTGGCAAAGACTTATTCCTTTATCATCTGCCAGGCTCTGCAAACGCCTTAAAACAGTGCAAATAATTCAGAGTATACATTCTGACCTTAAATATAAAATATAAATTCTTAATCCTTTTTTACTGAAACAGAGAGGAACAGTTGAGGAAGAACTTCCTGAGGGTAAGCTTTTTGAATTGAGGACAAAGAACGTAATGGGTCTGGTTCCGGACTGACTGGCAGCTCTGTAGCAGTGAGACCGATGGAAACTTCCATTTTGTGAGGTCTGTTTTTGTTTCTGGTTTTTGTAGTCAGTTTGTTCTCTTACCTATCAGCATGAAGAGTCAAACATGATCAGATGATATTGTTAAACAAATGATATTACCGTGTTATTGAAGAAGATGATTCCAGTTTTATTTTAAAGCACCAATGATAGGAGCTTTGTCAGTAGAGTATGTGACTCTTAATCTCAAGGTCATGAGCTTGATCCCCATGTTGGGTGTGAAGATTAAACAGGGCTCCTGGGTGGCTCCGTCGGATAAATGTCTGACTTTGGCTCCAGTCATGATCTCATGGTTCATGGGTTCGAACCCTGTGTCAAGCTCTGCGCTGACAGGTCAGAGCCTGGAGCCCGCTTCGGATTCTGTGTTTTTCTCTCTTCCTGCCCCTCCCTGGCTCATGCTCGCTCTCTCTCTCTCTCTCTCTCTCTCTCTCAAAAATAAATTAATGTTAAATTTTTTTTAATTAAACAAAAAACAGACACCAAATATAATGATAGTCCCTGGGGAGTGAGATTGAGGGAAGTGGTTATGTAGGTATGTACTTCTGGAATAAAAAGTATTAAATGTATGAATAACGGGTGGCATATGTATTATCAAAACTAAGTGTAAGATGTGAACATTTCAGCTTCTTTTTCAGGAAAAATCTCACAGAAATCTACTTTTGTTGGAATAAAATTTGTAGGATTTTTCATTTGTTTTACTTCCTTGGACAATTTAGAAACATTATCTTTTTAGGAAGAAGCAAATGTTTTCAACAAAACATGAAACGGGAAAGACATGATGGTTTATGAAGAATATATTACTAACTGTGTCCATGTGAGGAAGTAACTTTCTAAATGAAATAAAAATAAAGAACCAAAAACTTGAAGTTCAAGATGGACTCATGGCCTTGTATAATATTCTCAAAGAGAATCAAGGCTCTAACTGATTACGAAATACTGATACACAGGGTACTGGAATAGGGTCTTCATCTTATTTGTGCGTGCATTCACTTTCAGTGTCAAGTCTACTATTTCTGATCAACAGGGTAGTTGATCCCTTTCTGCTTCTCTCCTCAATGTCATCATTTCTAACCTTTCCTTCCTTCCTTCCTTCCTTCCTTCCTTCCTTCTTCATTCCCCCTTCCCTACCTCCCTTCACCCTCCTTCCTTTCCCTCTCTCTTTGCCTCTCCTTCCTTCCTACATAGAGACATTCCCTCTTCCACAGGACAATAGCACTACTGAAGACTTTGTCATGACTCTGTGACCTGCTGTCACATAAAGCAAGATCACCCTGGGTGGTGGATGAGAGTAAAAGTGTTATTGACTCAACAGCAATCTCCAAGGTGTACTCTATGGATTGGCTGGGTGACCACTCCAAACAAGAGAGGGGGGGGACAGAGACAGGCCTACTTCCTTATTTTCATCAAAAATTTGAATGAATATGTGTGTCTTTTGTCTATAAATGGTCGTACTTTATATGGATATGAAAATGCTAACGATAAACCATCACCAAAATAACACTTATAATCTGTGGTCCAGAATAGAAACATCCAGTACAAGGCAATCTGGGCAGAACTCATCTGAAAGAAAATGAAATCACATGCAAACATGGAGAAGAGCAGACCAGGCCCGGGAGTCCTGGTTCCACAGATGTGACCAGCATCAGCAGCATCTGTCTGCAGTAGGATATCTCTTACTTTTGCTTTTCTCTCTTGTAAACTTCAGGTTGGGGAGTCCATCTATCTAACGCTAATGAGATGTTGGAGCTATGTGATAGTGTAGTTCTAACCTTAGAAAATATAGACCTCTTTTGTAGATGAAATATTGAAAGAAGAAAAAAAAAAGGTCTGATCTGTAGACCGGGACCGAAATCTGGGGTTGTATACCCAAATCCAGCATGGTGCAGGGTAAATCCGATGTTCTTCTCTGGGCCCTGCATCCTCACTCTGTAAGATACAGCAGTTAGGATCCTCGGTAAATAATATTTTAAGCCCAAAATTTTATGTTCCTGCTTAAAGACCTAATATATCTCTGTGCTATTATTTTTCTTTTGGAAAATAATACAAACATCTTTAAAATGCAATTTTAATGCAATCATTATAACAATAAAATATTATAGTTAATAAATGACTAGGAAAGATGATTCCCCTTCTGTTTTATTATCAACTGTATTTCTAGAGAAGTAAACATTTGAAAATAACAATAAAATCTGAAGGAGATTTACATAAAAGCTTTCTCAGTGAAGCAATATGACCACGACTTTCTTTTTTTTAATTTTTTCTGTTTTTTATTTATTTTTTGAGAGACAGAGACAGCACAAGCAGGGGAAGATCAGAGAGAGAGGGAGACCCAGAATCAGAAACAGGCTCAGGCTCTGAGCTAGCTGTCAGAACAGAGCCCGAGGTAGGGCTCCAACCCACGAACCGCAAGATCATGACCTGAGCCGAGGCCAGACGCTCAACCGACTGAGCCACCCAGGCGCCCCTGACCCCAACTTTCTGATTCCACTAGAGTAGCAGACAGTAAAATTGGGGTGTATCACAAAGCACAATTAGGTTCATTTAGATTAAAAAATAGAACTATGTTATGAAGTGCATTATACTTTTCAGAATGATTTAAGAGATCCCATCAATCTGTTATTAATTAATGGATGGGACAAAATGGTTCTTGTGGATGTTGTACCACATCTTTCCATAAGCTATTCACTAGGAATCCGTTGCCCGAAGCAGTCTCGTCCAGATTTTCAGGAGGTCATTCAAACTGCCCTCGAAGATGGCTGTAGAATCACAGTCCTGGCCGGGACTGCCTGCGTTTGACATCAGCTTTATTTCCGTGTGACAGATTCTAACACAAAAGAAAAACTGCAGGTGAAAAAGACCTAAGGAACACAGCTATGAGGGAAGTTTTATGCTTAAAGAGAAAGAGGAGTGGTTTGAATTTCTAAAAGATGAGAGCACAAGCCACTTAGATCTTTCAAAGTACCGAAATAGTCATTTTTAAGTAAAAGCAAGACTCGGAGCTTCAGAGAGTTCAGAGAACTTCATCCTGGAGCCGCTGATCCCGCCACACCAGGGACCGTCAGCTGTCGCAGGCGCTCTGTCAGCCGTCAGGAAATAAATCTCTATCAGATGGAAGCAGTCGGAGTCGAAGCACATGCTGCACAGCGTGTCACCCTGGGAGCTCTCAACAAGCCTGGTGAACAAGGGGTCCCTGGCGTCCTCTGATTTATGTGTATCTGTAAAGTTACTCCGATACAGTCAAATAAAGACACTGATCAGGAGTGCTATCACTTGAAATGCTTTCATGCCCTGGCCACCTCCCTCACTCTATTGTCCATGGGTGCAAGGAAACAAAAGCAGCAGATTCTGATCCCAGCAGTTTCTTCCTTTCCACTGTGACCCCTTTCAAAGCCCATTGCTGGAAGCGCAGTCCCCGCCTGAGCAAGGAGAGAGCAGCAAGTACTTCTCTTTGTGTGTGAAAGGGGGTCCCGTAGGTTGTTTCCCTGGTCAATAGATTTTTCCGAATCATCTCTGAATTTCTCAGATGCCTGCTTGGTACTTTTCTTGCTGACAGATTTCTCGGAATCCTACACATGCAACTGGATTTCCTCCCCGATCATGACCCTGTGGCTTGTGCCATGTTTTATTCCCCATTATCTATGAAGTGATCGTCTTTCATGTTCATTGCGTTATATTTCCAATCCTACAGGGTCCACATTGTACTGGAGCTGTGCTAGTGGTAATAGTTAAAATAGTGGATGTCCTTGTTTGGTTGCTGTTGAACTTGGCTATCATTTGTGACTTACTGAAAGATAGGAATTGGATAAAGTAAAAGCAGGGTATGTGATGGATTTAATAAGGTCTGTTCCTTGCAGATAAATTTAATTCGGGTGTCAGGGGTTAGTTTCACAAAAAGATGTATGGACGTTCCACAGGAAGACATTGTTACGGGCTTCAGATTGTGGAGTTCAAAGGCACAAGTGCATTGTGGACAGTTTTGATTTTGTTGACAATTTATCGAAGTCAGTGGCCCAGTTCCTGAAGAGCATTATTTTATTCAGGGTTTTAAACAGGCCAGGAAGGAATGAAGGATTTCAGAAGTGTTGAAAAGAAAACAGTGAGGACTGACGTAACGGAGGAAAATTTGTTTTATGTGAGAGAATTATGTAGACCTAGTGTAATGATGAAGATTGTTTTTAGCCGGGTTTTTGTTTGATCCCAATGTAAATAAATATGATAATTTAAAAACCTAGTCTCTAGAGAGCGCTTCATATTGGACTTACCTGTGTACATATTATGCTTTTCTTTACCTTCCCAAGAGAGTAAATACGAAAGAACAGAGCTATGCCTTATATTCCAATGTAAGCAACTCATCATCTAGATCATAATTTGAACATAATAGCTTCGAACAAATATGTGTTGATTATAAAAATAAACTATTATTCCATGGGATTTGCCCCATTATTTGTTTTGCAAATATAATTGCAAATGCACATATCATTTGTTTTGTGCCCTTATAATACTCAATTTCTCTCTGTTATCACTACTTTGCTTTGTTATTTTATTTTATTCTTAGAATGTTTTTCTATTACTAGTCTCTGTATTCTGCAATGGGATCATTTCTTTCTAAGCTTAATGTGGCTTCCATTTTACTCCCATTCAAGTCAGAAAGACTCATATTATGTCATTTATTTCCACTGCACAATCCTTGGATAGATTGTGTTAACTCTTTTGAAAATGATACCTAAGTAATTTTTACATATTTAGAGACATGGATTTTAATAGTTTCTTGCTCAAAAGAATTATTCTCATCTCTTCCAGAAAATGCTAGAATTTATGGAAAGAGAAAAATGTAAGTCAGCCTGCAGGATATGGAGACCGAAAATCTTGTTTTTATTTCCATCTCTGACATGTTGTGTGCCTCTCCTGCTACAGAAAGAGGCATGATAAAATATATTCACAGCAGAAGTTCCCGTTCAATTTCTGTCCGTGGCAGAAAGGGAAGCAGAAATTTTCCTTGCATTTGAAGGTTCAGCCGTGACCTCACACAGCTTTTCTTTGGAATGTAACAATGGTAAAAGTTACCAAAAGGTGCTAGTGAAAAGCAGAGTTTGGCTATGTGCATTTCCACAACAATTAGAGCCACAGGGAGACTGGGATGGAGTACAGTCCTATCACAGTTGACCTTGTGGCCACAATGATTCTGCTGTACCAAAAATTTGGGAAAGTAATGGTTATGTTACTGAATATGTGGTATGGGACATTTCAAAGTAGTATGTTAAAACTCTGTTTAATTTTATGAGATTTTGTTAGTTCCTTTAAAATTTTTAATGCTTATTTTTGAAGGAGAGAGAGAGAGAGAGAGAAGGGGAGGAACAGAGAGAGAGGGAGACACAGAATCCGAAGGAGGCTCCAGGCTCTGGGCTGTCAGCCCAGAGCCCTATGTGGGGCTCAAACGCAGGAGTTGCAAGATCATGACCTGAACTGAAGTCGAGTGCTTAATCGACTGAGCCACCTGGGTGCCCCTTAAGTTAGCTGTGATGTTTCATATATGCAAGCTCATCAGAGCACATAGAAAAACTGGCTCACTGAGGAGACTTCTGCCCATGTACTTCTAATGCTCATACAGAGAAATAGAAACAGCATGTGATAAAAACAAGATTCTGCTTTTGGTGGAATAAATTTACAAGTTTACTGTGATACTCCACAAGTGGCCCATTCAAATTATTGGATAGCCATGTTGATGCATTTTAAATAAGTCCTTAAATGGAAATAAAGAGTCAAAGCGTTTTAAATGAACAACTGTTTTAGTAATAGTTCTTGAATAAGATTATAGCTATTTCAGTGAAGTTTTGGTTGGTTCGCATTATTTTTATGTTTTTATTGTTGAGAGACAGAGAGAGACAGCGCGAGCAGGAGAGGGTCAGAGAGAGAGGGAGATACAGAATCTGAAGACAGGCTCCAGACTCTGAGCTAGCTGTCAGCACAGAGCTCGACGCAGGGCTCGAACCCACAAACCGTGAGATCATGACCTGAGCCGAAATTGGAAGCTGGATGCTTAACTGACTGAGCCACCCAGGCGCCCCTGGTTCGCTTTTTAAAAAGTGCTAGGTGGTTTCACATATTGACTTGACCATGCATATTTTCTGTGGTTTTCCATTATATGTAAGGTTCTCTTTCCTTTGGTTTTTGAATGATTGATTGATTTTTAATTTGAGTATAGTTGATAGACAACGTTACATTAGATTCAGATGTACAACCTAGTTATTTGACAAGTGTATGCATTATGCTGTGTTCACCACAAGGATAGCCACCATCTGTCCCATTTCATCTGTACAGTATCAGTGACTGTATTCCTTATGGTCTCCTCCTTATTCCCATGACTTATGACTCTCTAATCGGTGACCTCTATATCCTTCTCCCCTTTACCCATTTTGCCCAACTCCCCACCTCTTCCTCTCTGGCAACCATCTGTTTCTCTGTTTTAATCATCCTATTGTGCTGTTTATTCATTTTTTTAACATTCCATTTATGAGTGTAATCATATAGTTTTTGTCGTTTTCAGTCTGATTTATTTCACTTAGCATAATGCCCTCTGGGTCTGTCTGTGTTGTCTCAAGTAGAACAATCTCATCTTTTTATGGTTGTGTAATATTCCAGCATTGTGTGTGTGTGTGTGTGTGTGACATTTTCCTTATCCATTCATCTATTGATGGACATACTGAGGACATGATGCTTTCACATCTCGACTCTTGTAAATAATCCTGCAGTAAACATAGGGGTGCATAGATCTTTTCAAGTTAGTGTTTTCATTTTTCTTGGGTAAATACCCAGTAGGAGAATTATTGGACCACATGGTATTTCTTTTTTAAGTTTTCTGAGAAATCTTCGTACTCTTTACCATAGTGGCTGTACCAATTTACATTCCTACTGACAGTGCGTGGGAGTTCCTTTTTCTCCATATCCTTGCAACACTTGTTTCTTGTCTCTTTGATTTTAGCCATTCTAGCAGGTGTGAAGTAATATCCTATTGTGGTTTTGATTTGCATTTCCCTAATGATTAGTGATGTTGAGCATCTTTTCATGTGCCTCTGGGTCACCTGTCTTCTTTGGAAAAATGGCTACTCAGTTCATCTGCCTATTGTTTAACTAGACTGTTTTATTTTAGAGAGAGAACATGCCCATGTGAGAGGGGGAGGAGCAGAGGGAGATAGGGAAATAGAAAGAGAGAATGAGAGTGTGCGCGAGAGAGTATCACGAGCAGGTTCCATGTTCTGCATGGGCTCAATCTCACAATCACAAGATCGTGACCTGAACTTAAATCAAGAGTCACAAGCTTAACTGTTTGAGTCACCCAGGCATCCTTATTTTTATTTTTGGTGTTGAGTTGCAGAACCCCTTATCAGATATATCATTTGCAAATATCTTTTCCCATTTAGCAAATTGTTCTTTTTGTTTGCTTGATGACTTCCTTTGCTGTGCATGATTGTTCTTTTAAATTAATTCTAACATTGAACGGACATTATTAATATCATACATTTTTGTGGTTTAGTGGGTTTGATGATGAGTGTGATGTATTTGACATTATAACTCATATTTAAGATATTAATAAACTAATGTTTATGTTTTGACACTTCACCCAATTTTGAGAATAAAAACAAGTAATATTACTAGCTTTGGATGCAGACAATTTAAAAATAAATTATGTGTACGTTCTGAGTTCTTTGTTCTTTGTTCTCCTTTTTTAAAAAATATTTATTCATTTTTGAGAGAGAGGGAGAGAAAGACAGAACCTGAGTGAGGGGAGGGACAGAGAGAGGGAAACACAGAATCTGAAGCAGTCTCCAGGCTTGAGCTGTGAGCCCTGAGCCCAATGTGGAACTCAAACTCACAGACCTTGAGATCCTGACCTGAGCCTAAGTAGGATGCTTAAAGGACTGAGCACCCAGGCTCTCCTGTTCTTTGTCCTCTTTTATCACTTTGTTATGCAAACTTATTCTTATTTAGATACTTTGCTTGAAGAAAGTATTTGCTTTGGAAGGTAATTATTTTGATAACTTTTCATTAGTTATAGTTCAGAAAAGAGGTAGGATTTTGGGGAATCTGGGTGGCTCAGTTGGTTAAGCATCCAAGCTCAGGTCATGATCTCACGGTTCATGGGTTCAAGCCCCATGACCCGCTCAGAGCCTGGAGCCTGCTTCACATTCTGTCTCCCTCTCTCTCTGCCCTCCCCATTTGTGCTTTTTCTTTTTCTCTCTTAGAAGTGAGTAAACGATAAAAAATTTTTAAGAAGAAAAAAAGAAAAGAGGTAGGGCTTCAAAAGATGATTCTTAATGAAATAAGGAATTATTTTAAACCTATGTTGGAAATATCTGAACTATCCTTAAAATGGGCACATTGAAGAAAATAAAGCAATCAGTAGTGGTAGAAATAATACAGCACCTGGCATTACTGCTAGCATCAGCCATCACGAGAGCACAGCTTTTATTGTTTTCTCATTTCTAAGATGGCAGTGTCTGTAAAATGTGCCATTGATTTAACATCCGCTTTCCTGGGGAGGGGGCAGAAAGGGCTGGAAGGATTCTTTTGAACTCCATTGTAGGATGCACCCACATTTAGGAAATGCGAAAATGCAAAGAAATATTGGTATCTGAGAATTGAGGAAATGTGGTAATGTCTCTGTGTGTTTACAGTCTGTGACATTCCCAATGAAACCCACAATTTTGCAGTTGACACCTTTTCTTCTAAAATGACCGTCCTGAGCTCTGAGGTTTGTCGAGGTTGTTGTAAATGTGTATATAATAATGAATGGGTACAGTTCGGTATCAGTGATTGATTGTGTGATCACTTTTCTCTCTGTAGTTAAGTTTGTAAATGCATGAAATGCGTTCTGAAACATTTCGCTGTATAGTAACATCCTGTTTCTATCTCTGAAGAATGTCCTTTGGGATATAGGAAGTGTACACATTACTTTGAAGAAATGAAAATCATGAGAAGATGATAAATCATTACAAAATGAATTACTACTGCCAGGGTTTGTCTCCTCAATAAAAGTTTCTCATGAGCAAAGTTTTAGGTTTAAAGTGGAATCTGATATTGTGAAACAGGTTGTGTTTAAAGTTACATTCTTGATATTTGACTTAGCATAACAGAGTGAACCTCTATGATGACAAAAAATGACATGAAAAATAAAATAAACATATTTATTAGAGTAAGAAGGCTTATAGGAATAAGAGAAGTAGCTGTTTTTTTAAAAACAAGAAACAGGCCTATATTATCCATATTACTTTTGCCTCGGTTGTATTATTTATATGATATTTCTATAAATATTAAAATACTTGATAGCAATTCAGTGTTTGCACATGATACCCACATAGCAGTTTCCAGAAACACAGAACTGTGCAGCACATTCAATACTTAACATGGGAATATTTGCATGAATAAACAGATATCTCCGAGTCAGTACTAAATTACCACTAAACTATTATGTTGAACCTGTGGACAGATGTAAAACAAGGAGAATGGAATGAATTGAAATGGTCTTAATTAAGTCTCTGATAGGTTTAATTAGGTAGGCTCCGCTCAAAATACATCCGGACCATAAAAGAGGCTACTGAGTATCTGAACTAACCATTTGATGTGGTTGTTATTTTGTTGTTTTCAAAATTCTTCTGTGTGTGTCTTTGTACATGGCAGTGAGTCTGAGTAAAGATGGTGACCGTTACTTGCAATGGTTTTTTCTGGTGTGAGTCATGGTTATATTGTGTGTGCGTGTGTGTGCACACGTGTGCATTACTATTTACAGTAGTGCAAATACTATAAATAGTAGAATTGAAAGTGTCATCAGGAGGCTTACAGAAGCAAAAACCCACAGCCCACCTCTTTTGGGCATTTATTTATAAAAGTATTTTTTCAAAAATTTTTGTTATTTTACAAATAACAATAATGTAGAAAGAAGTCAGAAATGACAGAAAAATCCATTCATTTTCCCTTATTTTCGCGACTTAATTGTTTTCTTATTCCCATGTCCGCTCATTCCTTCTTCTATTTGCATGTATGTATGGGTGGTTCCTTCTAATGAGAATACAATTTTTCATTCTACCTTTTTAACTTAGTATTTTAAAATGTCGGGCACTTGGGGGCGCTTGAGTGGCTCAGTCCCTTAAGCATCTTACTTCAGCTCAGGTCATGATCTCATGGTTTGTGGGTTCCAGGCTGGCTTCAGGCTTTGTGCTGAAAGCTAGGAGGAGCCTGCCTTGAAGTCTGTGTCTCCTTCTCTCTCGGCCTCTCCCCCACCTGGCACGGTCTCTCTCTCTCTCTCTCTCTCTTTCTCTCTCTCAAAAATAAACAAACATTTAAAGAAACAAAAAAATTTAAATGTAGGACACTTGTATGATGACCTTTTGCAAAAGTCATATAGTAGTCTTTAGTGATGAATACAAATATCTTTGAAAAACTAGACTATAAAATATATTTAGAAATATTTCCATTGAATATCATAACACAGCAATGGAATTTTTAAAAGTATTTTCCTCCTTAAAAACCATTATAAATTTGCATCACATTTTAACTCTTTGCATTGATGTCTTGTGTAACCAGGATAGTTTGCTTTTGTGAACAAAAAAATACAGTGATGAAATAACAGTTATTAAAAACAAAGAAAAACCAGATATTCAAGCTAATAAAGAAATAAAATACCATATGATGTATATTCACACATAGGGAGACACCAATATAGGAAGTAGCAGAATAAAGAGGGGGTGAACTAAGAGTATATGCTGAGATAATTTTACTTTAGTTCAATTGTACTGTATACCCTAAAACACAAAACTTTTCTTTATATTTTAGCATTTTGTATCTACATTTCAACTGAGAAACATAGTAGATGATTCAACTATATATTTTATAAATTTAAGTTTTAATCTCACTTTTGCTTCTCGTTTCCAGTTTAAATATGTCCTCAGTAGTAGAGATAATATTTGTATAATTGAGTTTATCTGTGTGAAACATGGCTATTTATTACTGATGTTACAAAATTTTGGTTAATCATATTAAATAATACCTATCTGTTTAAGTCAGTGGCACTTACCATGATGAAAATTATAATGAACTTGGTATAACGCCGTAGTCTGAAACTCATCATTGTTCATCATTTATTCTTTTAATTTCCAGACTTATTCATCTGTATGGTATGTATAAATAAATGAAATTGCATGGTTATGATAATGGTCTAAAATATATTAAGAAGAATTTTTTTGTTGTAAATGCTTCTCAAAGATGAAGTCTATGCCCCCCTTTGATAAACATAAGCAGTTTTTTATTTCATTGCCCCAGGTGAAAAGATCCGATTGCAGATCACAAAACCTCGTGTTTGTTGCTCTTAGCAACTAGGATACAATTTTTTGAGTTTCCTTTTCTGTATTTTGTATAATGAAACTTTCCATGAATTACAAATAGAAGATGTATGTTTATTAAATTATTTTTACTTCTCTGAGTATTCTTGTCTCCTCACCCCTCCCCCCCCAGGGGCTACTTTATACTTATTGAGTAGATACATTACATACTTCCCCTGCTAAGTGTCAGGATCAACAATGATAAAAAGAAATTAATTTGATAAAAGTAAGACAATAAGAAAACTCAGTGGAACCCAGGATAGAATCAATAAATATTAGATTAAAAATTAAATACATTAATTAAATACTAGCACCTATTTATTAAAAGAGAAAACTCCTTATACCTCTTTGAAATAAATGCGGAATGTTTTCATGGATAGTGATTGTATTTTCAAAATATTAGAAAAACTTGGAATACTTCTTTCCTGGTACATTTTAAAATATGGAATTTATATTTAAAACATTTTTAATTTACTCAAGAAAGAGGTCACAGACTTCTGTAGATCAATAGTTTGAAGAGTACTTCAAAGAATTATACCTAAAAATGATACCAGAAACTCTGAAGAATGTATGTGATTCTGAGTCTTCCATCAACTCAGTTTGGGATTATATTAGCCTCACCAGCCACATCCTAACTGAGTCTGTGGTGTGGAAAAGTAAACATTTAAAATTAGTGAGGGCAAACCTGAAAATGAGTGTAGAGAAAAATAAAATTAGAGGAAACCAAAATCCAAAACAAAAAAACCTTCAAAAACCAACCAATGAACCAAACAAACACACACACAAACCCCAAAAATACAGAAAGCCATGAATCTGGCTGTCAGAGCCAGAGAGAGATCCAGTTTATATTCAAGATACCTTTACAAACCAACCATCTATTCACAGGGGGAAGGGGTGCAGGAAACGAAACACAGAATACTGAACCCCCAAATTGCAATTCAGTTCTGGAGAGCTTAAATAAGTGTATGCTCTGTTTATATAATTTGTAAACTAGAATGCATACATATGCATAAAATAAATTTAAGTAAATATCTGAAGAGAATGCATTGCTTATAACAATTTAGAAATTATGCATTTAAAATTACTGTGATGTATTTGACTATTTAACACATCAAACTTCTGAATGGAAAGAAAGCTGTGCATGTAATAAATACATTTGAAGGGCAAATGAAATTATACATGTGTCTATATATACTCATAACATGTACATCTATATTATACATATGTATACATGTGTGTATGTACCAAAAAAGTGTTAATAGACCTAAATGTACATGTAACTCATGCATAACAATGAAAAAATGTCCAATAATGTAAGAGAAGGATAGAGGAATCGGGTATGGGTAAGAAAGTAAAACAAAACAAAACAACTACATCATTTGAAATGTTGAGCCTCAAAACATTAAGTAAAACCATACAGTGATTAGTAATAATTTAAAACACAAGGTTGTGTTTACTATCTTCAGGTAGATAAAGAAGGTTGGATTTTGTAATCCTTTATCCAGATTGGAAATATATATACATATATATTACTTGTCATTTCTAATTCTACCTAATTGAATTTGAAATGAGTAAAATATTGGATCAGTGTTCAAGGAAAAATATACAGGAGTGTTCATTTCAGTGCTATTTTTAATACTCCAAAATCAGCAACAAACTTTGTGTCATTATATGACAAAATATACATACTAAAAACAATGATAAGGTTAGTAAATGGATTATGTAAATCAAACTTTATTAAATTGGAATAACCATGCTATGCTTTGTAGTGTAAAATGATACATCATGAAATAGAAGGGTTGCATTTTTATAAACTAAGATTATTAATATGATTATGATATATGAAGGAATATTTTGAAAAGTTATCAAAGTATAAATTAGAGTGTTGAGGGAGGGGATTTAAAAAATTTTAATGTTTATTTATTTTTGTGAAAGAGAGAGAGACACAGAGCACAAGCTGGGGAGGGGCAGTGAGACAGAGACACAGAGTCCGAAGCAGTCTCCCGGCTCTGAGCTGTCAGATTAGAGCCCGATGCGGAGCTCGAACTCACAAACCATGAGATCATGACCTGAGCTGAAGTTGGACACTTAAACAACTGAGCCACCCAGGTGCCTCAGAGAGAGGGAATTTTTTAAATTCAAAATATAAATCAAGGTGAGATGTTCAAGGGAGAGAGGTCATATTCTATAAGATGATCAGGTCCCAGAGAGGAATATTTGAGCAGAGACTGATGAGAAGCTAGTTAGCAGGGCATGAGGTTGGAATGGCGGAGTGCTTGAAAAAGCAAGAAGGGAAGATAACGGCTTTGTGTCAGAAACATGCTTGTTGTGATGTAGGTACAGAAGACCAGTGGGAGTGATGGGGAGCTTGGTAAGCCAGGTAACGTGAGGTCTACAATGCCGTTGCAAGGGTGCTTGAAAGTCACTAGAGGGATTTAGCCAAAGGGTGTCATGATCCAGCCTGTCCTCATGGGTCCCTGTGGCTTAACACTGGACTTAGAGACAAGGACAGAGACAGTTCCTCAGAGCTTTAGCAGGCTACTCCCATAATCCACACGCGAGAGAAAGACAGCATATACCATGTGGATAGTTTTGAAAGTGATGAAAAGTGACAGGCTTCTGGAAATTTTGGGGGTATAGATTCAAAATGGAGTGCTGATTGTTTTGATGCAGGGATGAAAGAGAAACAAAAATAAACCAATTTTAGCCTGAGTGACTCTATTCTTAATTTTATTCAATTTGCATTGATTTAAATTTATATTTAAAAAGCCACACATGCCTAGTGTTACCTTCTGAACAGAGCAGATCTAAACAGTAAGGCTGAAAAAGGGACAGAAGTCGAGGACTGTGCTCTTGGGTCCTCTGAGTTCAGGGCTCAGACTCAGCAAACGGAGAGGAAGGAGGGAGAGTAGCAGGAATGAGGGGCAGGAGCTGAGAGAGAGCCTGGCTCTTCGGGTCCAGTGAAGATACGGGAGGGGACAAGTCTGCTGGGTTGAGGGCTGGCTGTAAGTGTTGTCAGATGATGCGTCCAAGAAGGAGGAGAGACTTCAGTCTTGACTGGTGTTTTGTGATTGGTGTGCAGGGAATGATGCCTGGTTTCATTTGGTTCAGGAGGGAACCCAGCCTTTTCTTTTGTGCCTGTGACTCCCATTCTGTTCCTCATCGATCGGATTGCAAAGTCTGGAATGTAAATTTCTCTGCCTTTTATATTTTTATATGAACAATTGTGTGACACAGCATATATCTTATAATTTAAAGGGTTAGACATATCTGCTTTTAATTTTAAATGTCATTTTTTAAAACGTTTCCATTGTTTTTGAAGTACACGAATTAGTTAAAAAATGATCGAAAGCCAATTGTTCAAAAAAAAAAACCTCCAAAATATTTAAACTATAAAATGGAAGAAGAATAAGATTCCTAAATACTGGTTAGGGAGATTTGCAACCATGGTCATTCTTTAAGAAAGGGTTTGTCAAACTCAGCATAATATTAATGTCTTCTGTACAATTAAAAATAATGATAATACAGTAATGTCGAGTAATGTTTAAAATCAACGATCCTTCTCATAAGGGAATACTTTTGCTAATTGGGTAGGAGTGCTCTTAGGTTAAAAGACACAATAATGCCTGTGATTACTCAGACAAAAGAAGCAGTACCATCTAATTTTGTATTAGTATACACAGAGTAAAAGGTAAGATAGTGAAAATGAGACTGAATTGTGCAATTAAGTTAAATAATCAGGTAAATATGGCTTTCCAATTTCACATTTTAATATTTAAAGGACATTTAAAATGTAAAATTTTCTGTGGGAAAAACGGAAAAATTTTCAAACATCACTTTACTCTTCTCACTAAGTGCTATTTCATTATCTTTTTTAAAATGTTTATGTGGAGAATATTTTATTAAATGTAAACAAAATACGTTATTTGAGTGAAATATGGCTAACATAAATATCCACAGCACTGAGTGAAATGAAAGAAGTATTTTCGTCTCTTTCTGAAAGTAAACATTTGAAAAATTATGTATAATTGCTTAATTAGCAATAAGTTTCCAAAGCTCACCATAGAATGTAAAAAAAAAATTTAATACTTAGTGAACCAATGCTTGAAAACATTCATTTTTTTAACAATTTATTTGGAGCAGTTGAAGTTACAAAACTTTTATGAACAATATTAAAACATTTTCCAACAAACAGAGCTGGCATATTTGGCAGAAGATGAAATATAGATGATGGGAAACTGCATGAAAATTGAAAATTGTCCCACAGATTTCCCGAATCACAATTTACACACTTTTCTCACACAATATTGTAACTGTACAGACAAGGGAAGGTCATAGAAGGGTTCAAGCCCACAAAACCAGTGTCCTCACCCACAACAGTCTTCCTTCAAGTGATTCTGATTTCCAGGTTAGCACCACTGGCTATGATTTGTGAAACTGCAGAATTATTTTCTCTAGAGAATAAATTCATCATCAACCAAGTCAACATTTGGACAACTTTATCATTTTGGACCAATGCGCATTTGTCCTTCATGTCCTGTTCTCATTCTTGTCAGATACTTGTCAGTATCTTTACAGGCTGATCCTTGCAAACAACTTTTTGTGCTGATTTGGATATTAAACTGTAAATTTCAAGTCCTCTCCTCTCCTATTTACAGAGGTTTTATCAATTACTGACCTATAAAAGATTAGATGAAATTTTAAGTATTTCAAATATCTGGCATAGATCTTGCAAGAAAGGAAGGAAGGAAGGAAGGAAGGAATATATACATGAATTAGCCATGATTAACTTTAAAACTTCTAACTGAGGAAGTGACATCCTTCTTGAGGGTATAATTTGTGCGTTCTTCCAAATTCCTAACCTATTGCTTGATTATACCCTGAAGAAATAGATGTTTTTACGTTTTTCTTTATGTGGCATCTGAAGTATGTCAGCAAATCTCTACATCACTGAATGACATACTGCATTTGGTGAGACCCCAGAGGGTTTTTTTTTTTTTTTTAGCAATTAAAAGAAATACTGTGAAATTACAAAGTAAACATACACACAAACAAGAAACAATAGCAATGAAGACCTAGCAGACTGTCCTTGTGTGAAATGAGTTGTAATTAATGGGCATGTAAAATATTATGTATAGATTTTTAATGTGGGCTAGTGATATGAAAACAATGTGAATAGGATGAAGTTATCCGCTCTGCTCTGAATTCAAGCTACATTAGCCTATACACTTTTTTTCCCCACAGGTAGACATAGTTTATGCCATTAATTTGGTTTAACTTGAGAGAATAAATCTGAAATCTTACAGATATTTCCTGTCCAAAATATGAATCTACTTCACGTGTACTAGTGCAGTACTAATTAGATTCATTTGTTTATTGTAACATGAATATCATTGGATTAGATAGAATCATCTTACAAACTTAAATATTGATTTAAACTGCTCAATGTATATAAATGCTTACACACTGAAATTTTGTTTTAAATGTCCCTTAACATTTACCCTCGGAAAATCAGGAATTTTAAAAATATTATATAATTATAATATGTTAATATTATATATATCATCCCTCATTTTTGTAGAGACCTCAAAAATGCAGAATTTATTTGAAGTATATTTATTTTCTGGAAGTCATATAAATATCTGGTTTTTATATTCCATGTATATTCTATAAAGATTTAACTCAGAAATTCAGTGCTAGCTTGTTGACATTAAATCCTTATTATTTTATTTAATGTGAGTATGATACTTCAGAGGACCTAATTTTTTTTCGAGTTTTATTCAGGGTTTTTTCTTATTATTTAAATAATTATCATATATCTATATATCATATTTTTAAAAATTGAAGTGTTGCCTGTTATGTGTTATATAACATTTCTTATTTAGTTGGTTAAAAACATTTCATTTTCTGTCCTAAATAGGTCAGTCATAAAATAATATAATTTAATGGAAAGGATATGGGATTAACATTGTCAGGAAACTGATTTGACTCTTGAATAGCCAGGAATGTGACTTTGAGAAAATCACATAGTGCCTCATTTTCCTATTAGGCAATGTGAAGTAGAAAATGATACTTCTTATTTCGTATATGAATGAAAATTAAATATGCATTGTTGACCTGGCATCTGGTTAGTAATTCATAGATGTTAGTTACTATTATTTTGTTTTTATTGTCATTACCATGCAAAACTGTGGATTTTGTGGTAGCCAAACATTTGATGGCTCCTGATTTGGATTTCACTGAGTGAGACTGAGGTGGACACTCTTCAAGATAGCGGTGACTTCCCCGGAGGAGTCAGTAGGATGCTGAGCGAAAACGGACAGTATTCTCTGTGTACTGAATCCCAAATTAGAAATCAGAATGCAGTGTTCATTTCTGACCATTATTTGTGGTTTTAGTGGTGGCTTGGTTCCCAGACATGCTTACCAAAATATGATGAAGCCAAAATGTAGATGCTTTAGTTGAATATTCTGGGAATTTAAATACCATTGAGAACATTGTTATAAGCAGATGATATACCATGCCCAAATATCAGGCACACAGCTTGCAAATATGTCCTGGAAATCTGATCATATTCTTCCATGTGACTTTACTGTATTATGGTATAAAGACCTCTGATTTTAAAATTGCTGTGAAATATACTTATTTGTTTTCACACATTACAGATTTCTTAATAAAGTACAGATACTAACTTCAGAGAAATGTAACACAGGAAAATACTAGTGGGTCACATTAAGTCGCTTACACATATGGCTCAATAAATAAATGTTGAAATTGAATAACAGCAAACAAGTAAGAGTAAATGTTGGCTAATTAAGTCAGGTCGTTTTTTTAATAATTTCTTTTGAATTAATCAAATGAGGAAGGATTGACAATGTAATGCCTAGTGGCAAAACAAAACAAAACAAAAAACCCAAACATCTCTTACATAACCCTGTCAACAATGACTTGTGCAAAAAGCCGAGGTTGAGTAATAGCTACACAAAAGCATCAAAAGATACATCAGAGAATATTTGGTTTATAATGTTATTTGGATCCTCCTTTGCTTTTGTTTGTGATTTGGTTTGGCTTGTTTAGTTTTGATCATAGAAGCAAATCTGTACATCTGGCATAAGTGGGAAGTTTACATACTGGCAAGAGCCTTGTTCTTTTTCAGCAAATAGGATTTTAAGGGCCATTTTGGGTATGGGTGGCATAGGGATTCAGGAGCCACTTGGGTTCCACCACCAGCCATTCTGTTAGGGCAGCAAAACATCCACTGAGAACAGAAAAGGATGCTGAGGGGGAAGACTCTTGCTAAAAGCAAAATACACCTGACTTTCACTGATGGTTTTTGCTAAAAGACAGCATCCGTGTGTAAGTCATAAGTGAGAATGTGAGGATACAATGAAAAGGTATTGGATGTTGAATGGAAGAATCACTGTCTTCTTTCCTCCACCTTTTGTATGCTTGATACCAAGATTATGATTTTGTGCTTTCCTGCAAGTAACCAGGTAGATTTTAAGGTTTTTATCTTAATGAAAATAGCAATCTTCGATGTTAGAAAAAAATTAGTGTAGTGATTTTACATGAAGTTCTTCTAGTGGATCTTGGGAGTAAATATTTCCACCAGCGTGATGTTGATAAGACTGTTGACAACAGCTTTGAAGTGAGATGGAAATATCAAGACGACACTTGTTTCACTATTGGTCAGGACTTGATTGTAATTTTGTGAACTGTTGGATAATGAGTGGTATCTTTTTTCTAATAGGCCTCAACATTTCCCTCAGCATTTCTGATAGCTCTGTCATTGGTCTCTAAGAATCTTGAAAAGGAATCCTTGAGTAGATTCAACTTTAATGTCAGTACATTTACCCACCAAGAATTTGTAATTTCTCCTGCTGAAACAGACCCTGAAAACCAACACGTACCTCAGTCACTGAGTGAGAAGGATTTCCATACAAACAAGGGTCATAATACATAGCGAGTGAGGGATCACTGGCCACCATCATTAGATCAAATGCAGAAACTATTCATTTGTCCATCCATTCAGTAGTTCAATAAATATTTAGTTAGTTAGTTAGTTTGAGTATCATTGACCCACAGTGTTACATTAGTTACAGGTGTGTACAATAGAATGATTTCTTGAATGACTTATGACTTAGGGGGACTGAAGCTGCTTGGGACTGAGTTCATCCATGAAAAAATTTTAAAAATGAACTAACACAAAAAGCAGAAACACATCCATAAATACAGAAAACAAACTGGTTGCTAGAGCAGAGAAAGGTGGCCAAATGGCCAAAATGAATGAAGGGGAGTAGGAGGTATGGTTTCTCGTATGAACACGTCACAGAGATGTAAGGGAACATAGTTATTGATTGGTGACAGATGGTAGCACATTATAACGTATAGAGTTGTCAGATCACTATGCTGCACACCTGAAGCTCACGTCACACTGTGTCCACTATACTTCAGCCTTAAAAACATTACAGAAATAGAATTCTTTTAATTTTTAAAATTTATTTTGAGAAAGAGAGGAGAAGGAGATCAAGCATAAGCAGGGGAGGGGCAGAGAGAGAGGGAGAGAGAGAATCTCAAGCAGGCTCCATACTCTGCATGGAGCCCAAGACAGGGTTCAGTCCCACGAACCATCAGATCATGACCTGAGCTGAAATCCAGAGTCAGTTGCTTAATAAACTGAGCCACACAGGCACCCTGATAGACTTAAAAAATACAATTATTGCCTGGGACATGATGAGATAATTTTTGAAGTATTTATAAAAAATAAATAGAAAAAATGTTGATAGAATCTGCTAGAAAGAATATGAGATGTAAATAAGATGTAACAGAACTAACACATACATTAAAGGACTTCATAGAAAAGTGAAAAGATAAAAAGAAATATTGAAGTTATAAATGAGAATACTTCTCAACGAAATTCTTGAATCTGTAATCTTTATCTTGAAATTTTTGTGTAGAATTACTGTCGATATACAAACTGATTCTTGAAGTTTATGAACAGCAGGGAGTAACAATTATATGATCAAGAAGGGGGGAAAGAGTCACGCATGAGTGGCAAAGGGGATACTAAAAATCAGACCAGACACATCAACCAATCAACCAGACAGGAAGTATCAAGAGTACAGACCACGGCTGACTGACGTGAGTTAGTAGTTGTCTTCGGAGTTAGAGATTTTGTTTGGGAGAGACAAGCCATAGTGACTGAGATTAAAGAGTTACACTGGGTCACATCTGTGGCTGCTATTCTCTGACAGTCTCGAGGGCTCATAGGAAATGAATCCATCATACTCTGACTTTGGGAGGTGGGGGAGAGAGGGTTACCACATTTGTACCTAAAAAAGCTTTTATTTGTTTGTTTAATAACTAAAGCAACTGTCTCTTGAAACTCTCTGGCTTTTATTACTAGGTATTAAGTGTATTCCCATTAAAAGAACTTTAAAAAAGGTCAGTAGCCTTGAACAGTGTTTCCACTGGAAGCCCTTTACGTTGGAGTCTGTTGGTTTGAGTTTAACTGACGGCTAAGCTGTGATAGCCTCCCTCCCACAAAGCTCTGCGCCCTCCGTGGCCCCCGTAGGCCACTGAATGTGAACATGCCCATACGTGTTTATTTCTTTGCTTTCTTTCTCCAGAGCTCATTGGAAAAATTATGATTATTTTACACATTTCTTTAAGAAATATCCCACTCCATCTCCTTCAGTGTTCGAATATATATTCTTTTTGTGAAACATAAGTTGGATATTCATGATGTAATTGCATATAGAAGAATAAAATTTATTTCTCTATGACTCCTTCAGCACTCAGACTTAGTTGAACTCAGCAAAATACTCTATGTTGGTTTTATGAAAATCACTTAACTTTCTACCTTTCTTATTATTCAAAATATACTTATCTTGAATAGAAGTATATGTGGTTAAGATCACTTCGAGTGTGTAAAGATTCATTTCACATCTTACTGGGGAAGCAAAAAGTAATATGTAGCATTACTCAATGCACATTTAATATAATTTTAGTGGGCCTGATGATTTTTGTATCATATATAAATCGCCTTTTTAACATTCTTCATACTTATTCACTATTCAGAAACTTACTATGTTCAGGAATATATTCTAGCGTTTTTCTTATTTTTTACAAATTACATAGAAATTATGCCATTGTATTTAATAGTGAGACATTTAAATTTTTTTTCCAGACTTGAATGCAGCGATCATGTAAATTAGAGAAAGGAGATAAAAATAACCTCCGAAATATTCTTCTCATGTGATATGTATTCTGGATGAAACATTAAGATCGCTCATAGAGGTGAATCACAGTAAGTATTTTCTAATGAAATGAGAATGTTATTTTTTGTGTATTTTGATGTCATATGTGCTACACTTTAACATAATTTAAGAATAACATAGATAGATTAAAAAAAACAGTCCTATAGAGTGGAGGAACAGAAATAGGCAGAACATGACAAAACTCCTGAAATACTGACTGATATGAGAATAGCTCTTCATTTCTATAAATAAATGTTTGGGGTAAACCAAAGTGAAGTGAGGGACAAGATGACAACTGTTTACTCTGTCATGACGGCCTTTGCCAGAATATATTTAGTAGTGTGACAGTTTTCTGATGAGAAAGTGAAATAATTATAAATCTAGGCTGAGAAGAATGATATTCTTACTGTGAACAATCAATACATTTTGAGTTATAACATTAGAAATGTAACAAATGAGAAACTTTTACAAGGAAGAATGCTTAAATGTTGGTGACATTTTAAAATCTATTGAACCATCACTGATAAAAGCTATCAGTTCAGGTTTTCAAATGCTTAATCTGTACTTTATTAAGTTATCAAATGTTCTTTCCTCATCACATCTGCAATCTAATCATACAGAACTATTACATTCAGACAGAATAAAAACAAACAAAGCCTCGTCAACTGACTTGAGAGCTTGGTTTGGTCATACAGATGAAGAAATATATTTTCCACATAATATTCCACACCATTTTACTGTAATTCACGATAAGTGTTCTCATGGTTGGTTAAGAGGATGAAATGGTAGCCATTTTGCTGGCAGACTAAAGGTGGCCGGCTGTATCTCTTAGGTTGTCCCATGAAGTACAAAGAAAAAAGTGACCTCTGGGGGAGATTGTCTTTAATAGTAAAACCTCCAGACAGCTAATCATTCATTAGGTTTTAAAAATCACATGAGACTATCTCTCCAGATACTCCGAGCTCACCAGGAGGACCTTCCCATCGGTGAGGTCTGTACATTACACATGGCTACATATGTTAAATGTCACCCCAGGAAAGAGTCAAATATCGCTTGTGTTTTGACTTGAATTATTGACTCCTCAAATAATTGAAATAATGAAAGATCTTTTTAGACGTTCTATGACATAATGACATTTTTGTTCCTAAAACTGAACACATAGTTTGGGGAAATTCTTATGAATGAACCAATTTATATTTCATTTAGTTAATCATAATTCCAGAGGTAGTTCACATAATGTGGTGCTTGCTTAGATTTTCCATTTCAAAATTTGAAAATGTTATTCATAGTTATATTTTACATTGTTCCAAGAATTGGGGAAAGGATCTCATTCATGTTCTAAATGGGTAAGTAAAAGTTTTAGAATCAGTCTTAAGACTTGTTTCCTTTAGCTGAGTATAATAATTTTTATTCTCTCATTATCTCATAAAAATATGTATTCACAATATGACTGAATAATAAAATTGATTTAAAGCCAGATACCCCTGGAGACAAAATCCAACTTATTAAATATGTTACTCATTCTCCTAAAGAAGGAATTCAAAGGCATTCAATTTTAATGTCTTTTAAAATTTTTCTAGGTTAGAGTCATAGAAAAATTTTTATGAAAGTAAATATTCCTGTAAAACACAGAAACTACTCTGAAGCACATTGTTTTTAATTAATATTGTTGGTGACTTGCAACTGAGAGAAATCTGTGAATTGCTTTAAGACTCTTAATCTTCTTCCAGAATGTCCTAGGCCATTTTTCAGAACCATGTTGCCAACATTTGCAGAAACAGTGTTCAGTGTCATTTAAGACTAAGCGATATTCAAAACCATATGGCTTAACACACTTAACATGGTTTAACACAATGTTCAGTCTATGAAATTCCCTTTTGTCTAATCATTTTATTATATTTTATATTAGTAGACGTGTGTATTTTAATAACGGATTAGGAGGATGAGTATATATATATATAAGTTCACTTCTACCAAGAAGGCAACCTGGTATAAGAAAATCTTTTTATTAAGCAAAACCTATCAAGCCCTCTAGTGGTATTGGTGTATAAAATATCTCACTGAGATGTTCGCTTGCTAAGCGCATTTGTTTTTGTTGTTTGTTTGGTCTTGAGTATAGGTATTTAACATTCCCTTGACATTAGCTTTTTGAAAATTCCTGTTTGCTGTGTTTGGCAGACAATTTGTACTATGTCTGAGGTGGTTTTCCAAACTTTACCTTAGGAAAAATTTTTTAAATGCATCGACATAAGATTGAAGTAATAGATAACCCAGTAAGTGATAAATCACATTTTTTTGTATCAGTTGCTTTTGTCTTTAAATCTAATATTAAAGGTACTTACAGTATTCCATATGCATGATGATAGCCTGATGACAATAATAATAATAATAGTTTTTAAGGGAAAAACTACATCACGTAAGAACTTAGTTCTTCATTTAAGTAAACAACACAACGGAGGGTAGGTAAACCGTGCCTCACTCCTCTTACTTTTTCTTTGTAATTCTTACTGAGATCTTTCCCTCTATTCAAAGTCCAAAGGAAATGGTCTTACTGATACTTTAGGAAGTTTCCATTGAGGCTTTTTTTTTTCTTTAATTTTGATTCTTCTTATAGAAGACCTGCACTTAGTATCTACAAAGTGTGTTTCAGTTACTCAGGAACAGGTGTTGACTTTGGGCCAGCAGTATTGGCATTTCTTTCTTAAAAAAATGATCCATACTCAGAGAAAACTAAGGAATACCAAGCGTTGGAACAATAATATGAAAAAGGCTGAGATGCAAATAGGAGTCTCAACGACGGTCTGTTCTCAAAGATGAATTCCTTGATGCCACTTTGTCTTAGACTTTGAATTTAGACCCAGAGTGGACGTGCTAAAAACACTGTGTTAGAAAGGCTTTTTTCTTTCTTTTTTTTGTTTAGAGTATTTATTTATGTTGAGAAAGAGAGAAGAGTGTGTGAGCACCAGTGGGAGAGGGGCAGAGAGAGCAGGAGAGGGAATCCCGAGCAGGCTCTGCCTGGTCAGCCCAGAGCCCTACTTCCCCAGGAACCGTGCAATCACAGTGTGAGCCTAAATCAAGAATGTGAGGCTTTAAGCGACTGAGCCCCCAGTGCCCCAGAAGGTGCTGTACTAGGTTTCCGAACGCTTCCCTCACTTCTCGTCTTTAAACCGTATCCTTCACTGCGAGGTGAGAGTCCTCATAATCCTGCCTTTTCTGTCCCCACTGGCACTTCTAGGGATGACGGCCATTCTTTTGAAAATGTGTGCCTTGTCCTACTCCTTACCAAGAGATTCGTGCATGAGAATGTGTACCTGGTGTCTTTTTCTCCCTGTTTGTGCCTGCTTGTTTTTAGAAGTCTCCAAATAAGACTGATTTAAAACAGGACAGTAAATCTTATCCGCCAATGTATGTATTCTTCCTCTCCCTAAGTTTAGATAATTTCAAATCTATGGTGATAGAGGCATATATTCTTAAATTATTAGCCTTCCCTCTGAAATAAGTTCATTTAGAAACCTGAAGAGGCTGGTGTTTCCTACCTGTGTGACCCAAACACATGCCTTTACACGTCTCCTTTCAGGTTATTGTCATCCTTTTCTCCAACCGCTTGGATTTGGAGTACCGCCATGATGGGTGACTTAGTGACATCAGAAACACTAACTCCAGAAAGGGAAGACAAAACACAGAATGTTCTGGAAGTCAGTATATTTCCAGACTCAACCCTGTATAATGAATAGCCCTGTGGAAGTTTGAATTTTGAACCAGGAGTCAATATACCCTCATCACAACCCGTAACTGTGCCCTCAGGTCACATAGATTCCGGGTCCATAATATATCCACGAACAAATTATATTATGACATCTCTAAGCTGTCTTGTAGCCTAGCACAAGAATTACAGAAGTACTCCAAGGCATCGTCCTATGATCTCAAGGGCAGCAAAATATCGTTTTCCAGGATGTTTTCCTACGTAATCTCCTACCTTTCTTAGTCTCTTCCGTGGTTGTCAGGAGTTGGACTGAGCTGAGGAGAGCTGAGCTGCCAGGTGTCTGAGTAGTCAATTAAGACAGTAAGCCGAAATGAAAGTAGCAGCCAAGTCTTTAATCACTTGCTGGGATGATATAAGCAGGGAACTAATTTGGAGAAAGCCCTGTCCCCCCCTCTAATTCGCTTTCCTTCATGGAATGCACTGGGTGGGGGCCGGGTGAATCAGCACAGATGCCGGGCTCATTCATGCTGATTAGAGCTCTGAACAAAAGGCTTTGCCGGGTTTGTGGGCCAGGGTGCCCGGAAGTGGAGGAGGCAGGGCTCGGAGTGGCAAGTTCCTGAGTCAGAGTGGGGAGACATGTGCTCGCGGTTCCTCCGTGAGGAGGTCCCAGCAGAGCCGCCTGAGGAAGGACTCCGCCAAAGACCTCAGATAAAGAGGTTTGTGGCTGAGGCATATGGTCTAAGAAGACGGACATGTGTAGGAGCTAGGCTGACCGGGGGTTCTGAAACTGCCGACAGAGATAGCAGTGCACGGGCTGTGCATCCTTTGCGGCAGGCCAGGGAGGCCTGCATATTTCCTCCTCGTCGGGCCTGAAGGATCACACGTTGGGCTCTGGTCTGCAGTGAAACTCTTCACTGGTTATCATCTCACTTGCTTAATTCCCCTTGAGTTTAAATTAGGGAGCAAAAGCCAATAAAATTGGTCTTTTATTTCGAACACTGTATCTCATTGCCTTATTCAATCAATTTCAGTGTCGAGAAGCCCTTGCCCTGGGCTTGGCATGAGGTGCTAGTTAGACTAAGACAAATCCCCAACCTCAAGGGGTGTGGGGTCTCCCTGGGGGTCCAGGGGGAGGATTTTATAAAGTATTACAATAGGATTGTAGAGTGCCTAATATACACCAGGCTGGCTTGAAGTGCTCTGCTTTATCCTCACAACTACTCTATTACTTATGTCCTACGCTTGTCTTCCATTTTGTGGATGTGAGGCAGCCATTAAGTAGGGTTAAGAGAGGTTAAGTAACCTGTCTGCTGGTAAGTGGTAAAGCTGAGTCTAGAGGCCACACACTTAACCACTGCAGCTTGCTGTCTACTTAAAAATATCTGAGGCCACAGACATGCATAAAATGTGAGGAGGGAACTGAAAAGAGGCACTAAGGTTCCATGGGAAGTAGTCGAGTGGTAGGGGAAATTGAGTGGACCAGGGGTTGTGCTTGGGCCGGGCTGGATTTGAAAGGTACTAGGGACAGCAGGGGGAGGGACATGGTGAGTGCTGGGGACCACAGCAGTTTGGTGTCTCAGAAAATAAATTAAATAGTGAGCAGTACAAAAGAGGCTGGCAATGCAGGGAAGGGATGGCTAGAGACAAAGAGAAGAGTGCATGGAGGTGTGGGATCAGAAAGACCTGGCTCATCGCTCTACAGTGGGCATTGATGACCTAGGGTTAGGGGAGGAGAAATGAGAATGCCCTATATGTTTTTCCCTTTGGTTGGACACTGCTGCCTCACACTGAGGTCATGATGCAGGAAGAGGTTTCTGGAAGCGGTGTGTCTTGCTTGGAGGATCTCGAACATGTGCCCTTTGTACCCCCTGGGTAAAGTAGTTTGGAAACAGTTAAAAATGTGAGTTAATAATTGGAAGAGAAGTAGAAACCCAGTATCTAATGAGGGAGCAGAAACAGTGAGGCATTAAAGGAAAGGTCGGAAGCCACGCCAGAAGAAGAGCCAGTAAAATCGTATGGAGCGAGTGGTAAAGAGACATCGGTGATGGTGATGCTGAGCTCACTGCAGAGGAGAGGACAACTAAGATCAAAGCTGACCTGATCTTCAGAACTGATAGGTCACAGCTTTAGCAGGGGCAGGATTGGATTAGCGCTGCAGTGAGGCCAAGGCACCAGGGGGCGCTAGATTGAAGAGTGACTAGCAAGCAATGGGACAGAGGCGGTTTCCGTGAGAAGAGGAGATGGTGGAATTCAGTTGGCCTTCTTATTGTTTGTTAACTTGTCATTTAGTTGGATTTTTTTTTTTTTTAATGGGCGTTATAGGAAGCTTAGAAAGAACGGGGAAAGACAGAGTGCAGGTTCCACAAGGATCTAAGGCAGGGAAGCCGGGCCAACTGGAGCCCTTGATCTGGTGGGCTTGGACATGTCCCGCAACCTCTCCGTGCTTCAGTTTCCTCATTGAAATGTGGATGAAAATACTACCGGAGTAAGAGGGTGACTGTGACGATTAGGTGCTGTGATACACAGACAAGTGATGGACAGCAGGACTTCATGATCATGTTTGCTGTTATTTCGGGTAAACTGGTTGACCTCTTTACATGAAGAGACCTAGAAGTGAGCCCATCCTCCCAGACTAGAATAAAGAAGAAACGATTGATATTCTTTAGGCAATTTTGTAAATATGGTGCTCAGGGAGATAAGGTCTTAATATTTCAGTGCTGTTAGTAGTTACCCCTTTTCTTAAAATTAAGCAAAACTAAGAGTAAAAATCAGGATCTGTTCTGGCCTACCATTATAAACATCTGGTCAATTCAAAGATGTTTGATATTAAGACCCGTTTTATCCTAAAACTATAAACATATGTTTGGGAATATTTTTATATTAGCATTGTATGATACATCTTGCTTTTTGTAGGTGAAGTGGGAATTTTCTGTTTTTCAGATTTAACACGTGTCTTGTATTCTTTCTTTGGCACAGGCCACCAACTACTAAGGCCATTTAGGTAAATGATACAAAATCCTCCTAAACAGCTCTATGTACACAAGGGAGGAAAACCAGCGCACCCCCTTCCATGTACTTATGAAAAGGACTTTAAAAAACTCTTTTTGTGAACAGCGCTAAATTGATTTAAATATATTTTAGAATTCTTCTATTTAAGAATACTAGATAATTGGAATCACATTACAGTTTTCTCATCAACTTTGGTTATTATCTTTTCTCTGTGGGTGAGTCACATATTTAGATACAACCAAAAAAGTAATTTGTTGTGAGCCTGAAAGGGAGTAATCAAGCTAGGGAATAAAAAGGTAATGTTAAAGTAGCAGAACCAATATTCTTGTATATATTTATAAAAGGACATTTTCTTGCAGAGTATGTGCGTAGGCATGCGTCATTTGTCTTTTATTGGGATTTCTATATGCAATTCTGTCACTTGTTCTGCGTGAGAACAGTCCTGCGCTTACTTCCATTTAACTTGAACCACCCTTTTCCTGTTGGTTCTGGGTTAATTTAGCCTGGTTTTGTTCTTTTAGAAACTGAAAGCCGCCAATAATCTCAGATACTGTTGAATGGAAGCTAAACCTAAGAGACTGATATCAAATCTGAGGATGCAAGTTTCTAAATTTTGTTCTATTTCGGTAGGGCTTACTCATGCTGATTTATGAGCTCTTTTGCGATTCGAGATCTGTTTCTATTCTTAATTGCATGTGGTGTTCATTCTAATATGATTTACACTACACTCAAAGACTTTCTTTCGCGGAAGCTGGCGGCGTATGAACAATTTATACTTCTTGGGAACTCTTGCCTGTTTGAAGCACAACCCATATCTTTTGGGAAATTACTTTTAATTAATAACTAGGATACTTGTGCTCGCTTCGGCATATAGTAAAATAACTAGGATACTTTTCATCACGTGCAGTGGCATAGCTTTCAAGAGAATGGGACCCAAGACTGGTGATACCTTCTTGGGCCTGCCGTTTGAAGAGGAGCTTGCAATTAAGCAGTCAGTGCAAGAGACAACAGCCTCACTGTTTCCCAAGCGTCTGTTCCCTACTTCAGATTTACTTTTGGATTCTTCTTCCTTCTTTGCCACTTCTTTGTTGCTTGATGGAGCTTTCCCTGGTATCAAGTTCTTACTACTTACTTCCAGAAGAGAACATGAATGGGAGGATGCTAATCTTCAGTATAGCTGCAGAGGCCTTATCAAACATATAATGGTACTGAAGGTGATTGTCCGATACACATCTTTCTTGGGGGAAAAAAAAGATCGATCTTAGTTTGCTACTTTTTAGTGTCAGCACGGGTTCACTGTGCAACTTTAAATATGCACATAAAACGCACTGGTACTAAAACATGGTAAGTCAAATGCTGATCATTTCTTTTGTCAAAGAAGCATGATCTTAACTCATGAGTCACTGTTAAATATAAGTGTAATGTGGAGGAAAAATGAAAATACATTACGAGGGTTTTTTTCCGCCAATTTGTATAATTTTTCAGTTAAGCAGTCATAAATCAAGGAATATTGTATTTTTTGAGGCTCATTAAAGAGACATTATACATCAGAGTAGTGAAGTCGTCAGCATAATGAAATGATGAATGCCTGTAACTATCTGTATGTAAATGATGTGAGACAGATTCGGGGTGTTACAAAGGAGAATAACAGTCTCCCTGACAGTTCCCCGTAGGTACTGGCGCTTGGTGCTGGTGACAGATGTTAAAAGCGAGCCTCTTCAATGGCAGGCACTTATTAGCGCTCAGTGGAAACTAGCAATATAAAAGAAGACAAATAGCAGATAATATCATCTTAAATAAATTTGTTCAGCAAGGTGTGTTATTGCATTTGAAATATTTTCTTCATTGACAAAGACCATATTCTAAGTTCGAGGAAACATCTTAGAAAAGAAAACGGCAAGTTAGAGAACTAGTGTGTAAAACGTGTGTACGTCTTTTGTCCATTTCCTTAATGTCTGTAGGGGCTGTCCCATAAAGGAACTCACCGGTCAAAGTTACTCACTCTTGATTCATTTATTCTATCACTGGGACACATCTGTCTCACCTTACGTACATACTCTACGCAGTGACATTTGTCCGCCTACCGTTTTGTTGACCGTCATCTCTGGTACAGTTTATGAGTTCTTTCTTCATCTCCATATCAATTAAAGTCATGTCTTTTTTGTCTGAGACTGCAGTCCCTCTGTTGATTTGCCAGGGACTTCAGTCCTACAATTCAGGAGCTTTATTTCACTTACCAAAGTGGAGCAGGCAGTAGACCTAGTCATTTTGTGGGGGTTCTTATTTATCTGTGCATTGCAAAGCAGCTGAGATGGGTGCCAAGTACATGAATAAATATGACATGAAGAAGAGCGAGAGGGAGAGGGAGAAGGCAGGAGGAAAGGAAGAGTGAAGGGTGAAAGGGACACTTTTTAGTCCAGCGTGGGTCACGATGAGTCTGTGGCATTGGCCAAATCCTGTGAACTTTTTCTGCATGTATTCCCATTTTCTTTTCTTTTATTCAGCTTTATCGAGGCATAGTTGGCAATAATATGGTAAGATATTTGATATACATATACATGCACACGGTGTGAAAAGATGGGCAGAGAACGCACACTGGATTGTGTAACTAAATGTACGTAGGCAGTGACATTAATAAAAATGTTCATATTTTGTATGCTTTGGGGGTGGGGGTTTATTATTTGTAACAAAATATACCTGTGCCTGTGCTATCATATTTTGGCATTTTATTTATTCACTCTATGTGAATTTCTAGCAAGATAAATGGTTTAATTTCCCCATAAACATCGGTCAATGTAGTGATACCTTTCCACTATTCTGATGTATATGTAATGGGGCTTATAAAGTTTTATTTTAAAAAGCTTTATTTATTTGAGAGAGATGGAGAGTGAGTAAGTATGAGTGTGAGAGGGGCAGAGAGAGAGAGAGAGAGAGAGAGAGAGAGAGAGAGAGAGAGAGAGAGTCTTTCAAGCAGGCTCTACACTGTCAGTGCAGAACCCGACCTGGGAGTCAATCTCATGAACCCTGAGATCATGACCTGAGCCAAAGTCAAGAGCTGGATGCTTTACTGACTGAGCCACCCAGGAGCCCCACATTCATTTTTTAAAGTTTATTTATTTTGAGAGGGAGGGACAGATACAGCGCAAACAGGGGAGAGGCAGAGAGAGGGGGAGAGAGAGAATGCCAAGCAGGCTCCGTACTGTCAACACAGAGCCCTGATACAGACAAACTCAGGAATCACGAGATCATGACCTGAGCCCAAGTTGGACACTCACCCAACTGAGCCACCTAGGTGCCCCTTGACTCTTTTGACAAAAAAGTTTTGACTTTGTCTTGCCTTAGGAATACAGCAAACTCTAGGCATGTAAATTTTTAAATTAATACTTAATGTTTATAGTTGCTGGTGATATGAAAAATCCATGAGAATATAGTAGTCGAAATTTTCCATCATCTCCATATTAAGAATAACCACTTAGATTGCTAATGGCATTTTAAGTATGTGAGTTCATATAGTCATAAGTATTGTTTGAATTCCTTATATGCATTTGTGGAGATTTTATGTTTAAGAAAAAGGTTTAAAAATGTCTAGACACAACTTCTAAGTCCAAAATCATGCATAGCTATTATGTGAGTAAACTAAGATGAAAATACATATTTTTAAATAAACTGTATTATTTTTCCTTCGCATATTTCTCTACTACAAAACAGTCTTTATTTTGCAAGTTTACTCACTTACCGAAAAATTTTTTATATAATTATCTTTAACTTAGTTCATATGAAACAAATGCACAAAATCTGAGGACATCTATTATACATAATAACAATTTTATATTATGACTCGCTTTTCTGTATTACCAAATAAATATATTTTTGGATATTTTGTAACATTTTATTTTATAATTGACATTTTTGCCTTAAAGGGAAGAAAGAAGCATTTGAAAGTTGTGGCAAGGACACCATTTCAGATGTTGAAAGAGGCATGAAACATTTAATTCTAAGCTAACTCACATTTTTTCTCTAAAGGAAAGGAAGCTAGAGTTCTTATAATGAAAATTATCATTTGTAAGCAATTTATTTCATTCTATATTGTTAAGGGGCCAACACCATATTGTTGGAAAGCATCCCATAGATTAGTCATGACTTTATAGCCAACCATCTTCTAAACCTAATACCACTAGTACAGAATGGAATCTGCTTTTACTTAATTCTGTTTGCATATAGGCACTTTTTAATATCTGGCAAAAAAATGATTAACAGCAAAATAACTGGATGAATTCACATGCATAAATCTATAAATATATTTTTATAAATATAGTCAATATATATACACAATTTATAAATATATAACATTTATATATATATATCAGATTTTTGTGCTTAATATAAGTTCTCAGTGGTTATTATCATAATTCAGTGCACATGTTTTTCTAATTATAATATGTTTGCAATTTTATATTTAAAAGATCATTTTTAATTCCATACCTCCTTTGACTGATGACGTAATTGGAACCCTTTTATTTTAATTCCAAGTTCATTGCTCTATCTATCCTATCATAGTGCTTCTTGATAAATCTCTCAGATTTTAATCCGATAGTGTACATGCTGCAGTCCACATGGCTCTACTTTCCAGAGCCCAAGCTACAGTATGTGGAAGGGCACTTATTAAATTGGATGTTTTGTTACTTAAGTCACATTTACTAACTTTCACTTTCAAAGGTAGTTTAGAGATAGATGAATGCTCAAAGAGATTGCGTTCAGGATAATATTTCTAACATTCTGTTAAACAGAGGAACGACCCCTGAACATTTCTCAAATCCAAAACACATCTTATCTTATTACATAATTCTTCTTCCTTCAATTACATATCATTTGTAAACATTGCCAGGTTATCATTTACTGCCAATTTTAATAAATGACTTAAGCATTTTAAAAATTATAAATATTCATCTTTCTTTCAAACTGTATACACATGTACACACATATATACATATGTTACATGATAGATATGTGCATGTATATATGTATGTACATTTTTAATAAGCTTCAGTTTTATTAATCAGAATCCAGCCATCATAGTCAGATTATGGGACACTGAGCTAGGAAACACCAGAAAACATTTAAAAATTCTTAACACTTGTTTACTTTTGAGAGAGAGAGAGAGAGAGAAAGAAGAGAGTGAGTGTGCAAGGAGCAGAGAGAAGGAGACACAGAATCCAAAGCAGGCTTCAGGCTCCAAGCTGTCTGCACAGACCCTGATGCAGGACTCAAACTCACAAACTGTGAGATCATGACCTGAGCCGAAGTCAGACGCTTAACCAAGTGATCCACCCAGGTGCCCCTCACCAGAAAACATTTGTAAATAGCACTATGATTATCTGGAGAACCGGGAGCTTTAGGAGCCAGTATGAATATTAATACCAGGAATCAATTAATTGCTTTGGGACACTTAGAGTCTTGGGATGTTAGAAATGGTAATGACTTTAGAAATTCTACAGCCTTAGGATGGCAATAGTTGAAAAATGTTACACTGCCTTAAACTGATTGGAACTTGCTTCCTGGACCACATGTAAAAATAAGACTATGTGAAGCATATAAAAATCAATTAGCCTCATCTACCGCTGGTGAGGAAAAGAGGTTGGCAGCATCATTGCTGAGGCTCAGAGAGTTTAAGTCAAGTGCCCCAAGATGCACAGATAGTTAACTTTGACTCCATGGCCATTAGCAGGACATCTGACTCATAATCCAGTGCCATTGGCTCTGCTCTATTGATAAAGTAGAAACACACCCAGTAGGCTTCGTCAGACTAATTCCAGAGACATTAAGGAGATTTAATCCAGTACGTGAAGGAGATCCATGCAGGGCATGGTGGCTGCCCTTGTGGGTTCCATTTCCTGAGACATAAACATTTTCCAGGCATAATTTACCTAAAATTATTCTGAAGCACTGTGACTTGGCACCTTCTTTATTAATTACATTTACTGTATTTTATGTTTCATCGGTCTCTTAGAATTTCCAAGCAGGTGGTACCTATTTTACAAGTAAACAAATGGATAATTGTAAGGTGCATATACTAAAATACGATCGTGGAAAATCTCTTCATGTGGAACTTAAAAACTGGATGAAAATGCAGATATTTTCGTTCCATTGTGCAGTATTGATGTAATGAAAATTTTGACAGTAAATCTAAAAATTAATTTCATGGACATGAAAACGGTTTGGCAAAATTCAGACCATCACCAGTGCTGCCTTTCCTCCTTTCCTCCCACCTTTTTATAAAACCGTGTCTAGCTGATTAATATAACAGAGCACTTCGGCTTTGGTGAAATACACTTATTCAATTTCACTGAAGATTATAGGTTTCAAATAATAAAATTGGATTTTATTGAGGATTGAAGTGTGTAAATAGAACATTTGATTGAATTTAATAAAATGGCATCCTGCTGATGGAGGGAAGTCATTTCCTCTAGTTTTAACTTGATTACAAAGACAAGAAGTTTTATGAGCAATTTTGAATGGAAAATTTCTTTCTGTCTAGAGGAAAAAAAACCAATATTGAAAAACTAAGAAAAGGAGTACCATTTACTATTTTAAATAAAATAGTGGTGACTATATGGTTACTTTTGAAATGTAATAGAACCATTTTCTAATCTGTTTTTTGTGGCTGTTTACTTGATCACCAGGGTTAAATAGGAAAGCTATGGAGAAGAAGACCTAGTAGATAAGTTTGCTTCTCTCTAGCTTTGGAGAGTTTTATCTTGGTGATAAAGATTCTTCATCTGATACATACAGTTCTGTATTTAATCAAAATATAGTGACATCAGAGCATCATTCTTTTTATCACAAAATGAATCACTACATAGTAACTGTTATTTAAATGTTTGGTTTTCTTTAGCCATTTCTGACGTTTCTTAAAAAGGAACATAAAGCAAAATTTTTTCTACTTTCTACTATATACATAGATACATACATATATATATATATATATATATATATATGTGTTGTTATATAATGTTATTTTGCCAAAATCTAGGCATTAATTAATGTCAGTATTTTAATTATCCATTTTGTTAAAGCCAACTGCAAATACCTTTTTGTTTTGTTTTGTTTTTTAACCTTTTGATAACAGCACAACTCTTAAAATGTTAGAATTTTTTTCAAAGAGCATACTGGAAGCTATAAGACAGGCTAGATTTGCAGTCAGGCATCATTATAAATACAGAATGAATATTAAGAAATGCCAAAAAATTGTGAGAAAATGGTGGATATTATGTTCACTGAAGATTGATAATAAGGGGTTCCAGAGCAGGATCAATATTAATGCGGCCTAAAAGAGTACCTTGGGTTGATTTAGAATATTATCTTTAAGCAGTTGATTCAGAGTATCTGTGAGGGAAATAAAGAATCTGAATGTAGTAGTTCTATTCAATTATTTAGCAGTGCTTTCAAGGAAATAAGAAGATAAACAGTTGATAAAGGGGCTTTATATTACAGGAAAAATGTATCCATGTTGATAATGGCTGCTGTGTTGTTTTTAATGCTTGGAGACTGGTGCATTATACAGAGAAAGAGAAGGGTCACTAGAGAGAGAAGTTGGTGGGAAGACAAACAGAAGAGTAATGGTGAACAAGACAACCCTTAGCTGTACAGTTCAGAAACAGAAAAAGAGGCAGCAGCAGAAAATAAATAAGCGCGGTACAGGAAAAGTGCCTGTGGCTTAGACCCTCTGCTATCATATCGGGCACTGTTGGAATGCAAAGATTAGAAACGCTATTTGAAAACAGAAAAACCTAGAACATCTGAGGAATGGCAGTTTGATGCTGAAATAATAATGAGAAGAACGAAGCCCTGTAATTAGAACAGTAGTAGTTCCGTCTTGAAAAGGTTCAAAGGATAGGCAATCTCTTTATCAGACAAATCACAGAAATTAGTTTGAAAACATGTGCTGACAAAACTTCCAGGTGTATCTTTCACAGGTGCCAGTTCTATAGTTTGAGAAGAGCCACAAAGAAGGAAGGATGAGAAAGCACGTGTATACACTTCATCGAAACTGATGAAGGTGGGAAAAGTGTAGACCCAAGATTATCCTTTAGGATGGAAGTCTAGGAAAGGCTAGGTACCTGAATTAAAGTGTTTAAACAGAAACCTGGTCATATATGTGGCAGGGCTTTTCACTTCGAAAGACTGCTCTAACAGAACCTCGGGTGACATTTGTGAATTTAATTTTTAGGTTTTTTTTTTAAAAATTTATTTTGAGGGAGACAGCAAGGGAGCAGGGGAAGATGCCCAGAGAGAAGGAGAGAGCAAATCCATCAGCATAGAGCCTGATGTGGGGGTCGAACCCACAAACCATGAGATCAAGACCTGAGCAAAAACCAAGAGTCAGATGCTTAACTGATTGAGCCACCCAGGGGGCCCCTGACATTGTTAATTTTAAAATACACACAAAAAGAGATCACAAAGAGAGTCTGCTATCCGTTGATTGCCTAATCTGTCCCTGTTTCATCTTTAACTAAGTAGATGTCTGATAGTTAGTTGTTCATGGCTGCCAACTCACGCATGTAGTTACTGAAATTCACCTCACTGTTGTAGTCTCATTTGATTACCAGAAAAATAACAACAACCTAAGATACTAAAAATATTAGTTATGATGTGAATTTGTCAGTATTCATAAGATCAACACACTATTCTGTAGTGTCCTCAGTTCTGAAAATTGATAGGAAGAAAAGAATTATTCTGCTTATCAGAATACCTTCAACACACACAAGGCTCGCGCCATGCCTCGTATAATCATCACTCTCTTCGGTGTGAAAATAAAATGACCAAACATCTATTATTCCATCCGTGTTACCAGGTAACATATTGATACTAAACTCAGAATTGACCTGTGATCTCATTACATGTAGAAGATTAAAATCGTCACGGAATGGTAAAGGCAGAACACAGAAACTGAATAAGGAAAATACAATAAATCAGTTTCAAAACGAATTGAAACCCAAACCAGCCTCCTAACGTGTCTCATTTTCATCCCCATCGTTGTGCTTTCTAAAATAAGAATCTCAAAAAGTCTTCATCCTGCTCGGATGCAAGCACTGTCTGTTCTTATATATCCCCAAAGAAATTCTATAGAGGCAGCAAAAGACCTGATTTCTCACTAACATTTGTTCCAACGCCAAACAGAAAGCAAGCAATGTCCCTACATGTTTTTCTTCAGCTTGGATTCGACATCTGCACATAAGGTACCAGATGAAAAGTGAATCCTACATTCTTTTAACAATCTAAGCACCAGATTTTAAGAAATATGAAATATATACTATGCTTATAGTAATATACAAGTACTCAGTAGTATTAGTGGTAATGGTAAATATAAATTTCAGACTCTACGATGTCAGGAAAAGTGGGGGTTAATAATAAAGTTTTTGGTAAAAGGTAGTTTGGGAATTTAAATTTTTACATGTTTACAAACTTTCCAAAAGCTAAAATAGTATTTAAGATAAATGTTAATTATATTATATTGACATTTATCAATAAAACATGGGTATAATTTTCTTGTGGGATATATCCACACCTATTTAAAGTTCTTATAAGGTCAAGAATATACTGGATTATTTTTAGAATAATAATGAATGAAACCACAAAAGCAGTAAACCATTCAAATCATAGAACTTTATTTTTTTATTTTAAAGTTTTATTTTTTTTTAATTTTCTTTTTGAGAGAGAGAGAGAGAGTGTGTGTGTGCCCAACAAGCCAGTAGGGAATGGGCAGAGAGAGCATTAGAGACAATCCCAAGCAGGCTGTGCACCATCAGCACGGAGCCCAACACGGAGCTTGAACCTACAAACTGTGAGGTCATGATCTGAGCTGATATCAGGAGTCAGATGCTCAACCGACTGAGCCTCCCAGGCGCCCCCAAATCCTAGAACGTCACTCTTACAGGTCGTGTGGGACGTGTTCTCTATGTTACAGATAAAGGAATTGAGTGGTTCAGGGATCCCAGTGACCTGTACCGGGTCTGTTGTCAGGCAGAAGAGAATTTTTCTCACTCCCAGGTTTGACACCTCACACTGTGTAACTGTCTTTTGTGACTTAATCGTGATATTTATCAGCAACAGAACTCTCAATTTCAATCTATGTGGCTATTTTTGTATGGTCAGTTCCATATTATTGTCATTCCCATCATTACAATCAACTTCCAATCTCATTTAAGTGAAATTAGATTGCATCAAATCGCAATTTTAGTTATTCCAAACGATGTAATAGAACATATGATAAAGGTTGCAATAACTGTTGTTTGACAGGCTTTCAAGCATTATCTGTTGTTTGTATGAATCATATTAACAGAATGGCACAAGGTTAAAAGAGCTTAAGACGAACGTGAGAAGATCATTTATGCACTCTCTCCGGGGCGGCGCTGAGGAAGGAATGTGAGTGTCAGGATCTCAGCAGCGTAGTGAGACTCTAGTTCAGAGAGAAGGAAGAAGGGATTGAAGAAGCAGCCTGTGGTAGCATCACATGAAAGCCGACGAATCTCCATCCCTGTTTCCACAGAGAGTTGTCCAGGGACAAAGCAGGAAGCCCCAGCTCTTTTCGTCTTCTTCCAGACATAGTGCTAGGCTGGGAGAGGAAGGCACCACTGGCTGAGTGCTTGGTCCTTGACCCAGGGAGAGCCAGGTACCCTAGCCCGAACGACATCTTGCATCCTGCGCCTCATTCCTGTTCCCTCACTGTCATGCTTTCTGGCCAGAGAAAATATCAAGTCCACTTGGCTCTGTAGTGGAAACCGTGGTCACAGTGATCAGGAAAGGTGATGACAACCGAGGTGCGCTCTCCCAGAACAAATAGGGTATCTGAGTGAAGCTGCCGCCTTTAGCCATACAACTCTCCAGAACCAAAACCAAATAGACAGCATAAAGAACATCTTGAGCGGATTGTAGAGGTAAAGTAAAGACATCTCGGAAAAGGATTCAGAGGTAAAATGCATGAAAATGCTCCTGAAATAAATGAAGAACTATATTCACAGCTCGGCTGTGCGTATGGACCATTATGAAACAAGTGAAAGCACCTGGATGAGAACAGGTTGGAAGAGAGACCAAAAGATTCCGCAGAACGGTAGGGGCTGGCATTTGCAGGAAAGGAGGATGGGAGAGGAGGAACAAGGTTTCTGACTATTTGCTTTGAGGATTTTTAGACATTTTACTGTGTGTCATGAAATAGAATTGTTTTTTTGGCAACTTTGAAAAACATCAAAAAACGAATTGGTTTTTCAGTGTTTTATTTGGGTGCAGCAGAGGTGTATCTGTTGGTTGGACACCATGCTGAGAGACCAAAACTGTTTAAGGTGTACTTTGGTAGCACATTGGGGGTTTTGCTGGGATCTGGGGTTTGTAATCCAATGTAGATTACATTGTTATATAGAAAGGTCCTTGACTACAGTTGTACAGTGGCCGCCACCTTTGGATTATTGTCATGAAAGATACTACAGAGCTGCCCAAAAAAAGCCAGGATGAGTTTTAGGATAGCTACTTTCCTTAAGGGGAAAATTATAAGAACTGCAGTGATACTAAAACCATAATCTTTGTGGTAATGCATAGCACAGGATTATGTTTCAAATGGAGAATAAATGTAGGAAATAGTTCATTACTTAAAAAAGCTGAGAAAGTCTAAGAAACTCCCTCATGAACACTGCAGGCCATAAATTATTAATGTTTTTTAATTCAACCTTCACAAACACTTAGTGTTTAATAAATTGGACTGGTTCAAAGAATTCACTCTCCTCAACAGGCCCGTACCTGAACCCCTGAGAACTGAGTTACCACTAAGGCACAAGAGATTAGGTAGAAAAACCGCGATCAGATAAAGATTAACTGCTGGGGGAAAGTACGTAATGAACATTTTCCCAGAGATAGGAGACTGAGTTATAATTTACATAAGCCACAGATATGTGGCAAAAGTCTGAAAATGTTCAAGATTCAGTGAGAGCCTGATGAATCCAGAATTATACAGTTTTTTTATCTAAGCTACAAAGACCTCTATATTCCTGGCAGACTGCCTGACTGTCCCAGAGCACAGAGTTGCCTAGAATTTCCTGCTCAGTTTATTTACTTTTTCATTCCTAATCAAATTAATTATGGCAACAGGATATAAACGTGGGGTCACGGGTGCTAGGAGCACCTGTATAGGTAGGAAGTGCTTCCTTCATAGAATGGGAGGTCACTGAGGTAGGGAAATTGAACAGAAACATGCGGTATCCTCATTTTCACTGGAATGTCAAAAGTTATTATTATTTGAAGAAGCTAGCCTCCTATGGAACTATGAAAGTCTCAATTCCCATTGCCCAGCTGGGTTGTAATTATCACCCAGGCATCCAAATGCTGCCAGGTTTTGCAAACGTAGGAAGTGTCTTCACGGCATTACAAAAATGTAACTCAGAGGATATTGTATTGTGGAGGCATTTTAATCTACGATCATATACTAAAAATAGCTATGTAGTATTGTATTAATATGCCAGTAGTCTCTTAGCAGATTGTATGTGGGACACCATGTCCACCTTCCATTCCACATGGTTATATCCTGAGTACTAACACAGCACCTGATATATGTAGTGAGTATCTTGTAAAAGTTTGTTGAATAAATGAATAGATTGAGTGGCATTAACTACATAGCCACAACAGAAAACATATATGAGAAAATGGATTAAAAATTCCACTTAAAACAATTTTTTAATGTTTGTTTGTTTGTTTATTTACTTATTTATTTATTTTTGAGAGTGAGAGAGACAGAGTGCAAACGCGAGAGGGCCAGAGAGAGAGGGAGACAGAGAATCTGAAGCAGGATTCAGGGTCTGAGCTGTCAGCACAGAGTCTGATGAGGGGCTCCAGCCTTAGAAACGTATGATCATGAGCTGAGCCTAAGTTGGACGCTTAACCTACTGAGCCACCCAGATGCCTCCCCCACCTTTATCTTTTTATTTTTATTTTTATTTTTTTGCTTTATATACCCAGATTTCTTTCTTTATTACTGTTGTTCCTCATATATTTATATTAATTGTAACCTTTTCTTTTCCCGGAGGGAATATTTTTATTTATTTATTATTTATTTATTATTTATTTATTTATTTATTTATTTATTTATTTATTTTTTTTTTTATTGACAGCAGGTTTATCCAATTACAACATTTAGAGTGTTAACCAATCAGAGTAGACCCAGGACCCAGGACCCTCACATAGGGTATAACTAGCCTTAAGCAATAACTGATTACCTATAGCTTCTATTTCTAGGCCTGCCCTTAGGAATGTTAAGGGTATTATAAGGGTGGTCCCTCTTGCCTTGGGCAATGTGTGCCCTTCTATTGTCTCAAACCTGCATCCTTACATTCCCCATTCCCCCCTCTGTCTTGTAACTGACCCAATCCTGGGTCAACTGAGTTACCATTGTACCCCTAAAGCCTGGCATAGCCCTCCTTGGTGTAAGGGGAATTTCTTACCCTGTAAAGGGCATAGCGAAGGAGAGTTTACCCAATTTCCGCCAGTCTCCATGGTTAATTTGGTAAGGGTCTCTTTTAGGGTTTCTAATATCTGGTGGTGTCTGGTTTACAAAAGTAAGAATGACAGCAAATTTGTTTCCTCATTTGTCAGGATCCTTGGGCGTATAAGTGCAATACGCCTTTATTATTCTTTCTACATTACTAACCTTAGCCAAATTGGTGGGCAGTCTAGCAGCCACTTGAGGACCCCCCATTAGAGTCTGGCGGTAAAGGAGTAGGCTCCCCTTACCTTTTGCTGTGTTGAAATCCCATGCCTGTATCAGAGGCAATTAATACCAACAGAACATCCTATCAGGAACTTTTGCTGTTTCCCCAGCTTTCTGGGGCAACATTTGCCAGTCTGATGGCAAAGAGGCAGGACAGTTTATTTTACTGGACCGATGATTCCTCAGGCTTCTGCCGTGCTAGACCAGCCAGCTTCCAGGGTGTGGCTGGAGCAGGGCTGGAGATCCCTGGAGTCAGAGTCTTTTTGAGGATCAGTTCAAGCTGATCGACTGGATCTGTATCACCTCACCAGGTTAAGGGTTCTTCTGAGTCGGTTCACTTAACTCCAGAGAGATACCTGAAACTTTAATAGGGGCTGACCTCCATCTTTAAATATCATCCTCACAGACTAACAAACCTGAGATCTAACAAGAAATATCCGAAGACACTCAGAACTAGAATAACATTTACAGTAGTGCATTGCTGAAACATAGTTTTTCTCTCTAAAAAAACCTCCATTATCAGAGATGGCCAAATCGAGACTAACGCATTGGTGGAACGAGTCCAGTCTTAACAACCCTGGCCTAATTATTTACATAAGCTCAGCAAGAATACAGATTGTTCATGAGGACTTTACAAGGCTTGCTTTGCTGGGTCCTTTTATAAGGAATCTCCAGGTTGAACTTTTAGTAGCCACTCTGGGCCAGAAGCCGAGCCAAACCAGCACTTTCCATCAGACAGGCTTGGAATACCTGTTAAATTGGGCAAACTCCTCTTCCCCAGGCTCCCAACATATGCTGAGGTCCCTGCACCTGCCAGGAAGTGACCTTCTTTACTCACCTGGGGAGGCTGCTGGGAACTCTGTGAGCAAGGTATTCAGCCAACATTTCCACGAGGCTTTATGGCTCCATGTTCCATAAAGTCAACCTTAGTTCCTTAAAGCTGTCAGGTCATCTCAGAGCCTATGCATGACTCTCAAATAGGACATTCCAGTCAAAGCTTGAGTAAAACAACCAGTATTTCCAATGGTGTCCTACTATAAAATGAACAGATTCTTATTGAACTTATGCAAACAATTGTAATGGCCATGAAAGAAAGAATACTCACTGAGTTTTGAATTTCAGACGGTTTAGGTAGAGAGAAAAGATAAATGCTCTAGATTACAAACAAATACTTTATAACATTTCTGTATATCATAAGAGAAAGTTTCTTAATCTGGATAAGCAAACATTAAAGGACCAGCAAGGTTTCCAACAAGAGTCACAAAACTATAATTTTTTATATGTTCCTAATTCTTGTTCAGCTTGAATGCACCTTCTAACTCTAGAAGTTTCTACCCATTTTAGTACTAACCTAAAAGATGTCAAATACTGCATTTGTCCCAAAACTCCTCTTTACAACTTTCCTTGAAAAAGAAACACGTTCTGTGACAAAATTTCAGAAATGGACATTGCTAAAGATATGACAAGAGTTCATTATGATGCAATTTGACAAAGAAATTTAGTGACAAAATGTTTAACATTTTGATTACCAAAGGTGTTAAGTAATGATCTTATACCAAAACATTAAAACTTTAGGGACTTCACATACATTTGAGCAGTTGTGGCATTTACCCATACAATATACCTTATACAACAGTGCTTTTTAAGTAACTTGGCATCCTAAATGAAAGGGCCTAATTGGTCAAAAGACTTCTCTACCATTTGAATACTGGGAAATTTTTTAAACCTTAGGAAATTACAAAGCACATCCTAAATAGAATCACAAATTGTTATTTAACCAAAGTGGCAATAAAAGATCTTATTTGCCTTTGGGATCCTTTAGCAAAACATAACTTTAACCTCAGAGAAGTTTGAACTAAGAAATCAAAGACCTGATAAAGATAAGACCTAAACCTTTTGTCTTCTTAACAAAGGAGAAACCCTTTATTTACATAGTCTTAACAAGAGTAGACCACAGGTCCAGAAAAACTTGTCTTTTGAAAGAGAAAAGCAGAATTTAACCTTATACCAATCTTCCCCATAAGTGCCCTCCACCATCACCACCACCTCTTTTCCTGCTTCCCCCTTCCCCTTCAACTCTCAGTTCATTTTCAGCATTCAGTAGTCTCTCAAGTTTTGTGTCCCTCTCTCTCCCCAACTCTGTTTCCCTCTTCCCCTCCCCCAGGTCCTCCATTAGGTTTCTCCTGTTTCCCTGTTAGACCTATGAGTGCAAGCATATGGTTTCTGTCCTTCTCTGCCTTATTTCACTTAGCACGACAACCTCACCTTTATCATTTTAAACCAACTTGAAGAAGTCAACATACTAAACAAGTTCAAAACTAAAATTTAGAAGTCAAATTAGGGCTGTCGGCGTTTTACATATAAATGAAAGATGTTAAACAATTGCATATGTGGTATTTTCTAATTATGTGTGTGCATTTGTTTCCAAGTTATCACATGTGCCTTATTTACATATGGCCTCTTTATAAAGGTTAAAAATATGACTTAAGGAATTAAAATTATCATCAAAATGTACAATTCATTTTGATATACTGGAATCATTTCTATTTGTATCTCACTTGTTAATGGAGTTACATTTGATAAGTTAAAGAATAGATAAATCTATAGTGTATTTAAACATATTTGAGAATTCTTATATAATACGTTTTTATTTGTATTCAGTGCCACAATGTTATATTTTGATTAGTGTTAGTAGATGGTTTTACTTAAGTAAAATTATTTTTCTTTGTTTATTTTTAGAATATTTACATTAAGAGTACATGACTTGTTTGGTGTTCTCCCAAAGGGTCTGGCCACGGATAAATCATTCACATGCATTGAAAGAGTTTCTTTGTTGCATGAGTCAACCTTAGTGTTGACTTTCATGTCTGCTTGTAGGCTATACAACCATCATCACGCATTTAAATTTCTGAAACTCACTATTTTTCATCTGCTATATGTTCTTATGCATAAAACAGGATCCATATTTTATTACAGAAACTTTGTCTCTTGAGTGAAGGTTAACCATTTTGGGGCTCCTGGCTGACTCAGTTGGAAGAGCATGTGACTCTTGATTTTGGGGTTGCGAGTTCAAGCCCCACATTGGGTGTAGAGATTACTTAAATATAAAATCTTAAAAAAAAAAAAGCAACAGTTTTATGTAATGTGCCTTTCCTCCAAGTTCTCCCTCTGGAATCTCTCTTTGGGCTGAGTTTCCAGTGGAAATTTGTTAGTAATTGGCTGGTCATCTCAAGAATGCAGAGAGAGAATGGAGATCACATCTATTGCTACTGTTCTGTTCATACGGATCCTTATCTTACTTCTCACTGATGAGTAACAAACTCTGCATAGAGCAGAGATTGCAAAGTCACGATATCCAAAATCAAGTCTCTTCTCTGATCACTTTTCCGTGTTGTCCTGATGAGTAGCAGTGGCTTCTGTACCACATCCTATGTCTACTTTGCATTCACAAAGCACAAGGAGGAAAACTTGTCCTTTGTGCAAGATCCAGACACCAGAACATAATGTAGAATCTTTAGGAGAAAAACAAAAAACAGAAACGAAAAACAAAAATGAAACAAAACAAAAAGACCAAAAAAGAAAGAAAAAACTACTAGTTGAAGGGTATGATGATCTGTATACATTTTTAAGGAGGAGCTTTAAAATTATACAAATAATAAAAATTGACATTCTCATAAAACAAGCATTCTGGAAACATATTTAAATTTTTACAGGTATTATTACAGATGAAGACATTATCCAAAGAGTTTTGTTTTCCTGCCATCGCGAGGAGATTCTTAGTTGTAATTCTGAGTTTTATACACTAGGCTGCAGAACATTCCTTTAGAAAGAAATGAGAAAAGGGGAGGGGAGGGAAGGGAAGAAGTAAAAGAAAAGCATTAAATAAAAATAATATGCAGAGGAAGAGAAACTTTGGGTTTTATTGAAAACAATAATAAGAAATCTCATGAAAGTACCTTTACAAGGGATGAGATGGGGAGGTGGGGGAGAAGGAAAGTTAGGATATTGTTTTTGTCTGTCTTAATTTAAGAGACAGTCTTAACCTGAGGCAAATGCTGCATTGCTGAAAAGCACAACCAATTATCTTTTTCACCGAAGTGATTTCCACCTGAAAGGGATGAAAATTAGAAAATGAAAAGATGAAAAAAGAGACCACCTTGGGAATATTGTGCCAGAATGCATGTATTTAACTCTCTGGTTTAGCAAATCTGACAGCCAGCTACCATCTGGTAACTACAGTGATGGAAAATAGTCATGTTTACTAAGAATAATGTGTGAACTTCGGAAATGAGCGTTCATACTTCGTAGAGATCCTTGTGTATCAGTTATATAACCATTTTCTGGTTAAGAGACAAATGATCTGGATTTAAGGGGACCCAGCTCATTTATGTGATGTTTTGTGATAATATGCAAGAGTGTTCAGGATAAAACATACCAATAATTTGAAGATGTCGTCCTAAAGACTGTAGTCTTATTATGCAGCTAAGAATATGTGTTTGTAATAAAAACCAAATATTGCTCAAAACTGTAAGTAGACACAGACACCTTGTTTTTATAATATGTGTACACATATTTAGACTCCTGAGCTTCCCACCCTCTTTTGAAAAGATCCCTAGATTAAAAAAAATAGTAATACATGGAAGAAAATTATGCCCATAAATTCTCCAAACCAGCCTCAGAGCACATCAGGCACACAGGGTTTGAAATTTTGATCCAGCTGTTGAGGAGGTGTAAACTGTAGTTGAGGAGACGGCCTTATTCTTTCAGCAGAAAGCATTTTATACCGTTTAAACCACTCTTACCCAGCTTAAAGCATCTTATAAATAAGAAATTATGCAAAGGGAAAATGTATATCTATCCTCACAATATGCAGGAGCCACAGAACATTAATGTAAAATTAATGAGAAGTTGACAAGGTATCAGAGACACGTGTGTGTCTGCAGTATTTCTGTGGTAGCGATTATGAATCCTGGCTGCCTTACAAAGGAATCTGTAAGTTCCAAAAATTAAAAGCCTGAGAACTATTTTAGACTTACTACTTTGTCATCTCCAGAAAAGTGACCTGGAAAATCTTTATTTTGAAAGCATTTTATTAATGATTGTAATGTTCAGTCAGTGCTGAAAACCATTGATAAATGTAGTTGTTCTTCATCACCGTAAAAGTTTATAGCTGGAAGGCACCTACGATTCATTTATTCTAATCTACGCATCAATGTTTAACTCAAGTACATTTTGCTCTGCTTACTATTTGTGTGTATAATAAAATGAACATATATGTACGTATATGTACTATGAACATGAGATCACCTAGTGGACATGTCTGTATTCATGCGTGTGCACACATATACCCATGCTCATTCACTGAAACAGTTCACTACGGTAGATAACAGAAAGCAGATGTAGCTGTAACGTTTTATTGTGCATAAATAATTGAGTTTAATAAAACATATAAACAGTTAACCAGATTTTAAGGCAATATTATTCATAAAGTGCTGGTTTAATGAAAAAGATGGACTTATTTATTCCCAATAAAAACAGCAAAGATTGTATTTCTTAGATCTGGCTTTTATTGATTTTATTTTTTTTAATGTTTATTTATTTATTTTGAAAGAGAGATAGTTCAGGTGGGGGGAGAGGGGGAGAGAAGGAGAGAGAGAATCCCAAACAGGCTCTGTACTGTCAGCACAGAGCCCGATGTGAGGCTCCATCTCAGGGATCGTGTGGTCATATCTCAGGAACCGTGGGATCATGACCTGAGCCAAAACCAAGATCCAGCACTTAACCAGCTGAGCCTTCCAGGCGCCCTTCTTTAACTTGGCTTTCAAAGAAGAAAAGTCTTTTTAACCTGGAAGAGGTGAGGCAGTGGAGGCAGTAATGATTGAGGGGACAGAATGTGCGCTCACAGAAGCGGCATTAAAGTACATTGCTCCGGGGCGCCTGGGTGGCTCAGTTGGTTAAGCTTCCGGCTTTGGCTCAGGTCATGATCTCATGTTCGTGGGTTCGAGCCCCGTGTCAGGCTCTGTGCTGACAGCTAGCTCAGAGCCTGGAGCCTGCTTCAGATTCCGTGTCTCCCTCTCTCTCTGACCCTCCTCTGTTTGCGCTGTCTCTCTCTATCAAAAATAAATAAAAAACAAAAAAAAATAAAAAAAAAGTACATTGCTCCTTGATGTATTCAGTGAGGATCATATGTAGAAATAAAAATTTATCTCTTAATAAACTTACTTATATATTTATTCTTTCCTTCGACAAATGGTGAATGCTAAGAATATATTAGGCCTTGTCATAAAAGGTACCCAAGCACAAAAAAAGCAAGAAAAAAATACCCAATGCAAAGAGAATTTGACACATTGTTAATTACTTTGTTACTTATTTTTAAAATTCACATAATAGTCCTAAAATAACTCCCATTTTAAAAGATGTTAATTTTAAGAGAGAGAGAGAGAGAAAGAATCCCAGCATGAGGCTGGAACTCACAAACCCTAAGATCATAACCTGAGCTGAGATCAAGAGTTGAATGCTTAACCAACTAAGCCCCCCAGGTACCCCGTTTGAGGATAATGTATTATGTTTAAAACCATGAGATGATTTCTTAAAACAATTTCTTTTTTTAAAACATTTATTATTTTTGAGAGATGGAGAGAGCATGAGCAGGGGAGGGGCAGAGAAAGAGGGTGACACAGAATTCAAAGCAGACTCCAGGCTCTGGGCTGTCAGCACAGAGCCTGATACAGGGCTCGAACCCATGAACTGTGAGATCATGACCTGAGTCAAAGTTGAATGCGTAATGGGCTGAGGCACCCAGGTGCCCCAAAACAATTTGTAAAGAATCAGTGGTAGTACTACTAGTTTGAGTTACAGTTTAAAGAACTATTTTTGAAAAGTTTATAATAGCATTCATTTTATCCATAAAAATTTGTAGCACTTTTTTGAGAGCTTATTATATTTTAATAATTATTTTCCTTAGTCCTTATTTTTTTGCTTAGTTAATTGTTGTTATTGATACTAAAGGAAGATGTGATTTTCTAATAACCTAATTGGATATTAAACCATCAAATGAAATCCTAGAGCTGGAAATGAGTGATGAGGTCTGATTTTTCTTCATCTGGGACTGATGAGAATGTATTCTAGTTTCAGATTTTGTTAGAAGTTTCCTCGGTGATATATGTTTGTTTTGTTTTCCTTTCATTGGGGAGTGTCTATCTCTTCTCCCATCCGTGATGCCTTATTGTTAAGGTGTAAATCTTGTCTGTGTCACTTGCTTCCTCTAAAACCTCAAGTATTCTTAGAGAAGGAGCCCAGAGATTTATGTCCGAATAGCACTCAGGGAATAATTTCACTCCTTGCTCTTGCACTGAACCGCATTCTGCGTGCTCATCTCTACGATCCAGTCTCCTGTCTCTGTCCATCCTGCTGTCGTTACCCCTTTCTGTCCCTCCAGCACTCTGTCATTGGCAGGCATTCTGCTTCTGTCTCTTTTAAGACTGACCATACGTGCTTTTTTTTTTTTTTCAAACTTTTGCCTACTTAAACGCATCAGAAGCTGTCCCTATTCTCAAAACAAATACGGCTTTTTCTGTGCTTTTCCTGTGGATCTTTTCTCTAAATATACTTGCTTACACAACACAGAAATCCACATATACTTGTGTATATTTTCCGTTGGAGTGAATGTATGTACTACTTGCTGAGGTGGAATTCATGTTTTAGTCATTATATTCTAAAAGAGGACCTTGTGGATATAATGTTACCTTAATGTGTGCTTATCTAACTATGCATTTAAGTTTTCCCCCACCCATTTAGGAATTTTCAAGATATGTCTTGATTTCTCTTTGCTGAGCAAGGTAGGAACCAGGGACAGAGTGCTAGGCTTCAGTCTGTCTCCTCCCCGAAGGGTCAGGCAGTGAATACAACAGTTGTGTAATACATGCATTGTATCCTGTATTCCAGGACATCTTTAGTTGCTAATATTGATGACTACTAATCTTCAGTAAATTTTCATTAGTTACATATTACCCAAATTCCTTGAGCTACAGTTTCATTTCTCTTGTCTATTTTTTTAAAGATATTATTTTTATGTAATCTTTATACACACAGTGGGGCTCAAACTCACAACTCTGAGATCAAGAGTTGCATGCTCTATCCACTGAGCCAGTCTGTGGCCCAATTTTTTTTTCCCTTTTGTCCTATTTTTATTTTGATTGGAAAAGTGGACCTGCCTTGGGCTGCCTGGGTGGTTTAGTCGGTTAAGCCTCTGACTTCATTCAGGTCATGATCCTGCAGTTCGTGAGTTTGAGTCCCTGGTCAGGCTCTGTGCTGACAGCTCAGAGCCTGGAGCCTGCTTCGGGTCCTGCATCTCCCTGTCTCTCGGCCTCTCTCTCTCTCCTCCTCCCTCTGCTCTGTCTCTCTCTTTCTGACCTCAAAAATAAGTAAACTTAAAAAAATTTTTTTAAATAAAAAAATAAAAGAACTTTGAGGCTTGTAATAAGGCAAACCTAAATACTAGACAGTAAGACATTTAACTGATGATGCATGGAGTTACAGTATTTCAACATAAACCCTAGATGTTCTCCTTTGCCATTAAATATTCTCTTCTGTTAATTTGAGAAACATGACATATCTTTAACTTACCCCCTCATCCTCCAGTACCATTTCCCAATCTTTAAAATGATAAGATTGGAAAGGTGATTTCGTAGGTCTCTTTCATCTCTTAAATTTTAATAGTCTGATTTTGTTTTTAACTAATTGCATTTTAGATTCATTTTCAGAATTTAATTTATAGAACCTCAATATTTTTCGTTTTTGTTGCATTTGACTTCTTTTTCCAACAGGATGTGATTTGTGTTTTTTTTTTTTTTCAAATTTCTCACTAACATTTTCCCTTTTTAAATTTTAGGTGCTTCAGTTTGATTTCATTCCAATCCTTGTTTATTAATTTATTGTCAACACTGGACAGCACATGGCTCCTTTTAATTTAATTCAATTAGAACTTGACCAGTAACTGATACCTAGCTGCATGCCCCCCCACTCTCTCCTTCTCGGTCCCACACCCCTCATGGCCACCATCTTGGATTTTGTGCTTGTCAATCCATTTTTTTTTGAAATTTTCTTTGGTATATATGTTTACCTAAAAGTATACTGTTTGCTTTCTTATGTTTAAAATTTACTATAACTATTACCCTGTATGTTATCTTCAGAGACTTACTTTTTTCAGTTACTTTGTCACTCACATTTATTCATGCTTTATCTGTAGTGAAAATTTATTTCTTCATTGTTGTTTAATACTTCACTGTGGGAATATGAAGCATTCTACTTTTCGTTACATATGATTTGTTTTTGACATTATTAACAGTGCTGGGTTGAACATTTTTGTGTGTCTTCTGGAATACATATATATATATATATATATATATACATATATGATATATATTTATAATTTATTGTCTTTCACGGGTTCCTGGGTGGCTCATTCTGTTGAGTGTGTGATTCTTGATTTCTGCTCAGGTCATGATCCCAGGGTCATAGGATTGAGCTCCATGTCAGGCTCTGTGCTGAGTGTGGGGCCTGCTTGGAATTCTCTCTCTCTTTCTCTTTCTATTTCTCTTTCTCTCTCTCTCTTTCTCCGTCACCCTCTGCCCCTCTCCCCGGCTCATGCTAGTCTCTCTCTAAAATTTTAAAATGTATATATATATGTATATATATATGTGTGTGTGTATATATATATATGTTTATACATATATGTGTATAAACTCTTCCTTTTATATGGCCATATTTCCTCATATGTCAACTTTATTTTGGTTTTGCTCAGAATGAATTTCTTAGAAAAAATAGCTATGATTAAAAAGATAGAGTCAACTATATAATTTTTCTAAATTAGTTGTATTTGGTTTTTATTTTATTGCTTTAGCATTATGAAGACGTCTCTCTTGAGTTTTTGTCACTTCTGTTTCATCCTTTGCTTCATGAATGTTTAAACAAGATCTTTATATTGGGAAGTCCTACTGCGTTCATTTTAGTGTGATGACATTTAAGATATTTCCAGCATCTTTACAAAGTTATCATTGTTCTCTCATGGCTCATTTGACAGTGCAGATATCACCTAATTTAAGTTAACAAAATTCATTAAAGACTATTAAAGTATTTATATCTAAAATATATTCCTTTTTTGAATCTTTGTTGAATAAAGCACTTTTTTTTTAAACAACATAGCACTTAACTAAAATTAAATAACCTAATGCCTAGAACCTAATAATCTGATACCAAGCATGTAATGGAATGGTGCAGGAAGTAATTTTTAAAATGAGGAGCAAAGGAGTAAATGGTCATTTAAAATAACGAATTCAGACCAGCATATTTATCAATTATGTTTTGGACACAGTGGAGAAATTGGCCGTAGGGTATTCAGTTTAAAATCTTCCAAAGGTGCTGTTGGATCCCTGAATTCGAGTATACTAAGGGGCTGGTGTCCCAATTATGTGTTGGGAATGTCAGCCAGCTGAAGGAGATGGTTTCATAGGGTGTGAAAAACACGTGTGAGGGTAGTGCACTTTCAGCAAGGATTGCTTAGCAATATTTCAAGAATAATCAAGCTGTTTTCCTAGTTTCCACCTTTTGCTTTCTCTTTTTTTCCCCTGAAGGGATTTACTTATCCAGTGCCCAGAAGCACTTACTATGAATTGACAGTGGACCAGATCCTGGTGAATTTGTACAGAAATTTAAGTAACTGACAATTCAGAGATAGAGCTGACTAGTGAGCCCTTTAGCAATTTCCACACTGATTTTACTTTAAGGAAACATGAAGTCACCAGTGCCTCATGTTTTGAAATTCTTTCTGCTTCCTAAAGGAACATAACTTGATGAAATTTAACATTTTCAATATTTGAACTTCTTTTAATACCTGTCCTTCTTATAATCAAGTGAATGAGTCCTCAGTTTCCAGATCACAACTTCATGAAGGAAATAATTGCAGTTAAGGTAATATCATTGAAAATACACTATTTATAATCATTTCATCTTATAATCACAAAGCCTCACGCACAAAAATACATGTACATGTGAGCGTTTGGAAGGCAAAGTCTCTCCGTGAATCACCAAGACATATTGCAGTCCAGTACTCCAAAGCCTGTCATCTTGGGAATGGTACTGAGTTCTCTGGGCTCAGTTCCTTTATCTTATAAATGGATATTATATGAGGATTTAATGACTTAATAAATTTTAGTTACTTAGAACACCACCTGGCACATGGTAAAGGCCCAAGTTACTAGTTATTATTTTCTGCATATGGCCATTATTAATATTATATGAATTTGATATTTGATACTTATAAACCCAAGCACTTGTCATTTAAAATATTTTTTATCCATTTCTAATTTGAAACTGTAAATGCTGAAAAGAAACTTAATTAACAAGAACGATAAACCTACCAACTCAAAAGTTTCCTTTGTCCTATTTGATAGGAAACTAAAAGTAAAGATAAATCATTTTAAAGTAACCAAAAGGGGAAGGCTACCTGTTAACACAACTTTATTTCTTTTTGAAAGTCATGGCTGAAATAAGGCAGCAAAAAAGTATTAAGAGTTGAAACAAATAGGTGATTTAAGTCAACATTTTGGCAGTTAGTGCCATTCGATACTTAAAAATCTCAAAATAAGCATTATTTTAAAATTTTATTTATTTTTGAGAAACAGCGTGAGCAGGGGAGGGTCAGAGAGAGAGAGAGAGACACAGAATCCAAAGCAGGCTCCAGGCTCTGAGCTAGCTGTCAGTACAGAGCCTGATACGGGGCTCGAACCCACGAACTGTGAGATCATGACCTGAGCCAAAGCCGGACGCTTAACCGACTGAGCCACCCAGGCGCCCCTCAAAATAAGCATTTATTAAACAAATTAATAATATATATTAGTGCTAATACAAAATAAACAACACATTTATACTTCTCTTAAACAACAATAAGAAATATTTATAAAACAAAGCTAACTAATTCTTCACAATAAAAAATAAACACATACTATACTTAGAAATGTATTTATGTATCCATATGTCTGGATGCTATCTTTGTAAAAAAAATGAAGATAATTTGAGCAAATTAAAAACATCTAAAATTGTGGATAGGAAAATTTAGCTCTTTTTAATTTTTGTTTTTTATATGAGAATTGTACCTATTTATTCATTTATATTAATTTTAATATTTTATTAAAATTTTTTAAATCTACATCCAAGTTAGCATATAGTGCAACAATGATTTCAAGAGTAGATTCCCTAATACCCCTCACCCATTTAGCCCATGCCCCCCCCACAACCCCCTCTGTTTGTTCTCCATATTTAAGAGTCTCTCCATGTTTTGTCCCCACCCTTGTTTTTATATTATTTTTGCTTCCCTTATGTTCATCTGTTTTGTATCTTAAGTCCTCATATGAGTGAAGTCATATGATATTTGTCTTTCTATGACTGACTAATTTTGCTTAGCATAATACCCTCTGGTTCCATCCACATAGTTGCAAAAATTACATTTTACAGAAGATTTCAGTTATTAGAGAGAGAATGAATGAGTGAGTGAATGAATGAATAAAAAATGAATAAATAAATACATGTTTTGGAACCATAGGGAGTGATTTTGCAACAAGCAATTGGAAGGATAAATATGCGTGCTCGCTCTCTCTCTCTCTCTCTCAAATAAGTAAACATTAAAAAAGTAAAGATTATGCTAGTTTGGATCATATTTGTAGTATCTTTCCTTCCTCAGACTTCAAACCCATAACAATGAATAGATAAATTATAAGAAGTGATAGACAAGGTGTGTCTCAGGAACCAAACAAAAAGAGCGATAGAATCCTGAGTGGAGACCTCAGCGTCCATGTTAAAGTAGGTCTTGAAGCAGCTGAATTTTCTGATTGAGAGTTTGGCTCATAGACTGATCAAGATTGTTCCGTATCAGCTGGAGCAGTGAAGGAATGTTCAAACCCGGGGCTTGGTATAGTGATATTTCACAAGAAGTGTTAAGAAAGCCGTCGCTTGGGGTCGTGGCTTATAGCATGGGGGGGAGACAGGCCCACGCTCACAATTAGATGGTGAACCAAATGGTTGGATGGATCATTTGAATCATCAATTTCCCAATATTACCATAGTGTAGGGACACCAAACTGCTGGTGTGAGTTCCGGGTTTGCATTGTGAAACTCGAGTGGCCAGATGAAGTTCACTGCATAACCACTGTGCAAGGCCGCCGTGCAGATGATGGCGTGTGATGCAAAAAGGGTAATGAGGGGATGAAACCACTTAAATTTTTACTGTAAGTTATGATTTTAACACGTAAAAACAGCTAAGACTGCAAAAGCCAAATATATCAATAATTAGAGCATTAAATCAAAATAATCTAAGAGCCTAAAACAATTTTAAAGTATGTGTATGTCCCAAACTTAAATATGGACAAACATGTAAAAATGAAAAAAAGTTATGGAATATAAACAAATGACATTAAGTAAGAATTGGTGTATAGAAAAAACAATCAATGCAAAAATGTATGTATTGTTACAGTCAATCCAAAGTTAAATAGTAGTAGAATTCTCTGAGCGTAAAAATAAATATTGGAGATGCTATAGTAGCTCAGAGTTTTTTTTAAATGACTAAATTCATAAATCTTCACATTGAGAGTACCTAGCTGGATAAAGGAACTTTTGTATCCTCTTAGGCACACTGCTCTGAACCACAGATTATCTAAAGTTAAGAGATCTTCAAGGCTCTGAGGAAAAAGAGAATTAGTGATAAACAAATGAAATGAGATGGAAATAGATTTCTCAGCAATAAAATGGTTTTCAGAAATCAGTATATAAGAGCTTCAAAGAACTGAAGGAAAATATCTATGCACCTAAAATATGTTCTCTACTAAAATATCATTGAAAAGTTAGAACCAAATGTAAGTTAGGACCGCCCACAGAGAGTAAGCCAGCAGTGACCTTCCTTGAAAGAATTACTCAAGAATATGGCTTAGGTGGGAGAATACAGAAGACATGATGAGGTATAAAAATGACTATAAAAATGAAGTAGTAGTAAATTTCATTGGCATTTGGCAAACTATTAACTCATCTTTATGATAAAAAATGGAACTATTTGGGGCACCTGGGTGGCTCAGTAGGTTAAGCTGCCAAGTTCGGCCCAGGTCATGATCTCACGGTTCGTGGGTTTGAGCCCCGCATCGGGCTCTGTGCTGACAGCTCAGAGCCTGGAGCCTGCTTCGGATTCTGTCTCCCTCTCTCTCTGCCCCTCCCCTGCTCGCGCTGTCTCTCTCTGTCTCTCAAAAATAAATAAAAGACATAAAAAAAAAATGTAAAAAAACAACTTGTGACAAAGTTGACTGGGCAGTTTAGACTTCCAGCTTAAGTGCATTGGAATCTTCAGTATAATTAATTTTACATTTTTGTATTTTTGATAACAAAATTAAATTATTATGTCTTTGTGAATCTCCATTCTCTGGGATATTTACGAAAGACATTCTTCCCAAAAAAAACAATAAATAAATAAACAAACAAAGAAACAATTAAGGGGGGAGAATGTCTTAAAGCCCCTCCACAGCTCAGTACAGGGCTACATTCTGGTATCAACAGCAATTAAAATACCGTAGCAAGTTTCCAGCACTTAACACTAATCACTAAAATATCTAGTACATAAAATTATAATTTTTCATTCGCTGGAACACATAGGTGATTCTAAAAATGCAATCACAAATATCAATTGTCAACTGTAGTTTGTTAAAATCAATTTTGTCTGGGACGCCTGGGTGACTCAGTCGGTTAAGCATCTGGCTCAGGTCATGGTCTCATGGTTTGTGGGTTTGAGCCCCGCATCAGGCTCTGTGCTGACCGTTAGCTCAGAGCCTGGAGTCTGCTTCAGATTCTGTGTCTCCCTCTCTCTCTGACCCTCCCCTGCTCACACTGTCTCTCTGTCTCTCAAAAAAAAAAAATTTTTTTTAAACATTTAAAATCAATTTTGTCCAAGCCAGACATAGATATAGGTAGAGCTACAGGTATAGACATAGATATAGATAAGAGTTTATATAGTAAGAGGAGTTTAAGGCTCTATTTGAGTCTACCACTCTGGTTCAAATATAAATACATGTGGGACATCTGGGTGGCTCAGTCAGCTAAGCGTCCGGCTTCGGCTCAGGTCATGATCTCACGGTTCATGAGTTCCAGCTCATGTTAGGCTCTGTGCTGACAGCTCAGAGCCTGGAGCCTGCTTCCAATTGTCTGTGCATGTGTGTGTCTCTCTGCAACCCCCCGCCCCATGCTGTTTCTCTGTTTCAAAAATAAATGTTTAAAAATTAAAATAAAATAATAAACATAAATAAATACTTATAAGTACTTTGGGCCATTCTTCCATAATTTTATCATGTTAGAAATCACATGCCTATTTTATATCTGATTGACTCAGAGGTGGTTAAATACAAAGTTTTTAGCCCAAACGATCTTAATTAGCCTACATGTGAAATAAGCCTAGAGTTTCTGAGAAATATCTATTCGTATTAATATGACCTTAATAATACAGAATCACATGAAGACTAGAGAAATAGACATCTAAAAATTTGAAGCCTGAGGATATCTTTCACTTCTGATATTTAAATTAATTATGCCTCAAGCAGCACAGCCTTATTGTGATTTGGTGGTGGTAGCAGAGTGATGCAGTGAACTGATTTATAATATTACTAGTTCAATTACAGTGTTACCAGTTCAGTGTATGTTTATTGACTCACATGGTAAGGTGCCTACAAACAAAATAATCTATGCCATAGGATTTATTTCTAACATAAGCATTTCAAATCACATTAAGGTAATTTATAAATATCATTATGAAGAAAATAAATATGAAGTCCATAACTCTCAATGTGAAAGCCAGACGTATACAGTCTCTGAACCCTCAGATGCCAACTCTATTGAATATATGAAACTAGTGATTTAAAGCTACTTGGCGAGAATGATAATGTACTTTTTCTGCTATTTTATTTCTAACACATTCTGGCAGCTTTCCACGTTTTCGCATGGGATCATTTGAGATTTTTTTTTCCTTTGCCAAAAAGATAAATATATTGGCGTAGGCTAGAAGAAAGATAAAACACGATAAAATCATCCAAGGGAGGTATGAATACATTCAAAGAATGGGGTGATTTTATGTAGAACAAACGGGTGGTAAAAACAAAATCTGTGTAGCTGTCAGAAATGATCGTGGACTCATAGTCTTTTATCTGCCAGGAAGATGAAGGATCCGCACTTTGCATTATTGCTTCACCTTTAGTATGAGTGGGTTTTTGGAAATCAAAATTAGAGATTTATTTTTGTAACCATAGAGGAAGGATCACTACCAGAAAGTCTGGAACCAAAAGCCTAATTGAACATGTTCTGTGTGACCAAAACTTATACAAGGACTGAAATTATTTAAAGGGATAAAAACACGTACCGTGGGGCACAGATGCTCTATGTAGGTAGAGCCGCAGTAAAGGCTTACAGTAATCACGGTTCCTGAAGACATGATCAGTTTGAGCATGAAGCAATATTAAGAAAATTACCATAAAATCACTGAAAGGGACCAATGTACTTCTCCCCCGTATGTATTCTGTAATGTGGGAATATTATCTTTTGTTGGTCCAGGGCACTCTTGTTTGAAAGCCTCACTGTTGATATCTCCAAAATTACTCAAAAAGCAGTTGTGCACAAGAACAGCAGGCATTTACAACATTAGAAAACTTTTTAGTATTTTTGCTTTCCACTCCTTTTGACATTTAAGTTGACTAGTCCATCAACTAATCATTACTTTTAGTTAACTTCCCTATCAAGCAGATTTTAAAATAAAAAACGAGAATAGGCACATTCTATTTTGCTTATTTTCAGGAACATTGGGAAGTTTCAGTCACATTTAACCATACCTTTAGGGCCTTAATTTCTTTTGCAGATGCATTGTTATAAAATTAAGTTAATAAATACACATTTTATTAATAGTATATACAATTACCCAATTTTATTGACAATATAATGGCATACATATGGGATAATCATATTTTAGCAACATTTAAAAAAATAACATATGATCCATTATGAAATTCACTGCACTTTTAAGCAGAGATTATTCTAGTCAAAAGTTTAGAGAGCTAAATTTTTATTTTAATTTTCTCTTTCTCTTCACTAAGAATCCATCTACTCATGCACCCTTGTGATGGTTCAGGTATCTTTCGGGCCTTACTCTTATGAGCAAATAGTCATTTCTCAGGTTACAATCCAATTGATAAATTAATACACACTTATACTCTTGGTATTTACTATTATCTTTCTTGAAAAAAGTACTTTAATTGTGACAACTCTCCGAATATATATTCCCTGAAATCACAAATTGTGAAACGCTATTGGGTGCACTTTCCACATAAGTAAACAAAGGGGCTCTTATCTGAATCAAAATAAGGGAGCCTTGTCCCACACCATGTTTTAATATTGAGCAACATTGCCTGTCTATTCTGGCCTCTTTTATTTGTGCAAATTACCAGGTTTATTAAAAAATTATTGTTTTCCAGGCTGAAGCTCTATCAAAATGCTGTCTTTTATAGTTCATTCAGATTCAGTGATTTTTAAGAAGTTTTCCAGAATTATACCTCCATATTTTAGTCATATGTAAGATATTGCCATTTAAAAAAGACTATTTAACAGGTATGATATATAATAGGATATTGTAATTGCACAGAATCTTATTAAAATTGTGCAAGAAATTTGTTCACATCTTCATGGCACCATTAAATATTCTAATATATTTAAATCTACTGTGTAGCTTTTCTGGTTCATCAGGAAATTCAGAAATGCTTGGTGAAAATGCTAAATGTAAGTATATATGGCCTAGAGCGAAAGGACAAATGAAATGAAAGATGATGTATGTTCCAAACATATGTGTGGTGTTATACTACTTGGTTTTATTTATCTAAAGTGGTGGAGTGAGTCAAGGTTTTATAACAGAAGTAAAAATAACATCCTTCCTGTTCACGTAAGGCATATTAAGAACATTAGCCAGTCTGTAAGTGGTAATTTACAGAGCATTTACCTCCCTTCTTCATGTTTCCAGAACCAGGTCCCTTTTGTCTCACATTTCACGTAATATCATTTAGTCGTGGGATAATCACTAACACGATGAATTCTGCATGCCGCCGCTGCCCGTGGCTTTCCCAAAAGCATCGCAGATCTCCCTCTCCAGTGACAGAATACAGCGCTAAGAGCCAGCCCATGCGCTGTGACATTGCGACCCTCTAATCACTGACCAAATAGTGACTCTCTCAGCTTAACTCTGAACATCCGCAAAGAGAAAAGTGTTTCCCTCTAGTTACAAAATATCCAAGTTTTCCTTGTGTATGCCCGACACTTTCTGTCCACTCAGTTAATTGTCTAAAACGTCTTCTGTCTAAAACATTTTCGTTCACACGTTTTCTGATCCAAATCCTATTCATGTTTTAAGGCTCAACTGAAGCAGCATCTGTATGAAGTTTTCCTAATCCATTTGGAAGGGACTTTGCCCTTCTTCTCTGCCTCTTTTCCACTGGCTATCCCTCATAAGGTATTTATCAGATTTATGCCCACAAATTACTAAAGATAGATATTTCTGTGTATATCTTTCTCCTGTTGTCATTAAGCACTGTCAGGACAAAGTTGCAAATTGTACCGTATACCAACTGAATGTTTCCGAGAGGAAGGCAAAGACATGCCCAGAATTAGGCAGTGAAAATGATCACTGAAACATGCTTTAGCATTATTTAATACTGTCTGTGGCACATAGTGCGTAGTTGATAAATTTCCACTTTTTTGGATAACATTGCACCTAAAACCAATTTAGACCCATTTTGAGAAACAAATCTGCCTATGGTTCTGTTCCTAATGAGCTTTTCATTCAAAGCTATACCTGCAAGAGGAAATGATAAGTTTCAGATGCTTATGCACTTTTACTTTAGCTCAGTCGTTGCCTGGAATTGAGGAGGAAATGGTCAAATGATGAAGCCCCATATTTTTAATTTCTTACGCCACAGTGATTGTGTGATCGTGGTGGTGATCACAAGGGTATCACCAGGATTTGTATGGAAGAAATAAAAGTTACCAAATGGTGACACCCCACATTTGTGCTCAACATTTGACTCTTATCTCTAGGTCCTTCTTAATCAATGCCATACATTACTTGGTTTTGTGCATCAAGTGTGAGGTGGGTGGGGCAGAATAGTCTGGAAGGAGAAAATGTAACAGGTTTTCCACACAGGCTTAGATTTGGAGGCAACGGACACTGTGAGAAACAAGTGTCCTGTATTAGTTCTCTGGAAGCTACTTTTATCAATGAGTTTTCTTGGTGGCACTAAAATTTTATTGCCACTAGTTTATGTTTCCTGAATTGTATTTGCAAATGTAGAAGAAGATATTGGCTCTAATAAATTTCAGTGCCTTAAAAAGTATAAGTTTTCTAATCCCTTGGGAAAACACTTCTAAATTATGTTAGAAAAATTGAATAAAAATCTCATTGAAGTATAGAAATGGATATTTCTAGGTCAAAATGAAGCAAACTGGGTATTGTTTATAACTCCCTCCTCAACCCAATTTAGATTTGTCTTATGATATTCACCCCACTTGGTGAACATGACACTATTCTAAGTGGTTGTTATATTCTGTGATTGTTTGACACAAATATTTCTGGGGTTATTGCAGACATCTATTGTGATTAAATTATTGATAAATTTCACATGAAGCTATGCCAGAATCGCATCACAAAAACTAAGTTAGAGCACTATTTATTACATTCAAGAATGTGCAACTAAATTCTCTGACTGTCCTTAATTGGCTTAGAACTATTCCCTTGGAGAATCTTTAATAGAGATCACTCTGGAGAGAAAGCAGAAGAAAATAGGAAGGAGGTCTGTTGGAAGCAACAGTAAGTGCAGTAATGGGGAACCCTCTGTGCACTATCCAGAGGGTTCGTTGGGTAACGATTCCAAGAGGTGGCTGAAAGTCATTCCCTGAAGATGTTCTCAGATGAAACATCTTTATAGGCATGACTGTGCTCAGAGAGTTGCACCAGATGTAGAAATTTCACACCATCTGACTGAACATAGCCTTATCTCTCAGAGTGTAAATAAACTAACTCAAGAATACTAGCAAATCTGGACCATCCAGATGGCCCTGGCAGACACTTAATTGATAAGACAAGGAAGCAACTATTATTTAGTGAGTTTTCATTCCATTTTATGCCATTTTTTTCAGATATATGATTATTGAATGAGCTGGAGTTTTAGGAAGTGAAATAATGGAATGCTTTTACTTTTGTCTCACACTGCTGTCTTTAAAACATAATAGTAGATCTCTCTTTACTGTGTAGACAATATTAGTAATAGATCCTATAGCAAATATAGTTATTTTAAATAATAACTTTTATATATTACCGTGTTCAGTCTCATTTAAATGGAAATATGAATCTTTCATGTAGTTCTTGGATCTCCCCTTGTCCCAGCTTGAACCTGCCCTAGTTCCAAAAACTTTCATAAAGGAGAGGTCCATGGTCGCTTTCTTCTGTCTTTTCCTGACTCTTTACTTCAACAGTATTTGTCCTTATGTACTTCTCTATGGTCAGATTCACATAGAAGTTTCTTGGTGATAAAGGCAAGATCATAGGTGATTAGTGTATTGACAATCTGATGGTGTATATGAGCTCTAATAGAAGCCCAAATGCATCTTTGTCTCATGGGACCATTTAGTGAGCTCTTCTTAAATTCTCCACTGTCCATGAGGGTATCGCACTGCGACACTTCATCGTGAGGACCCACACTGGTCCACTTCTACTCTCCTCTGAATTCCTGCTTCTGATGCTACACCCTGGAAAGAATCCTTCTCAGTGCTCTCACCTCTCTCACACTGTCATTCAATGTTCAAGGTGATTCATGCCTTTGTTTGTTTGTGGTTAGTATTTTGCTGGACCCAAAGATAATACACTTGTGCCTCATCCTTTAAATAGTATTAATTGCTTCACCCTTAATCCTCTGTTCTGTTCCTTTTTCCCCCTCAGCTTCACTTAAAAAAAAAGAAAAGAAAAGAAATGTCTAAGCCAGAGTCATGCACCCTTGCACTCCAAACTCTAGAGTCTCTACATCAGGTTCTCTGGGTGATTGATTTGATTGATTCGAAGACGTTGGAGGTGTGAGGGAGAAAGATAAAACATTCTAACAGTTCTTTCCAAAAAATTACTTAGAGTCCATCTTTCTTTTTTTAGATAGAAGATTCTGATAGACTGGGATAAAGGCCGAAGACCCAGCTTTGGGCCAAAACCTTAGCAAGCCCTTCATAGATGAGCAAATATTTTTCTTATTTATGTGAGGATATTTGTCACCATCGTTCCAAGTTTTGGTTCTCACTTAAAATTGAGACAACAGGGGTGTTTCATTTAATATACAGTTATTATACACTAACCTCCCTGGCAAATGTGTTTGTTTTTAGTTAGATATCATGTAATCTTTTATAAAGATAAACAGATTTATTGAACTAAAATTCTTTCTTGCTCCCCAGGAAACCAAACAGAACATTTGTTGAAGCTGAATTATTTCATACAAGAAATTTAGAGGCCTCTCTGTGAGCCTATTAAGCAGAACCATAATCACACATAGTAGTTACTGGCTCATTCAGGAGCATCCAAAAGCGTTATCTTGGTTTATAAGAAATTGGATCAATGATAATAATTACATATTATACGAAAATATTCTGTAAGGGAAAAGGAAGGTCTTTAAGTGCAGGATACAGTGGAATAGATCCATTTTCCTAGTCTATAGGATTCATAATGAGGTGTGAAAAATGTCCAGAGAGCAGCCTGTCATATTTCAACTATTTCACAGTTGTGAAGAGAGTTTTTAGCTGAATTTCCCCAAGACTGTAAACAAAGAGGAAAATTAGAAATTCAAGTGAACAGAATTCAAATGTTGAAGTTCAAAAGTGTGACCAAACTTAAACCTATATTAAAACTAAACAGACTGTCAAGTCCTGAGTGCATAGATAGAGCTATGGCATCATATGTGCATGTTTATCCAGAGTATTCTATAGATATGCCAGTATTTTGTGGATAAAGGCTGAATTCAGGGAACAAAGAACTTGTTTTTTAACTCATTTACAGAACTTAGCATAATACAAAGGAATTCTGAATAATATTAAATCATAAATATGTGATCATATATTTTTGAATAAAGAACATTCTTGAAGACTAAAATTCACTTCATTTCATATTGCATTGCATATTTTTTAATGTTTTTATTTACTATTGAGACAGAGAAACAGAGCATGAGTGGTCGAGGGGCAGAGAGAGGAGGAGACACAGAATCCGAAGCAGGCTCCAGGCTCTGAGCTAGGGGTCTGCACAGAGCCCGATGCAGGGCTCAAACCCACAAACTGTGAGATCATGACCTGAGCTGAAGTCGGACACTTAACGGACTGAGCCACCCAGTCGCCCCTCCCTTGCATATTTTTACCATGATAGTTTTGGGGTTTGGTTTTTTTTTACCCCCTTCACCATTTTTACCCATTCCCACCCCCTGCCTCTGGCACCCACCAGTATGTTCTCTGTATCTAAACTCTCATATTTTTGTTTGTTATATGCCACATTATAAGTGAGATCATAGAGTATTTATTTTTCTTTGTCTGACTTAATTCACTTCAACATTCATGTTGTTGCAAATAACAGGATTTCCTTATTGTAATGGCAGGACAAATTTCTGTTGCTTATATATTCCAACGTGTGTGTATACACACACACAGAGGCCGTATTTTCATTCACCCACTGAAGGATACATAAGATGCATTATATCTTGGTTACTGTAAATATGCTACAGTGAACATGGGCATCCATATCTCTTTTCAAGTTAGTAATTTTGTTCTTTTTGAATAACATCCATTCATGGAACTGCTGATTCATATGGTAATTTTATTTTTACTTTTTTGTGAAACTGTTTTTCATAGTGATTTCACCAATTTACATTCTCACTATAATAATGGGTCCCTTTCCTCCACATCCTTGTCAGAACTGGTTATTTCTTTCTGTGTCTTATTGATTGATTTCTAAATATTGAACCATCCTTGAATTCTTGGAATAAATCCCATTCAATACTGGAAATAATCCTTTTGATATATTGCTGAATTTGCTAATATTTTGTTGAGGATTTTAGCTTGATAGCTTTTTGTTTGTTTTTTGTTTGAGAGAGAGATCACATGCATGTGAGTTGGGGCGTGGGGCAGAGGTAGAGCAAGAGTGAGAGGGATTGAGAGAGAGAGAGGGAGGGAGAGAGAGAGAGAGAGAGAGAGAGAATGCCTTAAGCGGGTTCCATGCTCAGTATGGAACATGACAGAAAGCTGAATCCCATGACCCTGGGATCATGACCTGAACTGAAAACAAGAGTCAGATGCTCAACTGACTGAGTCACCCAGGCGCCCTTAGGTTAATATTTTTAGTGAACCATAATAATATTAAAAGTTAACTAGAAACTTTATTTTAGGAATTAATTTATATCATCCCTAAATCATTGTGATCTGTATTATTCAGTAATTTTATTTAACCCTAATCATATTGATTTATGATTAGAATGTGGTCAATGTACTTTGAAAGGCAAGATATTTCACTCCTAATATGATATATGGTACACTCATATAAAATAATGTTCATAGCCTCGTTCAGAACCTCAAGGATGCTAGGCTAAAGGTTCTCTTCCCTTTTCTTTATTTTGCCAAGAGAGTGTTGAAATGCCAGTCATTACAATATTATTTTGAAGGCAAGGGAGAAAAAAAGAAAAGGAAGGGTCAGGACTTGAATTAGTAAGTCAAATTTTTTTCCCCCAAATGTCCAGGATACTTCTACTTTTACCTCAGTATTCAGAACCATATCATATGAACATCCCTTCTCATAGGAGATTTGAGAAGGAAGAAGTTTTAGCCTTTAGCTTCCATGGGAGAGAGAATAAAGCAGTGAATTGGTTTGAGTGCATTTCGAGCGAACTGCAGATTATCTGCCCTAGAGATGGAAAGACTTGTATGACCATAGTTCGTAGAAGGAAATTACAGGTAGTCAAATGCATACAGGTTTTGGACAATGGTGAATAATCTGAAGTGGACAAGAAAGCAAAGATCATTAAGAGTCAACCAAAAGAACTGGGAAACATTGAAAAGATGGATTAAAAAAAAAAAGATCGAAAGACAGAGATATAAATAAACACATGGTTTTAGAAAATATTCACATGGATTATGGTTACAATTCAGAGTACACATGTATATAGGAAAGGAAGAGAGAGCTAATGAAGTTCATCCTTGAGAATACCTTTGTTAGGGAGGTGTGGATGGTAGTAAATACAAAGTTAGGTGTGGCCAGAGAATCACGATCAAAAGCAAGTAGTGCCAGGGCACCTAGATGGCTTAGTCAGTTAAAGAAGTGACTCTTGATTTCAGCTCTAGTCATGATCTCAAGGCTCGTGGGTTCGAGTTCCATGTCCAGCTCTGTGCTGACAGTGCGAAGCCTGGTTGGGATTCTCTGCCTCCCTCTGCCTCTGCTCCTCCCCTGCTCATGATCTCTTTTTCTATCTCTCTCTCTGAAAAATAAATAAATAAACGTTAAGAAAAGCAAGTAGTGCCATGGGGGCCCATGCAACTGAGGAATGGAAGGATCATTATTTAAAAAAATAATTATAAGGTGTTTAAGCTACATTGTCAACCTTGACTTTTGAGAAAAAAAAAGAATTCTAGTAAACTCTTTGGGAAATATCAAGATTCATTGCTTGAGTTAATTCCTGGAAGAGAGTGGAAGGTAGAAAGAAACACACATATTTTAATAGTTTTATTATCAGGGAATAAAGGAATCAGTGAAGGAGGGTAGTTAAAGAAGAAAAAGAAAGAATAAAGGAAGTTTGTTGTTGCTTTTGTGTTTTCTCTTGTGTATTAATGAAGATGCTAGGCTGTTCATGAAACATGCTAATAAAAGTTAGAGTTTAAAAAGGAAAAAAGAATGAAAACTTCAGGTTTTCATAGATGTTTTATTTATTTTTGCATATTCAAAGTCCAATACTGATTTTCAGATGCATATACTTATCGAATGTATTTCAGTTGTTTTAGTCAAAGGGCATAATATTGGTAGAATTATTGAATGCTTACTATATTGCAGACACTGGTTAATTAATTGCAAAATTCCTAACACTACCTGCTTCAAAATGTTGCTATGAGAATGCACTTACTAATACATGTAAAATGGTGAATAGGCTGTGCTAATATTGCTATAATTAATAGTACCAGTAGTAATGGTCTTTCACAGATGCTTTTAGAAAAATAGAAGTTCACATAATTTAATAAATGAATCTGAAGTAATGCCATTAGGAAGGAACTAATTCAAAAATCTGTCTCTGGGTGGGGGGGGGGTCTGACCCCAAATTTCACGGACTTGCAGGAGGAAGGACACTTTCTATTGAAGGCCTTAGGGAGTGTGTCAGCACATGAAATTACAGTCACAAGCCTGAGTTTAGGAACAGGATTCCAAGACCTCTGTTATCAGGAGCAATGAGCAGTCCTAGACACAAAAAGATAGGTTCTCAAGAAAAGGCTGTGATTATCAAGGTGGGCTACAGGTAGGAAATAAGTCTCAGTCATAAAATGGGTGTCCGGCTCAGTAGCAGTCGTAGGTATCTTGTGATGTTAGTGTGGTTCATCTTAAATTCCTCCTGCCCAAATGCTATTTTGTTACTGGAGACTAGAGGTATTCTGCACTTGCGGATGAGAGTGAAATAAATTTAACTTTTGGAAAGAACGGCGTACAAATGGTAACGTTTGGTAAAGCATTTAATCCTAAAGACTGAATTCTTAAATCAAGTGAAATAGTAACTTCTAAATTCTTTAAATGTGCATATAGTTCAGCCTGCAAGACACTCATTCTTAATTCTTGCACATTGGAACATTATTTCATTACCTTTCCATCTGGAAATTGTTATCAACTGTAGAAATAAGTACTCATCAGTTGAGACCAAGTGCCATTTTTATATTCTTGCCATTGGATACTCTAAAGACTTCAGACTATTAATTCTTGTATTCATCCATTCTTTCATTTGAACAATATTTAGGGGGAAATTCCCTGTTAAAAAGTAATACATTTAGAAATAAGAAGTGAATTATATACCTTTAAGGAAGACAGAGTCTTCTAGTGATAATAAGGGATATTTTTCAGGAATAAGAGTTATATGTTGTATATAATATACAGATTACAAATATAATACAGACATGATCCCCAGACCAAATAATTTGTACTCCTTTCCACTGCATATAAAATTTGTTAACATAAATTTATCTGTGTGCAACTGGAAAGGTTTTAAAAAAGGCAAGTGAACCCTTTTCCACTGAAACACAGTGTGCATGCTTAACAAAGATGCTATCAAAATTCATGTTTTAGGGTGCCTGAGTGGCTCAGTCTGTTAAGCGTCCAGCTTTAGCTCAGGTCATAATCTCACGGTTCGTGGGTTTGAGCCCCACGTTGGGTTCTGTGCTGACAGCTCAGAGCCTGGAGCCTGCTTCAGATTCTGTATCTCCCCCTTTCTGTGACCCTCCCCTGCTCACACTGTCTCTCTCTGTCTGTCAGAAAAAAAAAAAAAAGAACATCAGAGTTATATTTTAGAAGTAAGTGAAATGGTTTCACAAGGGAACAGACTCTCTCTGCCGTATATGCCCCCAAACACACACAGGGACATGCATTCCAATGGCTTCTGAGGTTAATATCTACTCCTCTTGTTGTTCCTGCTTACTTTAAAAATTTCAGACATGAAAAACAACCACTCAACCTGAGGAACACATGAGTTAAGTCTAATTAAGTACTTCAGTACAGAAAAAGAATCTATGAAAGTATCAATTATGTTAAGTCCTGCAAACAGCAAAATTGTTAAGTATTTTAGAATTGTATTACGTATATTTACTATAGAACATAGATCATATATGCACATGTATATATGTAAATCCGTTTATGAAATATTTATACATACCTCAGCTCTGATATAGAAATATCCGGACTTTGGTTTATTCCATCAGAACCCTGTAAATCCAATTGTTTGGTCATTTGCTCCTCAGATCTATTCCTGGGCCTGGAGTTGACTGCATTTTTCTAAAATTAACAAGCTGCTTAAAAGAAAATTGAACATTTTGTTCAATGCCATGGTCGTTGATTCAGAGAGAAAATACTTTACTATTAGCTTTCATATATTCCCAATATCACACCTACTGTGTTAGTCAACAATGAGGAAAATGTGTTTACTTTCAAGATATTAGTTGTATTGATGGCACTCTTCAACAAAACTGTATCATTTTTATACTTCACAATTTCAGCTGTGCTTTTTGAGTGAAATATTAAAAAGTCTGCAGTAAAAAAATAATTATTACTTGAATGATAGCCATGACCATTTTATGTAAATTTACTTGATGGAAAAATGTTGGGTCAGAAGCTTATTCTTGTTTCTTATTTTTAAATAATTGCTTGCTTAACAAGCTGTGTGAAGTTATGTATTGACTATTTAATGAGGGTTTTTTTATTCTGACAATAAAGTGGTCTAGGTCATCAGAAACACTTGCCTGCTAAAATTCAAATATTTCCTGAATAAAATGCTGCCATAATGCTTTCTCCTGAGTTACTGGACTCACTGGAAAGTAAAGACATGCATCTTAGATCAAAACTAAAAACAAAATTAAAAATAAGTAACTGAAATCTGAAACTGTAGTAGGAAGCTGTGGAGAGAAAACCTTTGGAGAAAGAGATTCTTCTTCTTTAGGCCAGTGATGATCTTTTAATAAGCCTTGGGACGGGGCAAGGGATTGGAATAAAACTCAGATTATCATTAAACCCAGATTCTGAAGGAGATAAAAACGCCCACAGTCAAGAGATCAACCTGGATTCCAGGAAAGGCAAACAGAAATCCTTACTAAAGGAGGACATTCACATTCTAAATCCTCAGATTTGTCACAGGTTGAGTTAAGCAAAATTACAAGCTGCGAATAAAATTTATCAAATGTGCAAGAAAAAAAAACATGAGTTCAGAATAAATGGAAATAATAATGACAGATTTGCAGTTGTCCTAAAAGTAAGAATTAAAGATTTTTTTAAAAAAGGATTGAACAAAACCAGTAAGCAAGAAATGAAAACCTACCCAAAATATCTAGGAAGTTTAGGAAAAAATAACAGTTTCGAAGATGAAAAATAAAATCCTCGGAATTAAAACTCAGTCTGTGACAAATGCTTGGAAAGACACAACAAAAGAGAGAGAGAATGATGAGCGAAATCATAGATTTCATGAAATTTCTAAGAATACAGTCCAGAGACGTAGGGTGGAAAATGGACTTTTAAAAACAGTGGAAAATGGATTCTAGAACGAGAAAGTCTACCATACGTCTGACTGGATTTTCACATGAAGAAATCTCAGCTGAACGGGAGAAGCAGTAAGAGATCACAAAACTAGTGATACGTTTTCAGAGCTGAGCTTTACAAATCCTCGGATATAGGAAGTATGATACATAGAAAATAGGATAAGTGTCTTTAAAAAAAACCTAATAAAGCACAGCATAATAAAACTGAAGAAAACCCAAGACAAAGATACAAACTGCCAGGTAGAAAATGGAGATGATCTAAAATCTATATACTTTTAAGAGGTGTTGGTTAAATCATAAAGTTGGTAAGATGGTATTTTAAATGCCTGGAGATGAAATAATTGTGGATCTGAACTTGTGTGCAGAGCTCGGAGTGAGAGGGTCCAAATCATGTGCTAGTGAAAAAAATTAAAAGAGCAATTTATCCACCAAATTCGTTAAAGTGGCTTCAAAAACTGTTGAGCCAAGGTGTTGTTATACATATTTAACACACATTATTTGTGAAACAATAATAATATAAAATTATATTTTTGTGTATTTACGTCCTGAATGATAATGAAGAGGAATATTTATAATTAGGGTGTACTATCCTCCCAAAGTTTTTCTGGACAGATACAAAGACATTGACTCACTTTACTTTTCAAAGTCAATTATGCATTGTAAAAGTTCAGAGTAACCAACAATAAAAGCAGATATTGAGTTTTAATTTCTGATTTAGTAGAAGAAAAATATCTCTTAAAAATGTTTGGCTCTTTACTTTTCACAGGAAGTATTACTAAAATTTAAGGACATGAAAGTTAATGATCCACACTTTCACTAGTACTATTCAGCTTTATTCAGATGCTCTTTAAAGTTTTTAAGGCAAGCTGAATGAGTACAATAGATAAGATTGTTATGTGTGTATAAGTACAATATGTAACGATTAAAAAGGAAGAAAACAAAATGTCAATATTTACAAATAATAAGATTGCTTGTATAGAAATACAGCAGTATCTCCAGATGAATTATAGAAAAAAATAAGAATTTAGATAGCTGCATGTGAGATCAATAAGGAAAAATCTCCCTTTTTTTCTTTTTTTTAAATAAACTGGTGTAAACAGCAATTACGTTATTGGTGGTGGACTTTACCATGTATGTGTTAAGTACCAGACGCTGTTGTGAGCCCTTGGTGTGATTGGTGTGTCATTCAGGCCTCACAACAGCCCTGTGAGGCAAGTGCCTCAGCCTCTCCTTTTATTCTGACCCACTTTTATATGGAAAATTGGTCTGTGACTGAATTAGCATCGCAGTTCAGGAAGAATAAAGGATATAGAGGCAACTTGTTAGCAAGGTAAAAAAAAAAAAGAAAAGAAAAGAAAACGAAACTGGATTCCTCCCTCATGCCACACTCAAAAATATGCACAAGGCTAACTGAACTCCCACATCTCTTTGTATTTGTTCAAATGCCCTATTTGCAGTGACGCCTTGCCCCTAAACTTAAAAACATATTGGAGCCTGTTCCTCTGCCCTGCATGCCTGATGGCCCTTGTCTTGCTCTAAATCTTTTCCTCCCTAGAGCTCAGATTCATCCTTAGGGGCGCCTGGGGCTCAGTAGGTTAAGGGTCTGACACCAGCTCAGCTCATGATCTTGAGGTTCACCAGTTTGAGCCCCATGTCAGGCTCTGTGCTGACAGCTCAGAGCCTGGAGCCTGCTTTGGATTCTGTGTCTCCCTCTCTCTCTGTCCCTCTCTGGCTCGCACTCTGTCTCTCTCTCAAAAATAAATAAGCATAAAGAAAGAAGAACTCAGCATTATCCTCTTTATTGTGTGATATACTTACTAATTAGGACTGTTGCTGAAAGTGTCTCTCCTTGTGACTCCCCAAGGCCAGACACCTTTGTCTTCCTCTCACTGGGACATGTCAATGGTCCAGAAGGGTCCCTGGCATGTAATAGATGCTAATTAAATATTTGTTGAATGAATACTTATAGGTGTAGGATTCTGACCCAGGATAAATCTAAATCAAGATTAATCAGTAGACTTTTGTGAGGTTGGGAAGGATGATACAATAATTATTACCCTGTTGCAGATAAATGAATTTGTGGTACTGAAAGAAAAAAATTATTCTTTTAGAAGACTTGGTAAATTAGAATTCATTCAATGTGAATGGAGACTCTTTACTTATCATGTTAAGTATTAAAATCATTAGCCTAAATATCATTAATGAGCAAATAAAATGTTTACTATGTATTTTATTCAGTATATTGGATGTTAGATGTAATTTCTCAATTAGTATTACCTTGTTGGTGTATTTTTAAGAGGTTTAAAAGGTGAGGAGATCTGCATAATTAACACTAGACTTGAAATAAGGAAACCTGGACATTGGACGTGGCATGTACTAATTTACTAGACGATTATGAGCACCTATTCCATATATAGTCTAAGCAAGCAACAGACGAGATCTGTCTTATTCATTATAGAGACCTAAGCCATTAGAATAGTGCTTGGAAAATAGTAGGCGCTCAATGCCTATTTGCTGGATGAATTGGCAAGTCAATGGGATAATTATTTATTCTCGATACTCCAATCTCATTATCAGAAAATGGAAGTAATGCCATCTATCCACCTTTCATCATATTAACTTTAGTGGCAGCCATAAAACAACATGAATATCATTACCAGTAAGAGTCCCGTGTGTTGGCCACCCTTCAAATAGCACTGTTTTGTAAATTTTATTTTATAATGTTGCTTATTATGCCTAGGAGAGGTTGGAAATATTAACTCTTTAAAAAGGTTTTTTTTTCTTCCAGGTTTTTTCATTTCTACAGAATGAACTCATTCTTCTCTAGAAATTGTCTTAAAATGTATTAGCATAAAATGTTAACCGTGTCATTTAATTAAAAATGGCGATTTAGGAATGCCTCTTAGGTTTACAAACAGCATAATACATTATATAGTTTTTTAGAGAGTTAATTTTTTAATGTTTATTTATTTTTGAGAGAGAGAGAGAGAGAGAGAGAGAGAGAATGTGAGCAGGAGGGGGCAGAGAGAGAGGGAGACACAGAATCCATAGCAGTCTCCAGTCTCTGAGCTGCCAGATCCCAATGTAAGGCTTGAACTCATGAACTGTGAGATCATGAACTGAGTGAAGGTCAGACACTTAACCAACTGAGCCACCTAGGTGCCCTTAGATATTTTTTCAAAGATTTTAAGTAAGATTATATTCATAAGTAATCTTTACACTCAACTCAGGGACTCGAACCCACAACCTTGAGATCAACAGTCACATGCTCCGAGCCAGCGAGGCATCCCTTAGATATTTTTAACAAAGTTTTTTGTTATTTTTTAAATCCTCTATTAGACAAAGACCAGGTATTCAGATATGTGTGTCCTTATATTATTAAGGTACTAGCTCCTTCCACAAATTCTACTGTAGGAGAAATACTGTTCTTTCTGAAAAATCCCCACATTTCACTCCTCTGTACTGAGTAGTTTACTAAGAGATTTTTAATCATGCTTAAAGACATAATACGGTTTCCTATTCCATAAATTATCAGTCACAGAACTATTTTTAAACATCAGCATTTCAAGCCCATATGTCTCCTTTTGCCCTGGCTGTTTCTTTTCTCAGTAAAGAAAATATTACGTAGACACTCTTAAAATCTCTGTGGATATTAAAGTCAAAATAGAATTCACCACTCTACAAAACCTCATCATTTATCTTTTTAACTTAGCTTTCATGCAAATTATCTTTTACCCATAAGCCTAATGCTGAGAACAAATTAGGTTAGTGCTAAAGAAATAAAGAAAAAATGCTTTGACTGAGGAAAATGTCAATAAAAATGAAACTCCCTTCCAGTATTCCTCCATATGGAGCAACCTAATGAGAATTTGTCAGTGATGAAAGAACATTTCAGTAAACTAACCTCTCTCCCTCTCTCTCTTCGCAGTTTGATTTTTCTTCAGGTTTTAGTTTCAGGCCATGAAGACAGTTGTGAACAAAGATTCTTCTCCTCTTTGAATAGTTGTTTCCAAGCTTGCAATTGTATCTCTCCCTCTTTCTCTCAGAGTTAAGTTTTCTTCCCATTCAAACTGGGTATTACCGTAGCCACAAGCAGACTAATTCTAGCTTTTCAGCAGTTTAACCATTTATCCCGTTAGTTGAACATATAAATATGTGTGCATAGAAGTAGAGACAGAAAGCCCCTCAAGAACGATGAAGGAACTGAGGGACAGAGAGACTCTTTCTACCACGAGAGGGTCTACTGTCTCCCAAATTACTAGGAACCACGATCACTCTCTATAGAGCTGTGTTGTGCCTGAAATGGAGAGATCCTCATCTTTTCTAGTAAGAAAAGCATGTTGGAAAATAATAAGGATGAATCAATTGTTAATTGCATATGCTGGTTTAAAATGAGAGCAAAAACACCTTAAAATAAAAACCGAGAACAATGCTAGGATAACAGTTTTGTTGTGTTCCACATAAGGCTAAACAATTCAGCGGTTGTTTTCCTAGAGGGGGACATATTCTCAGAGGTTTCATGTAACAATGTGAAAGTAATGTTTAAATATTTCTTTTGTGGCAAAATAGAAAATGTTCAAAAGCTAAGAAGTAGGAGAATTAATTTTAGGCTTAACCTGTAAAACAGTAGCTAAGGACTATTGTTTATATTCCATAGTTATTATTGAAAAGTTTTTAAACAGTAAATAAATCCATCATTTCTGAGCATTTAGATCTGTACTTTTATTAACAGAAAGTATAATAAGAATAATACTGGTTTCCTAAAAGAATAGAATGCATCAAAAGGATTTTGATTTTGTGTGTTTTACACGTAGAAGTATTCACTGATACTGCAGGAGATTTTTTTCCGTGGCAGTGTTTCTTCTGTAATAATATCCCTAACATACACAATCATCCTCTGTGCTGATGTCGAGAAAACTGGGCACAGAAACTACCTCAAGACAGGTGCTCAGTTAGAGACTGAGAAACAAAATAAGAGTAGCTTAAGGAAATAAAAACCATATCCACTCTGAGTTTGAAAATTGACTGCAACTCTGTTGTCTGCAGTTGATGACATTGGGAAAAGTCATTTAAAACCATAAAAAGACATTAAAACCACCATTCCAAATTATATCTTGTTTATTCTATGCAAATAGTACCTCACTCTTTAAAAAAATGTTACCTAGGCATACATTTTTCATTACATAAAAATTGATATTTCAGGGCACTTTAAAAAAATGTCTGTTATCTTTTAGAGAAAGAGAGAGAGTGAGTAGGGGAGAGGCAGAGAGAGAGGGCCAGGGCATTTGAAGTGAGCTTTGTGCTATCGGACACTTAACTGGCTGTGCCACCCAGTCACTCCCAGCACGTTTTTACCAAAGAGAAAATAGAGCCATCAAGGGACGGTCTAGTCTCTACCAAAAAGATTGTCAACACGTAAGATTTGAGAAATGGATTATGAAACACACAGTCTTTAGGGTCACTGCTGTGGGAAGGTCTCCTATTCATATTGAGGAGGAACGTTATTTAAAACGTTTGACATTCCTCACTGTACTCAGTGTCAGTACTAACTGCATGAATATGTGGCCTCTTCTCTCTAAAGTGTTAAGTCAGAAGAGAAAATGGTGGACATAGCAGATGCCTGCAGTACTTTGTGATAGTATTTTTTGGCCCGGGTGCTATGGAAACAGATATGTGTGCATGTGTGGTGTCTGTGTGAGGGGCGGGAAGGCGGCAAACTTTTGTTGTGATGGCTTCTGAGCAAACAGGAGGCGGGATGGGTCAGAGTGACAGAGGCAGCATATGCGCATGTGTGAAAGTGAGGGGGCTCACAGGGTGACAGTCCTGTGTGGGGCCGCGTGGCCCCTGCGAGGAGCGAGGAAGGAGACCGGAATCCTGCCAGGCTCCACAACTTGCAGTTCACCTCATGGAAGCTGTGGCACATCATGAACTTCTTTTCAGTAAGGGCGTGAGGTGTTTTGGAGAAATTACTGTGGACGAGAGAGGAATCAGACCTTCAGCCTTTGGCCTGTGGGCTTGGACGCTGAGGGGCAAAGGAGAGAATGCACAGTTTTGTTCTTTGCCAAGAGAATTGAAGACATCTATCCAAAATGGGAGCGAAGATTTCTAATAGGAAGTCGTGGGCCATGCAAGTAGGGGAAATGGAGCTGGAGGAAAGAAACAGTGCAGTATTGTTAAGTCAGCTTGTAAAAATAAGGACTTGTCCAGACACCTGGGTGGCTCCGTCGGGCAAAGTGTCTGACTTCATCTCAGGTTGTGACCTCACAGCTTGAGAGTTCAAACCTCACATTGGGCTCTCTGTTGTCAGCACAGAGCCTGCTTTTCCTGTATTTCCTTCTCTCTCTGTTCCTTCTCCTCCCCCCTGCTCTCAAAATAAGTAAATAATCATAAAAAACATAAAATAAGAATAAGGAGTTCTCAAAGCAGCAGAGATATGCAAAAGGTTGAAAAGTAGTTGAGGTAAGATTACATGAACTTGGGAGGAGTGTGTGTTGTGTTTTGTGTTTTTGTTTTTGTTTTTTCAAGTATAAGACATAAAGGGTTCAGAATTAGTGTAGACGTGGTTGAGGATATCAGGCTCACAGTGGTGATGGGCCGGGGGGGGGGCGGGGGGGATATCATGGAGGTGGAACAGAGATGGAGAAAACTGACACCAGAAGAATGTGCATATGATTACCTTCATGGGCCTGCCTCCCCTGGTATGATGGCCTGTTACATTCCGTCTTCACAGACAGTTGAAGACATTCCCTCTTGAATATTTATATCAGATTCAGTTATTTATTCATTAAGCATTATTGGATGCTTATGCACAAAATGTTTCAAAGAAGACTCTGTGAGGAAGTTGAACACATAGGAAAGTTGGTTTTGTGACAAAAATACAGCAAAAACTGGGGCACCTGGGTGACTTAGTCGGTTAAGCATCTGGATTTGGCTCAGGTCATGATCTCATGGTTTGTGGATTCGAGCCCCGCTTTGGGCTCTGTGCTGACAGCTAGCTCAGAGCCTGGAGCCTGTCTTCAGATTCTGTGTCTCCCTCTCTCTCTGACCCTCCCTGCTCACACTGTCTCTCTCTGTCTCTCAAAACTAAATAAAAATCATAAAAAAATTTTAAAAAAACACAAAATATAGCAAAAACAGTGCTGACATCGCCTTGTTAGCAGTTGGATCTCAAACAAGATTAAAGTTTCATAATAGTTTGAATCTTTATTTCTGCAAATATCGCTCAGTTGACATCAAAAGTGCTGTTGAAGGAACCAATGTGTGATTAGAAAAAGAGTCCAAAATGCTTGCCAGAGAACAAATAGAAGGCATCTCCCTGTGCCACTTGACAGTCTTCTTCTCTGAGGACACTGTGAACCCACATTCAGAATCAAGCCCGTTGCCTGTTCTATAAATCAGCATTTGAAAAATAGCTCATCCACTATAAATAAAAGTGTAGAAAGCAAGTTGCTTTTTTGATATCCAGATATCTGTCCTTGCATGAAGAGAAATACAGTGAAGGGATTGGGAGTAGAATGGAAGGCGAGCCAGGCCCTGGCTTGTTCCTGATTGAAGCATCAGTCACACCCTGTCACCAGGCTCTGTCGCCTGCGGAAATCCCACCACCGCAAGGCGTTGGTCATCCCTGGTTTGATCCTGACCAAACACCACCGTGTGGTCTGCGAGTTTCTCGTTGGTGAAGGAAAGCCCGATGGAGGGCCGCATGTGTGTGCAAACGGGATGTCCCATTTGTAAACGTTGAAAGTGCTTTATTAAGTTATGGCCTATGAAACACTGATTGCACAGTAACCTTTTAAAACCATTTTTTTTAGTTAAAATTATCATAATTAAATTTAGGAGAGATAGGAAAGAATGCAGGATTTACTGGAAAAAAGTCTAGAATTTCTTATTAGAGACAGTATAATGAACATGGCCGTATGTATATACATATATATACACACATATATATATACATTATATGCTTATATAATTAAATAAAGGTTTATATAAACCAGTATTTAGCCACTTAAGTATCCATGTGTCTATTTATAAAATTACGTAAGTATCTACAGCATTTCTTTAATTATAATGCCCTTTCTATTAGTCCAGGAAACAAATTAGGCCACAAGTTTAACCTCTAAGATTATAAGTAGTCCTGTTCTGTGCATATACAGAACCTATTACTGAGATTGCCTATTAAATGTGAATTAAGCTTTGTAACTTCTCAGTTACTTGATTTGCTAAAATATTCATCTTAATGTCTTTCAGTCACAAAAATAAATGCATGTTTAATACTTGAATAAGTACTAAAGTAGCTAGAGGGAAATTTGGTTTAAGAGTCTAGCATTGAAAAATACACTTTCTATTTCATTAGCATAAGTGGATTATTGACAGTATTTCATGAATCAAAAAAAAAAAAAGAAAGAAAACCTTTTCTTGTTATTTTAAGAATGATACTATAAGACAACTCACTGGAGAGATGATACCCAGGCACATATCACTGCATAGAGTTAAATGTCCCCAACTAGGGGCGCCTGGGTGGCTCAGTCGGTTAAGCATCCGACTTTGGCTCAGGTCATGATCTCACGGTTCATGGGTTCAAGCCCCGCGTCGGGCTCTGTGCTGACAGCTAGCTCAGAGCCTGGAGCCTGCTTCAGGTTCTGTGTCTCCCTCTCTCTCTGACCCTCCCCTGCTCACACTGTCTCTCTCTGTCTCTCAAAAATAAATTTTAAAAAAACATAAAAAAAAGATTTCAATGTCCCCAACTAAACATGATTTTAGTGGTCAGGGAAGCTACTGAGCACTTGATGTGAATGTGAATACATTCTGTTGCATCAGAGTGAATTTGGAGTTTCTACTAAATATATTCGTACAAAAATTCTTAAATTTTTAAGTGTTCACTTATTTATTCATTCAAAATGGAGGAAGTATAATATAATATAATATAATATACCTTGGTTTGTGAGTATAATTTGTTCCATAAACATGACTGTAATCCAAGGCACTTGTATAACAAAGTGTATTTCATCCTAAAAAATCATGGAAACTCAGATGATTCATTCCACAACCCAAAAGCATTCACATAAAAATTATTACAATACTGTAATATAATACAAAATAACAAAGAAAATACAAAATATAAAGAAAAATCAGTTAACCTGCACTTCCCTTGGAAAAACCTCTTTGTGAGGGAGACAGGAGAGAGGAGGGTTACTGTGTAGGAGGACATTCACCGTCACTAACGGAGGTTGACTGCAGTACAGTATTAATAAACTCTTGTCATCGACTGTGTTTCATGTAACCGGCAACAAGGCAGCAGAGGAAAGGGTCTCCATCTGCAGGCAGCCTGACTAGAATGAAGCAAAGCATTCCTAGCCGACTCTTGGATGGAAAAGCACAGGGCTGTCCATGGGTGCTTGGAAGGGACAACAAATACCCGAGTGCCAGTGCCTTCCGACCGTCTGCAATGTCACTGATTTCTGCCAGACACCGCGGCCTGAAACTGAGTATCTGAGAATGGGAGACAATCGCCCACAATCCTGCAGAGAGAGAGAGAGAGAGAGAGAGAGAGAGAGAGAGAGGAACCATGGGCTCAGTTGCGATCCTGTGATGTCCAGGGTCACATACTGTCATATTGCAGGACACTGCTCATTTATCAAGCTAAAATTTATGAGACGTTTGCTCATTTCTCAGAACACTCTTAGATCAAGTTACTCACAATCCAGTATGTTACTGTGTACTATACCATCATATAACATATATTGTAAATTTACTATGTTCGTGGTAGCCATTTATTCCGATGACTTACTCATTCTGTAAGTGGGGGCTCTTATCTTCCACTCTCCTTCACCCATTTGCCCAATCCTCCCACACCCTTCCTCTCTGGCAACCATCAGTTTGTTCTCTATATTTATAGGTCCGATTCTGCTTTGTGATTGCTTATTCCTTTGTTTTATTTTTCAGATTCCACATATAAGTGAAATCACTTTATTCTGACTTGCTTGACTTAGTGTAATACGCTTTAGGTCCATCCATGTTGTTGCGAATGGCACAATCATCATTTTTGGTGGCTGAATAATATTCCATAGTGTGTGTGTGTGTGTGTGTGTGTGTGTGTGTGTGTGTGTTCTTTTTTTTTTATCCATCTATCAACGGACAAGTACCTCCATTAATGCTACAGTATATAATGCTACAGTATATAATGCTACAGTATATAATGTATATAATGCTACAGTAAACATAGGGGTGCATTTATGTTTTTGAATTAGTGTTTTCATTTTTGTTGGGTAAATAATCAATGGTAGAATTACTGGGTCATATGGTAATTTCATTTTCAATTTTTTGAGGAATCTCCATCCAATTCTCCACAGTGGCTGCACCAATTTGCATTTCCAGCAGCAGTACAAGAGGGTTTCTTTCTCTCCACATCTTCACCAACATTTGTTATGTCTTGAGTTTCTCATTTGAGCCATTCTGACAGGCATAAAGTGATATCCAATTGTGGTTTTGATTTGTATTTCTTTTTTTTTAATGTTTTATATTTATTTTTTGAAAGAGAGACAGCGCCAGCAGGGGAGGGTCAGAGAGAGGGGGAGATACAGAAGCTGAAGCAGGCTCCAGGCTCTGAGCTAGCTGTCAGCACAGAGCCTGACGCGTGGCTCAAACCCATGAACCATGAGATCATGACTTGAGCCGAAGCCAGACGCTTAATCGACTGAGCCACCCAGGTGCCCCGATTTGTATTTCTTTGATACATAGTGATGTTGAGCATCTTTTCATGTGTTTGTTGGCCATCTGTATGTCTTCTTTGGAAAAACGCCTATTTAGATTCTTTGCCCATTTTTTTAATGTTGATTTATTGATTTTGAGAGAGCAAGAGGGAGGGGAAGAGAGAAAGGGAGAGAAATAATTCCAAGAAGGCTCCTTGGTGACAGAATAGAGCTAGACATGGGGCTGGATCACATAAACCGTAAAATCATGACCTGAGCTGAAATTAAGAATTGGACTGAACCACCCAGGCAATCCTTTTTGCCCATTTTTAAAAAATTTTAAGAGGATTTTCAAGTTTTGATTTAAATTCCAATTAGTTAACATACAGCGTGCTATTACTTTCCGATATACAATTTAGTGACTCCACACTTCCATAGGACACCTGGTGCTCATCCCAAGAGCACCCCTTAATCCCCAGCCCCTACCACCTTCCTTGTGCAGTAACCATCACTTTGTTCTCTATAATTTCTTGGTTTTCCTTCTCTCTTTTTTCCCATTGTTCATTTGTTTTGCCTCCTAAATTCCACATATGAGTGAAAACATATGGTATTTGACTTTCTCTGTCTGACATACCTCACTTAGCATCTCTTGCTTAGTTAGAAAATCTCTGCCCACTTTTTAATTGGCTTCTGTTCATTTGATGTTGGGTTGTATAGGTCTTTTTATGTATTTTGGATATTAGCCTCTTATCAGATATATCATTTTCAAATACCTTCTCCCATTCAGTGTGTTGCCTTTTTGTTTTGCTGACGGGTTCCTTTGCTGTGCAAACACTGTCTGTTTTGATATAGTCCCACTAGTTCATTTTTGCCTTTGTTTCTCTTGCCTGAGGAGATGTATCTAGAAAAATGTCAACATGGCCGATGTCAAAGAAATTATTGCCCATGTTCTATTCTGGGATTTTTATGATATCAGGTTTCACATTTAGGTCTTTAATCCATTTTGAGCCTATTGTTTTGTAGAGTGTGAGAAAGTGGTCCAGTTTCATGCTTTCGCATGTAGCTGGCCAATTTTCCCAGCACTATACCTTGAAGACACTGTCTTTTCATCACTGGGTATTTTATCCTTTGTTTTTAGATTAATTGGCTGTGTAGGAGTGGGTTTATTCTGGGCTTACTATTCTGTTCTAAAAATCACTCAATATATTCATATATGAATATCATTTTATGTCATTATTTAACATTGATAGGGAATATATCTTTATATTATAAATGATAAAATTATAACTTATAAAATTATAAATATATATTATATTTATAAAAATACATAGGTATAAACACATGGAAATATATATATTTAGTATATTTGTTTTCTAACTTTGTCACATCTAATTGGAAAGTCTCATAGAACTAATTAATTTGAAAATGTACCCAGCACAAAAGAGGTGAGTTATCAGTCATTAAATGCCATTGTCGGGCACATGACAGACCACAAATTTAATACTGATTTTTGAAAACCAAAAAATATGCTAATGAGCAGGTGTCACCCATAGATACTTACTTTATGATTTAAGGTGCACATTTAGTTTGCATAGAGTAGGCTGTGTTATAGACAGAACAAACTATGTTTCAGTTTCTACTTATATCCTGAAATAATATTTATGTAACATTCATTTACAATAAGAATTAAGAACATTATTTAAAACAGTTTGATGGGAATAATTTTATTATACAGCAAGGTATTACTTTGTGTGGCATTGGTATTTTCTTGTAATATAAAATACTACTCATATAGGTACGCTCCATGAAACATGGTAGCCAAAACTACATTTCCACCAGTGATGGTGCCAGTGGCGAGTGTTATTCTCACAGGAGCCCAAGAATGGGATCGCTGTTGTTGCGACTGCAGGTTGAAGTGATGCAGACAGTTTGAAGTCCTTAACATGTCACTTAACATTCTATAGCTGAGAACATTTTGCGTGTAAGTTTTATAAACAATGAAATGATCATCGTTAAGCCAGTCAGTAAAGTGGTGGGTTGGAATCAACCACTTTGCTCAGTTGGCAGGAACAGAAAGGAAGGATGAAACAGTGAGGATCTGTCTACCTCACAGAGCTCAGGAGATTGCTTCCCTGTATCCCTGAAACGTCTGTGAAAGGAAATTGCACATCTAGAACGCGGTTTTGCTACTAGATCTACAGGAAATAAATGAAAACTGCTCGGGTGCCTTGGTGGCTCAGTCGGTTAAGCATGACTCTTTTAGGCTCAGGTCATGAACTCAGCGTTCTTAAGATGGAGCAGATTGGTGGGCTCCGCCCTGAGAGCACAGAGTTGGCCTGGGATTCTTTTCTCTCCCTCTCTCTCTCTCTCTCTCTCTCTCTCTCTCAGTCTCTCCTTACTCAAGTTTGGGCTTCCATGCTCTCTCTCTGTCTCAAAATAAGTAAACAGTTTTTTAAAACTTCTTTAGGGGCGCCTGGTGGCTCAGTTGGTGAGACTTCCAACTTTGGCTCAGGTCATGATCTCATGATTCATGGGTTTGAGCCTCACATCAGACTCTGTGCTGACAGCTCAGAGCCTGGGGCTGCTTCAGATTCTGTGTCTCCCTATCTTTCTGCCCCTCCTCTCTCTCAAAACAAATAAATGTTAAAAAAAAAACATTAAAAAAATAAAACTGCTGTAAAATGCTGGGTTTCTTTGTATCTCTGCAGCATATTGATTTTTCTAAAGTTCCATTTCTGTATTTCTCTGGATCCTGGTGTCTCTGTTAGGTGGTAATTAACATTCTTAACCTTAGACTGGAGAATTTATTCTCACCCACACGTAATTATTTGAATTTCAGGTCTCTTTAGAAGAGGAAAGATTGAAATGACCTACACAATAGTGAAGATACCTTTAGTTTTTAGAAACGTAATTTCAAACTAGTGATGAAGAAAAAAGGAATTCTTACTGATGTGCCAAAGTTATTGGCATATGTACATGCTGCCCTGGTGAAATAAATTGAAAAATCAGCCCAGGCCATTTAAAACTAACAAAACAGTATGTGAGTACATAATAATTACATTTGTAAAGCGTATCTTACTATATAGTTAGGCCAGCATACCCAGCAAAAAACAAAACAAAACAAAAAACAGAAAAACAAACAAACAAAAAACAAAATACCAGCCTATGAGATAAGGAATAGAACATCCCAAGTAATATTTGTATTACATGTATGAAATATATAGACAGAACATTTCAAACCTGATACATATGTGTATATATTGTATTAGTAAAGGATAATTTTTCTAAAATTAGCTTCTGGTTAGTTAACACCCAAATTATGAGAGAAAATCTGTTTTGTTATAAGAGGTGATGTCATAGATCGTTGAAAAACCCAGTGCTTTTACAAACCTTTACCTGTTCACCAAATGATGCAAGAAAACTCACCGGTGCTGTGTCTTTTTATCTTAAGAATTCAAAGGCTCTTCTTAAATGCAGAAAACTCTCAAACAACTATCTTACCAGTAGTGATTGGCTGCCTTTCAGTATGAGTGATCATAATTGGGAAAACATGTTTTTTCTCCTGATTTAGAACATAAAGTTAAGTATTTGGGGCACTGGGGAAGTGCTAAAATTCTGATATTTCCCAGGATGCCCAAATAACAATTTTGTCAACATCACAAATTTAGTGAAGGTTATTCCTGATTAATTTGAATGAACCGATAATGTAATTATGCCAACTGATGTCATTGAGGACTCAAATCATTTCAAGTGTAGATTTTAGAATAAAACTCTTAGTGTTATTCTTTGATGAAAATAATACAAATAGTTTTTATTAAATTTATGCATTTGTACGTTCTGTCATAGGAATCATTTTATTTTGTGCAAAACACATAATACACATTTTAGTTGTGTTTTGTGCTGGTTTGTGTAATATTTCATTATGCATCTGTGATTTTCAGAGGAAGAATGCCTGTCATTGAGAATTTATAGATTAATTCCTGGTCATGAATCAAGTGGAAGAAAATTGAGTCATAGATAATTGTAGGATGACTTACATCATGATTATTAAGAAAATTAGAATGTATTGCTTATTATAGAAACCCATTAACTATGTGTCTTGTAAAATAAAACGGAGTTGATTTGGGGAACTATTTTAGTGCAAAAAAGATTTGATTAGAATTATTAGTCACAAATATGCCATGTTGCCTAGGCAACTGTGAGTGTTTCATATCAGTGAAATAGCTTTTCCCACAGTGAGTTCTGTCGAGCTGTGGCAGGAGCTGCAGGACAGACAGGACTCTCGAAGCCCCTTGGGTGCTCCCGGAATTCCTGCGTGTCATTGCCAGGAAGTCGGACCTTTAGGTCATATGTGTTTAGTCAATGCCGGCTGTCTTTCCTCCCTGGCCTTAAGATTCCCAGAGTTCTTGCAGCCCTAAAACGTATTTCACCTTATTTAACCCACTGCTTCCCAAACTTACCTGATGTTGGTAATTTTTCAATTTAATATATATTCATGTCTACGAAATATATTTTGGGAAAATCTATAGTAGAGTTGACTCTGCCATAGATAATCTACATTAGCTCATCATAGCATTTTTTTTTTAGAAGAGCTTCATTTCCTAATTCAACTTTATAAGAGGCACTCATTTATTGACTTTGCAAGATAATCAACAAAATGAATAATGCGTGATTTCTGACCGTCACTTATACACCCACAGAGCAGAGTGTGATTCTGCAGCCTGTCCGAGAGTCTGCTCTCTGATACCACTTAACTCCTTGAATGTTGGCTGACACAGTCAACCCTCATTCAGTTTTTGGTTTTGGTTTTCTTTTCATCTGGTGTTGCCTCGTGAACTACGATGTGCCCGCCCATATTGCAGATCTTTTCCTGCCGGGCAATCCTCACACAAACCCTGCGATGCAGGAACTGTTTGACTTTTGCAAAAGATAAGAAAGGTAGTTTCAAATAATGGGATTTGCCCACGATCACTGAGAGCCAGATTCAGGATGTGAGCCTGAGCCTGTTCTCAGGCCACAGACATGCTCCTTGCAAGCCACCCAGCTGCAGGCTGGGTCCAGGTTGTCCTGGAGTAGAGCTTCCAGTCTGAATCTGAACTCCTGTTGTCATGTTTCACTTCTCCGCTATGAACTCCTCAAGGACTGAGGTGCCGTTCCTTGCAATGCTGCGGTTTCCTAGAATGGTGGTTTGTAGTTCTTAGGAGGTGCTTGATTAAGGTTGAGTTAAATTGACCTCTTTGATCAATCTGACATATTTCGTGCAAAATTATGCTATCATTTTAATGGGAAAGCATGCTCGGATTCAGAACATCCATCTGACAAATGTTATGGATTCACACCAGTTTATGTTTCTTATACTTGACTGTCATTCTCAGAAATTGGTATTTGATATTGTGAATAAGCCTGTTGCAGGCTTAGGTGGTAGACTAAAAATCTGGAAGCATCTCAGAGACATCTCAGAAAACAGAGTCTGGTATCTATAAAACAGTTTTTTATTTTCGTTTATAATCTGGATACTTAAGCAGCAAAAGTTCACAATTTAAAAAAATTCTTAGGATCTTTTATCAGAGTCAAGAGACACAAAATTTCAGGATTTTCTGTTGCACACGTATAAAGGATTTGAGATACATAGATAGTAGTCTTTTCTGGAAAGGTTTGTTTAATAGAGTTAACTGTCTTTTTGTATAGTGTGCCTGATGAGGTTATTAAATAATCTAAAAGGATTACATTATCAGTGAGAAATTAATGTTCTCGTGGAGGTAGAATGAAATCCACACAATGGTATACTAACAATACAAAAATATTTAATCATTCTTTTCCTTGCCCCGAGGACTTAAAAATAAGAAGATTATTTGAATTGTGAATTGACTTATTTAAAAGGCTATTCTAAGGGGAAAGGGATAACGAGACTGATTTCTGATTCATGTTTTGCTGGTGAGGCTATGAATGAGAGCAAACTTTGCAAGAAGTAGCATAATGAAAGGAGCAAACACTTCCAGTGGGAGATTTGTGTATATCAGTTTCCCAGAGCCACGAACTGAGTGCCTTAAAACAGCCAAAATGTATTGCCTCACAGTTCCGGAGCCCAAAGCTCTGCCATCCAGCTGTCAGCAGGCCTGGTTCCATCTCAAACCTGTAAGGAACAGTGCTTCCTCACCTCTTTCCAGCAGTGTTGGTTGCCAGCAGTTCTTCATATTTCTGTAGTGTTCTGTTCTCTGCCTCCTTGTCATATGGCCATCTGCCTTTCTGCATCTCTGGGTCCCTCAGGCGTTTTTCTCCTCTTCTAACACAAGTCCTAATGGGGGAGGGCCCATTCTCATGAGCCGCTCTTAGCTGAAACTACAGCTGTGTTTCTAAGTAAGCTCACATTCTTAGGCACCATGGTTACCACTTCCAGATACTCAGCTGGGTACACGATTCAACCCATAACAGTGTGTATCTACTCAAAAATCATGCGTTTGACCTCTACATGACTTAAGCGTGAAAGATGGCGTCTACAAGTCATCCGAGTCACAGTGAGGGGTCGAAGGGGGAAGTTCAGAAAGCCTGTTGCGTCTGATGCTTGTAAGTCAATGCAACTGTAGTGCAGGATGTCCACTTTGGATTTTCTTGTTTTCAGTGATGTGGGTACTCTGGTAAGATTTCTTTAAAAGTTTATTTATTTACTTATTTGGGGGCGGGGGGCAGAGAGTCAGGGCAGAAAATTAAAAATTTTTCATAACGTCTCTTGCTCTTGCCAAGATACTGGTTTCTGACAACTTTTCAAATCACATTCACTGTTTCTACTTCTTTATTTTATTTATTTATTTATTTATTTAAGTTTATTTATTTATTTTGATAGAGCACAAGTGGGAGAGGGGCAAGGAGGCAGAGAGAGAGAGAGAGAGAGAGAGAGAGAGAGACAAAGAGAGAGAGAATGAGAATCCCAAGCCGCCTTCACGCTGCCAGCACAGAGCCTGATATGGGGCTCCAACCCACAAACCGGGAGATCATGATCTGAGCAGAAAACAGGAGTTGGGCACTTAACCCACTGAGCCCCCCAGGCGCCCCTCTACTTCTTTATAATTGTTCAGTTTCCACTTCTTAAAACTTCTCTTGTAACAGTTACCTTCTCTCCTTCTCTATTTTTGATCTCAGAGTATCTCTGGATACCATACATGACCAGCTGTTTCTTAACACTCTCTGCTATTCAGCCTGTGGGAACAGGAGAGAGAGTCAGGTAGGTGTGGAGTCACATTTTCATATTACTGCTTCATGAGAGTCTGTGTTAGACTCCAGAACTGGGTTACTAATGCTTATCCCATAGAATCGTTTTGAGAATTAAATAAGACATCACTTGTGAAGATCCTCCTGCGTGCCTCCGATGACTGGTAGTCTTGATTCCTTTCCTCATCCTTTCCTTTTCCAAGTCATGTGCCCCATAGAGCAGTGAGCAGGACCAAATAATACCACGGGGAGGAGGACATAGGTCTCTGAAGGAACTGGCAAAAGGTGAGGAAATGTTTTTCAAAAGGGAGTTAATTTTCCAAAGGGAAAATGTTGTGGATCCAAGATAAATATTTTCTATTTAATATGTGTGTCAATATATAGACACCAGGGAATCGAATCTCGATCGTCCACTTAAACATTTTTGTTAAAGGTCAACTGATAGTACTGGTGGCCATGCTTTTACCAAACAAGATGACTCTTGACCAAAATTTCCTTCTCTTCTGTTTTAAATAATCATTTGTCCTACTTTTTAACTGTCCCTGTTATCCTCCCATAATTGCTACTATTTTATTTTCCAAGGCACTTGTTAAGCACAACATTTCCTCACACACCTTCCTGTACGCCTCCAATCAGAAGCAGATCGCTATTCTTTTGCACCCCCATGGCAGTTTTCTCTTTTGGTTTTTTTCATTGGTATTGTTTATATTTGCCATTTTTTAAAATCCATTCATAGAATTCTGTATCTTAGGATTGGAGGGTTCCCTTGAGTTTAGGGTCAAACGTAAAATGAGTCCACAGTCCACCTCTAATTCTTAATTGCCGTATATACTCAGCAAATTATGAAGCCTCTCTAGTCATTAGATTCTGCTACTTTAAAACGGAACTAATGTCAACCTTGTAGCTTTCCTGTAAAGAATGGAGAGAATACCTGTTTATAATAAGGAACACTTTACCTGATACATAATAGTTATTGTGCCATCAGTGACTATTACCTGTTAATTTTCTTGATTTTAAGTACTGTATCAACAGTTCTTTTTCATTTGAGGTGCTGGTACATTGAGTCCCTTTTCCTTATTATGTCATTGCTGAAAGGAAGGTGCTTGGAAGACTGGGCCATAGTATTCACATGTGTAGATTGCAAACAACAAGCAAAAAAAAAAAAAAAAAAAGAAACTAATGCACCAGAATTTATAGGAACATAGCTTGAAAAATTGTAACCAACTCTCCACCTAGACAATCATTACAACTGACGTGGTCCTTCTATTGTAATAAAGAAAGGAAGTGTTCTTTTTTTATTTTGCATTTTATTTTATTTTTTGTTTTGAGAGAGAGAAAGAGACAGAATGAGCAGGAGAGGGTCAGAGAGAGAGGGAGACACAGAATCCGAAGATGGGCTCCAGACTCTGAGCTACCTGTCAGCACAAAACCCCATGCAGGGCTCAAACCCATAAACCGTGAGATCATGACCTGAGCCGAAGCCAGACACTTGACTAACTGAGTTACCCAGGTGCCCCAGGAAGGGTTCTTTTTGAGCAAAGATTTGGTCAACAGAGAGTTTAAAATGCAAAGTTAGAGAAAAGAATACACATTTGCATTGTAATGGATGCAAATTAATATATTAACTTCTGCTGCTGTTTGCACAGGAGAACAACTGATCCTATATTTTGAAGTCATAATTATAGAAAAAAGGAATTACCTCATTTCAGGCAAAAGTAAGAAGAGAACTGTGTGCTTGCTTGCTTGTAGAATGATCCACTGATCAAAAATCTTGCGGTATCTTTCTTTTGTATTAGTGGGGAAGGATTGTTAGTTTCTTAGACATCCTGAGAAAACAGTACTTGCAGTAATTCATTTGGAAAAAATGCATCAGAGGAGTTCCAGTAAGGATATGGAGTATATGTTGTGAAAGATGCTTATAGAAGCCATTTTAATTTTATTTAATCATGTTAACCTTTTGTGTTTAAATAAGCTAAATAGTTATGAATATAGAACCAGAAGGTCAAAAGAAGAAAATGTCTAAGACAATTCATTTTTTTTCATTTTTTCTTTTTAAAAATGTTTTATTTATTTTTGAGAGAGAAAGACAGTGTGAGCAAGGGAGGGTCAGAGAGAAAGGGAGACACAGAATCCAAAGACAGGCTCCAGGATCTGAGCTGTCAGCACAGAGCCTGATGCGGGGCTCGAATCCACTAAGGCGAGATCATGACCTGAGCCTAAGCCGGATGCTCTACTGACTGAGCATTCCTGGCACCCCAAGTTCTTTTCTTTTAATATGAGAACAAGTCATCTCTTTGGAAGGACGGGGTGGTAAAAATATTGGAGTTCTATATAACAAGGTGCTGCATCTGGAAATTCTGATATAAACGGCTGTCATATAAAAGTAATCTATACATTTTTTTTAATCTATACATTTCTAATTTTGATAGCAATCAGTACAAAGGGCAATAAAAAAAGGATTCCTGGTGACAGAGAATACTTCATTAATGATCCTAAATGATCCGTTGCCAGGAAAACTGGTGGTTGGAGAGTCACAGGAGACTCAAAGTGCCCTTCACCTAGGCGACTTCTGTGTTTTACTGTGTTTCCGTCTTTTAATTTCTGCAGTGAGAATAGAAGGTGGTAAAACTGGAGGAAAAAAAAATAAAGCAGAGATCCTTTTATTTTCTTCTTCTCTGGAGTTACTTTGCAAGTAGCAAAATGAGGGAGATATTGACGTAGCCAAAGAGCCTACAGCTGTGAAGAAAAATATTAGAATTGGACAGGACAAGAGTTGCTTATAGACTGAGAAGCGAGGCCTCTGACTGTCCTCAGGCTGGAAAAGAGCTCGGTTCCTTGTGCGATGTGGAAGGACCACCATGATAGAGTGTTAGTATTTTAGTTGTTAATAATTAGTAAAGAGGCATTCAATTATAGCAAGATATGTGCAGCCAGGTACCTGCGTGTGTGTGTCAGACGAGACATTCGTTTGGAAATACAGAAAATGGGCTTTCCTGTGCTTATGGAGTGGGGTGATTCTGGCAGAAAGTCACACTTGCTGAACTAACTTCCAGCAGAACTTTCTTGAGTTGCAAATTCGATGCTTTATCAAAGCGATGCAGACTCCCCGGGCATTTCCTTTTCCCTGGCGATAGCCCTATGTGGCACATTAACCTGTGCTCTTCATTTCCCAGTGCTGTTCTGCAGCATGAAGCCGTGTGCCAATACTATCGTCCACATTTAGTTCTGTCTCCCGATTTATAAGCAGAATGATTTTCACTCTCTACCCTTCTGGGCATGAAGGGGAGGCAAGCGTCTCTGAGATTTCCTCCCTCATCACCCGCTTCGGATGTCTCCCCCGCTCCCCCCTTACTTCCCACCACAGTAATAATTCCCCCAGGAAGGCCTCGCAGGCCCTAGGGTTCTGTTGACGATTACAGGAATAATTTATTTTCAAATGGATGTTAATCTGATAGAAGTAGTCAAATTTTCCCTGAGCTCAGGCAGAAACAAACTTCTTCATGGCAAGTGTACTGATTCCATCCACTATTATTGTGATGGGGAAGACAAATTATCCAATTACTAAACACACTGCTCTAGGCAATACAGAATAACATCCTGATTAATCTAACTACATAGGAGAGATGCTTCTGTTTAGAACAAGTCCCCTAAAACAAACAATATTGGATTCCGAGTAAAGATGAGTCATATTTGTTTGGTAATGCTTATGGATATTTCAATCTTGAATAAGGAGCCTCCTTAAGGTGGAAAGTATTTATATAAATATTCTTAACATATTATATAGTTAAAATGATATTGAAGAGTAAAAGTGTAAGTACATTTATAAGGTCATTTAGGAGATAAAATAATAAAGATTCCAGTCTAGCTCCTTTATACTAACATTTTGCTTCTTTGCCCTCGGTAGTATATATTTTTAAATGGCAGGTTATAAATATGCAAGGAAACGCTGAGATTAATAAGTAGGCACGATAGCCAAGTATCACATTTTTGTTAGGAAAGTCAAGTGGCTCAGTTATTGTTCTACAAAGACAGCAAAGAGCAATACAGATTTTGCATTTATAAAATGCAACCTGGGATAAACATTTAAATGTCCATCCACAACCAAATTATTAAAGGGATATTTCACCTTTAATAATTGCTCAGAGAAGTTTTTGGCCCCGTGGGAAATAAGGGTAGTGGAAAAGCTACAAATAAATTATACTTGGCCGTGTAAGGATTTTAGATCTCCTCATTCCTGCTAGTGATCAAACTCTAGTCTTTTATTTATTTATTTATTTATTTATTATTTTTTAAATTTATTTTTATTTTTAAAGGTATTTTTATTTTATTTATTTATATATTTATTTAATGTTCTATTTATTTTTGAGACAGAGAGAGACAGAGCATGAGTGGGGAGGGGCAGAGAGAGAGGGAGACACAGAATCTGAAGCAGGCTCCAGGCTCTGAGCTGTCAGCACAGAGCGCAACATGGGGCCTGAACCCACAAACCGTGAGATCAAGACCTGAGTCGAAGTCGGAGGCTTAGGCGACTGGGCCCCCCCACACGCTCCCAAACTCTAGTCCTTTAATGTCATTTTCTATAACCTTTGACTCTTTAGTCCCCTTACTTGCACGTCCCTTTTTTTGACTAGACATGACAACCTTGACATGTTTTGCAGTTTTGAACAGGAATTGGCCACCACAGTTCCTATTTCCTTTATTCTGACACCAGTTCCTGTTTTCCACTGGCTCTCACCTTACACCCAGCCCTCAGTGTGTTTCCAATCATGTCCTGGACACCTGGCCTCAAATCCGGACCTGCTTTCTTGCTTGATTGTGAAGGTTAAATGCTAAACATAGACTCATGGCAGAATGGGCCTTGATCTACGTATCCTCAGAGTAACCAAAGTTATTCATGAAACAATCTTTATTTTTTAAAGATGAAATAAAGGCTTGCCATGTCTAATAGTCACATTAAAAAAAAAAAAAACAAAGACAAAACATCCGTAGATCCATGCCAGTGGAGCCTAAGGAAGGGGAATTGTGAGCCCTTCCCTCCAGGAATTGAACATTCTTGGACAGGTGCCCAGCTTTTAGAGGACCGAGACGGGGCTGTCAGCCAGCCAGGGGCACACCTGCAGAGCCCAGCCAGGTAACTTTCATCCACACAGGTGGTCATTGCAAATGGCAAAGCCAGACCACCTCGTATCTAGAGGCCAGTGGACATTTTTTTTGTGGGGTAAGGCTTTAGTAAGGGATGAGTCTTAGTCCAAAATGTCTGTTCAATTACCCTCTTTAAGTAATTCAATATTAGAAAAATACATTTCCAATCTTCCTTCAAATGTTGGCTCTTCCACTTTTGACTAATGTGACATCGGTGAGTTATTGAACTTGTCAAATCCCCATTTCCTCACATGTATAAGGAGAAAAAATGGTATCTATGTTAGAACGTTGAAGATAAAATCTAATGATTTAACTCCTGAGAAACCACTTAGCATCATGGTTGATACAGAGCATGATTAATAATAAGTTTTTAAGCAGTAAGACTACTAAGACATTCTAATTAATATGCTCCCAAATCTCAAATAACATGTTAATTTTCTCTGTTACTTTTATTTGTCTTGCTCGAGATACTTGATTTCAAGGAACAGAAATGTATTCAAATCAGATTGTTGGAAAGAAAGTCTGATGAAATGAATTTTGAGCTCTGTTCCCTAACCTGTACCCCTTCCTGAGTCATGGGAACTCTTGACTATACCTTGGCTCTGAGAACTGAAGGCAGATTTTAGTGACACAACCAAAGTGAGAAAAATTGACTGGTTTTTGGAAGATGCTAATAGGAAATGACTATTGACGAAGTAAAAAGATAAAGTTTCACTATCCATGATAGATGTGACAGGGGTGACCCTCAGTGAACTGTGCACTTACTCCATCATGGCCTTGTGTAGTTCCTGACATATGGGCTCAGTCATTTTATTTGCTTTGACCAATAGGAATTAGCATGGATAGCCTTGTGTATGGGGCCCACCTTGTTGAAGTGTTCCTGTATGAGACCAGTTAGAGGCTATAGGATATTTAGGCACTCTTACTGAAGAGAAAACCTACTTGGGGAGGTCCTGGAAGATAAAACTCTGAGTGGGGAAAGCCGTCATGTGAAGAGAACTGAATGTGGCTGCATGACTGACCTCGCCAGCATCATGATGTGAAACAGAGGTATCAGCCAGTTAACACACAACATTACAAAAAGTAGTAAGTGCTTACTGTCTTACGCCACTAATTGTGGTGGTGATTTGTTTCACAAGATCAGCTGGAACAACAGCCTTAGTTTTTGCATAATTTGCTGGGATACCATGGTCAGCACCTCTTTGACCCTTTCTCCATCCCAAGACGCACCTTCTTTTCTCATCACCATGGCAACTTGCATAACAAGCTAAGTTTGTCAATAATTGGAAGTCAGAGGAGAAGGGGCAAAACTGCATTCAACTGCATGACTCAGGTGAGGAAAAGACCAGAGTGCTCCAGGGAAACATTTTCTATAAAACCGGGGAGTGAGGACACGCTGTGTCACCCAGCATGCTTTCGATGGCACCACAAAACCCATCTGACAGTGTCACACACCATCAAGGGCATTAGTTGGCTCATATAACCACGTATGTCTGAAGTAGGGAAGTTTATTCCTTTCCAGAATGTTTGGTTTTGTGCGTTTCCAACTGCGGCTTCATATTCAGGTGTCTGTCTCCATGGGTAAGACCTGCTGCTAGCAGCATAGGTCTTTCTTGACATGCAGAAAGACAGGGAGAGGCAGCCATTTACATAATGTCAATCCCAACTCCTCATTTTTGTTTGAATGGGACTGTCCCAGAATCATTGAAGCAAGAGCAAAGCCATGTAATCAGTGACTTTGAACTGTTACAAATGCATTCCAAAATAATCACTGAGGCAGGAGAAATGCCGTCATCCTAACTGGATGAAAACCACGAATTGTTAACACGTAACAAGGGTTACCAGATGCCCAGAAATAAAAAAGTCCTCAGAATCCTGCCTTGTCCCTTTCTTGCTCAACCAAGTCAACATAGTAAAGTCTGTTCTTTGTAGCTACAGTAGATCCTTAAACAACTAAAAGATTAGGAACACTGATCCTGCGCACTGTTGAAAATCAGTGCATAACTTTGACTCCCCCAGTACTTAACTGTTGACTGGATAAGGCAGGTTACTGTTGACCGGAAGCCTTACTAGTACATCAACAGCTGAGTAACACGTTTTGCATGTTATATGTTTTAAATACTATATTTTACAATAAAAAAGCTAGGGAAGGTAATACTATTAAGGGAATCATAAAGAAGAGGAAATGCAGTTATGGAATTATACTGTATTTATTTTTAAAAATCTGTATAAAAGTAGACCCATGCAGTTCAGATCTATGGCATTCAAGGTTCTCTTGTCTGTCTTTCTGGCGCAAATTGTTATAAGAGGTTACCTTTAGCTAGAGGGAGCAGAAGTATCTAAATCAAACTGGTTTGCACACTAAGAGAGTTTATTTTTAAAATTGAAAAGTTCCGAGCTGGAGCAGAGTTGAGGAACTGTTCAATCAGGGCTCAGCTTACATTTCTCTTTGATTTTCTCAACTTCCTCTTTTCTAGAGCAAGATCACTATGTTCACGGTTTTCACACAAAGAAAAGTCAACAGTAGAGTGGACATATGCATGGTCCAAGTCTCTAACTGCCTGAGTTCACTGTCCAGCTGAATCACTGATTATACACTTGTGCATTTATCTAACCTCTGTGTTTTTCACTTCACTCGTATGGATTTTTGAGTAAGCACAGAATCTATCTCATAGAAATAATATGAGAATTAAATAAGCAAATTCATGCAATACACTTAGGATACTTGGTATCTGACACATAGAAAACACTTCATAAATTGTGACTATTATTATCATTTTCCTCTGTTCATATCCAGGGGAGCAAGAAAATTCTCATACTCATTAAATACAGAAACTTGGCTTGCCTTGGGTCATCTCCAAATCAACAATCATGGCAAGGATGCCAGTCAAAGACCATTCCTTCCAAACCACAGTCACGATGTGGAAGGCTGCAGTAGATCTTGGATGGCAACCATGATGTCCACTGCATACTCCAGTAACAAGAATGAAAGTTAATACCCAATGCAGTAGTGAAGGTGGGGGCAATGGGTGGATTAAGGAGAGTTTAAAAGGACCCCCTAAACTCTCATCATTCTTTGTGCCGAGTATGGTATAAAACATATATGTCAAATAAAAAGTGAAAGGATGCCTGTGCATTCTGAGGGGTTTTTGTATATGCTTCAAATAAGACTATTTGTTTACAGATTATATAAATGCTCCCTCCAAAATAGTGATACTAGTGCTAGGATTGCATGTGGGGAGAAGGCTGTACCGGGTTATCGAACTCTAACTACACAGAAAGAAAAGCATCAATTAACTGAGCAATGAACGTCTTATCAGTGTGTTTCACTGTTGACTTAACAGTTCCAAGCAGTGACAGTGGGCTCAGCACGGATGATAACGATGTTCAGAATACCTTCCGAGGGAGTGAGGGACCTAGGACACTGTGTTCTCATTTCTGTAGCTGACCGATGGGCGTAATTCCTGAGGATGAATGTTTCAGTCAAACCGAGAAGATGCCGATCCCTGTGAGTTCGTTATCAGGTCCAGTCACTCGCGTGATCGCTGAGATTAGGTGAGAGGAAGAACGGGAACCACGCTGACTGTTGAACTGTAGGAACCAGAAAGGGTGAAATCAGAATAAAAACACTTGAGCTCTAAACACAGATGCCAAGTGATGGCCACAGAGTCTCAGAGCAAAGTCCCTGAGACTGGGATGCCCTGTCTTTGACAAGCAATGTGTCAGTGCTGAGAGAGAAACACAGGAGTGCTGATAGAGTGAATGTGCATGTGAGGTCACTGACTGGCAGTGTTTCCTGACGATAGAAATAGAGCTGATTCTGTATGTCAGTCACCAGTTTGGATACCACTCTAGTACTGAGGAGTAGCTCCTGTCGTTTATACGGCTGTGCACGTTGTCAATATTTTACGATCCATGACCTTGGAAACCCATTTCACCTTTTAAATTTGTTTCTGTTTTTGTTTTTACTGTTAAGGAAGCTAGGGTGTCTCTACATTCTGTGACACACTGATGGTTGTTTCATAGCATTTGGAACCGGACTAATGTGAACACAAATATATGGTTGTGATGAAACTCCAGCTGACGTTCAGTTCAAACATTTTTAGGCACCCATCATTTATATTACATTTTCTCCACCATGACAAGTGAATAAAATCAAACCTCTTCAAGTCACCTCCTGTCCCTAAAAATTTAAAAAGAAAATAAGAACCCTGGATACCAGCCATTATTAATTATATTTGTAATAAGAAACTTGCAAAATTCTGAGTTGTATTTTTACCTCTTAGAAATTCATAGTAAAAAAAAGAAATTCATGTAAAATTATCCTATCAAAGTCTGTGATGACTTCAACAATAATTTAATAAATCTAGCTAATCCTTAAATGATAATAGGAAACTCTTTGTGTACAACATGAATTAACATCCATTGGGGCGTCAGAATTCCATGGACACATGTAAAATGATGTTTGCTTCAGGGATGCACATGTTGGCTATGGTATGGCAAAGTCAATGCAGCCACAGGAGGGAAGAAGACTTGGAAGGAAGCAGTTCATTGATATTCACAAGTTCCAGGGAGAGGGGCCACTTCGTGTGCTACATGGCCACGGAGGAAGACTTCGGTGTCCCTCAGGAGGTGGAAGGGCCAGGGGGCAGCGGGAAGACAATACGTGCAGAGTAAACAGCGTAGGACTGACTAGCTTGAATAATACCAGCAAGTTTGGAGGTGTAGAGGTGGTCACTGGCCTCCTGGTACCTGACCCCAAGATGATTTAGAACAGGGGAAATATCGGGCTGGTGTGAGATAGATAAGGAGGTATTTGCGGGCATAAACACGGAGGGGGGGTTACTTTGCATGTGGAAGGTGTACTCTTACTCAAGGTGTTTTCATCTTCGGAATTTGCTAGTCCTGAGAGGGTTTCCTGGTCGTCAAGGACAAGAAACATAAACTGGTCTGATAGGGTGAATTCCAAGCCTGTCTATATTTGTGATTGGATGTTATGATGTCAAAACCTCATAACATACGTGAGTACCTGAGTGGCTCAGTCAGTGAAGCATCCAACTCTTGATTGCAGCTCCGGCAATGATCTCGTGGTACGTGAGTTCGAGCCCTGCATCGGGCTCTGTGATGTTGCCAGAGCCTGCTTGGGATTCTTTCTCTTGCCTGTTTCTCTGTCCCTACCCCCCACTCTCTCTCTCTCTCTTTTTTTCAAAATATGTAAATAAACTTAATTTTAAAAAAAATCACAATACACAAAAAACTTTAAAAAATTATTTATAATACAATGTTCTGGTTTATTCTTTTTTTTTAAGAATTCTTTTTTTTTTTAAATTTTTTTTTATGTATTTTATTTATTTTTGAGGGACAGAGAGAGACAGCGCGAGCAGGGGAGGGTCAGAGAGAGAGGGAGACACAGAATCTGAAGCAAGCTCCAGGCTCCGAGCTAGCTGTCAGCACAGAGCCCGATGCGGGGCTTGAACCCACAACCGTGAGATCATGACCTGAGCCGAAGCCGGCTGCTCAACCGACTGAGCCACCCAGGCGCCCCTGTTCTGGTTTATTCTTATCCGTATGTGAATGGCAACACTGCAGACATTAAAATAATAACAACACTGTTGCCGAAAACTAAAAATATTGTGGAAGGTCATCTATAAAAATTAGAATTTTAGAAAAAACTGGAACCTTATGGCAAATATTACAATCTTAATTGTATATTTCTTTTCCTTTCCTTCAGTAATATTTTGAAATTACACACACATGCATATGTATACACACACACACACATTTTTTTGATAAGCAGATTCAAGAAATGCTGTGATAATTCACACAAAAGGAAGACAGTATCACAGAAGTAACAAAAATGGTCTTTCTCAAAATGTAGCCCTAATATGCACATCTGTGTCTTGCTGATCTCTAGCCTTCATCTCCCCTCCGGGAGGCCCCTTCACATCCAGAAACCTACATTCCTCAGGCCTGAAACTCCTCCGCACGCTTACTCCACAGGTTTTCATCCTGAATGCCTTCACTTTTTAGGTTATCTTCCCTTTCTCCAGGTCTTGCAACAATGCAACACTCTTCTTTGCTCAGTAAATGTGCAAGTATCTTTCCTGCAATTCTGCTGCATCCTTCTGTGAAAATGTTAAGACAGATTGTAAAGTAGCCGACTATTTTTTTTGTGTGTGTATCAACGTCAGCATATGACTTTCCCTTGTTCTAGCGCTCCTGGTCGCCATATCTGAATGAAGTGTGGGTTTGGGGTGGGGGACTGATTCTACCCTGTACACAGCAATCACCAGAAAGTATAGACCTCAACTCTAAATCTGTGCCTGTGTGACTGTTGTGTCTAAAATCCATGCCTGTGTACGGGGTTGTGCGTCTGTGTACCCTTTAGATGGAGCATACACGTCTGTTTTGCCTCAGTGTCTGCTGTCCCCTGCCCAGGGATGTGTGGCGTTCACTGCTTCTTTGCTCCATCTGTGTCCTCCCTCCAGTAAGCTTCTACTTTGGGGGCTATGATCGTAATTGCTAAGAATCACAAACATAAGCTGATGAGCTGAGAAATAGCTCTCAGGAAAATCAGTTATTTGACGCTGCCCAGATCAATACATAATGCCATCAAAAAATTAAACACACTCTGAGAAAAAAATAATGCAGTGCTAATTAATTTATAAAGATTAATAATAAAAAGTAGGAAGTCTCCCGAGTGCATTTGGATAAGTAATGGTACTACCTTGCAGCATACACTTAATATGTATTGTATGTGGTGAGTTTATTTAACTATACACACGTAGCATACCTCTTTTTTATTTTAATGTTTATTTTATTTTTGAGAGAGAGACACACACAGCATGAGCAGGGAAGGGGCAGAGAGAGGGAAACACAGAATTTAAAGCAGACTCCAAGGTCGGAGCTGTTAGCACAGAGCCAGACGTGGGACTGAACTCACAAACCGTGACATCAGGATCTAAGCCAAAGTTGGATGCTTAACCAGCTGAGCCACCCACGCATCCCTGAAATGTATTTCTTAACACAGAAGTGATTCTAAAAGAAGTCCATTTGAAATATAGATCATGGTTTTTTTCTTTAGTAATATCACTTGGCTTAATAAAAGAATTGATCATTAATATCACAGTGCTTATTAGTTTAAAAGATAGGTTTAGGGGCGCCTGGGTGGCTCAGTCAGTTAAACATACGAGTTCGGCTCAGGTCAGATCTCACGTTCGTGAGTTCCAGCCCCGCATCAGGCTCTGTGCTGACAGCTAGCTCAGAGCCTGGAGCCTGCTTCCGGTTCTGTGTCTCCTTCTCTCTCTGCCCCTCCCTCTCTCATGCTCTCTCTCTCTCTGTATAAAAAATAAATAAAACATTTAAAAAAATAAAAGATAGATTTAGAATCACAGAATCAGTGAATCAATAGTTTAAAGAATATGTTTGAAATATTTTAATATGAAGTGTTGGTAAGAGCTTATTTATCTTTCTAACTGAATTTTTAGTAGAACTCGAGCTGGAGAACTGTCACCAAAGATGTACTGTGACTTTGAAGAGGCAAGAAGGTTTGTCCTCATTCTGTCCTAAGTTAAAATGAGATTTAGATAAGAGTCTCAGTGAACATTTCCCAACCCCGATCCTGTAGCACCCAATGAAGTGCACGGGCCTCCTCGATTCCTCTCTATTGAAATGACACATATTTCAAAACATACTTTTGAGAACTTAGGCATGCATGAGGCTTACCAGGTACTTTTTACATATTAACTCTTCTGTTCCTTACAAGAACCCTGTGAGATAAGACCTGTGATACCAGGTAATACCGTTGAGGACACAAAGAGCGAAGAGGTTAAATACCATCAAGTTCATACAGGCAACGAGTGGTGGGCCAGGAATTTGAATCCAGGGAATCCTGCTCCAAATGATATACCCTTAATTACTATGCACCTATATTTATATTTGTTATGCATTAAATATTTGTATTCACATGTACATATAATTAAAAACTTGGGGCTCTTTAAATGACAGGTCAAACCAGTGATAAAGATTTAATCATTTCACACACTCTCTCTACTACTATTGGAAAAACAAATGCTACGTGAAAAAGGAGCCATTGTTATCTGCATAGATTTCTCTGTTATAGAATTCTTCTAACAAGGAAACATAGTTCCAGGTGTTGACCCCAGCTCATATAAGTGTCACCCCATATTTCCAAGGAGTGTCTCATGTCCCCAGGTAGAGAGAACCTGAAGGCAAGGAGGAACATAGTATGCACATCACTCGCCTAGTACGTCCTTCTGAAAATACAAGGACAGCGGTGTTTCTGTATTTCCTTCACCAACTAGAACTGTAGCTCCAGGCTGGCTGCTAACGTACTGACACTCCCTCTTTCCTGCACATGGACCTGCTCTCCTTGTGCTCTACCCCAGCTGCTCAGTAGAGAATATACACTCCTCATTTAGGTTCAACTTAATGACTTCTCTCACCTTCCATGCTCTTCAGAAACAGAGAGGACAGGCTGTCAGGTGGAAAATCGTTGAGAATTAAAATCAGAACCTGAAGTAGCCACACACATTAAAGATTGGCTACTAGCATTACCACGGCATAGATGGCCGAGTCTGTCTCAGTGTGGATGTAAATACATGCCTGAGGTTACATTTACACATCCTGGCAGTTTGCAGATCTTACATGGTAAGAGACCTTAGTGCAAACACATATTTTTATATCCTTTAAAAGTGATCTTGGTAATTTATGGGTTAGATGACCCAATCGATTTTCCTAATTTCTTTAAAAATGTGGCGCAACCAGAATTTGAAAACATAAGATCTCACATTTTTTCTTTCACTCACCCTTCAACTTAGAGTAGATTCATGTCAACATAAATATGAATATGAATAGATTAGTTGGATTAAATACACTTAACACATGTTCCTATGCCTATGTGGCCTCTGGACTGTGTGTCTGCATTTCCACATTGTCAACACCAGGTGGCACATGCTTCCGTTAATTTTACTATGAAAATGCCATGCAATTCTTCCAATCCTGGAACGATCATTTTGCAGAAGTAGCAAATATCAAATACAGATTTTGCATATACGTTGTATTGTAAAACAAATCACGGCCTCCATTGGACTGTAAAAGTTCTTTCTGTTTTGGAAATAAAACCAGGAAGAAATGAAAACTTAATCAAATTTTAGTCTACAATTCAGTTTTCTCTATTATAAATTTATGGTCTCTTAAAATCTTCATTTGCACAGAAGTATTGATAATAATGAGGAGAACATTTTCTTTTAAAAAAATTTTTTTAATGTTTATTTTTGAGACAGAGATAGACAAAGCATGAGCAGGGGAGGAGCAGAGAAGGAGAGACACAATCTGAAGCAGGCTCCAGGCTCTGTGCTCAGCACGGAGCCTAATGCCGGGCATGAACCCAGGATCCATGAGATCATGACGTTAGCCAAAGTCGAACGTCTACCGACTGAGCCACCCAGGGGCCTCCAAGTAGAACATTTTCTATATTCAGATTATCTTTCAGAATCCTCTCTCTTCCCCTTGGTGATAACTCTCCACCTAACGTTTTTTTTTTTTCTTGAGAGCGTGGGGATGGGGCACAAGGAGATGGAGAGAGAGAATCCTAAGAAGGCTGTGTGCCCAGCGTGGTGCCTGATGCCCAGGGTTCAGTATCACCACCCGGAGATTGTGACCTGAGCTGAAATCCAGAATCAGACGCTGAACCAAAGCCTGAGCCACCCAGACGCTCCTACACATAAACATTTTTAGTGGGTTTAGCAGATTATCTCTCTTGGGCCAAGGTTCTTCTGATTAATCAATAATAGGGGAAGTCAGGAATTAATTATAATTCAGTTATTTATTGTTTTTATTTATTTCTTCTCTCTTGACCCCAAGAGTTTCAATTTAAATGTAATAATCAAAAGAAAAAATATTTGTTTTTTGAAGTTTATTCATTTTTGAGAGAGAGACACAGAGAGAGCAGGCACACATGTGGGGAGGGGCAGAGAGGGAGACAGAGGATCTGAGCAGGCGCCAGGATCTGAGCTGTCAGCACAGAGCCAATGCGGGACTCAGACCTGCAAACTGTGAGATCATGACCTGAGCCGAAGTCAGACACTCAACTGATTAAGCCCCCAGGAGCCCCCACAGGAAAAATATTTCTAAGAATATATGGTTGAATGCAAATACTATGTTACGGGTCTCAATTTTTTTCTCTTTTATTCATAAAAAAATGTTGAAATTTTTCCTAATTAAAAAATAAAAGCAAAACATAATGAAATAAACCTTAGACAATGATGTGTGTAAAGAAATACTTATCTCAACATGATTTATAATTAGCTAATTTCCATTAAAACTTAAATGTCTAACAATAAGAAATGGGATGTAATGCTTTATTCAACAACACATAATTTTATGCAACTTTAAAAACATATTTTTAAAAGACATTTTAATCCTAAATAGACTATTGCAAAATGCTTGCAGTATAATGTGATTTTTTTCAGAATGCAATATATCAACTTTTATTTACAGTAAGACCTCAATTTTATGAAACAAATGTAAAGAATTTTACTTGAAATTGTAGTTATTTTGTGATCTTGCTTAATCACTGCACTATCTACACTGTAAGCCACAGGAAAATATAAAGTCACACTTTACAGATAAAAATTATATATCTACAACCCCATTAAAAGAGAGTAGAAAAGTTGCTAAAGTGAAGAACAAACCCTAAATTCATTGCCTGCAAGTCCTGTGAAATATTTTGCAGAAATAATTTAGAGAATTGAGTTCCCATGAAGCAGTTGTAAAATCTTGTAGCTTAAGCCTATGATTTGAAGAATTAAAATGAGAAAGTGTCCTAGGCCAGGAGGTCAGATCTGGTCACACATCTAAGTTGTGGGTATTTCTTGTGGAAAATTCAAAGACTATGGAAACATCACAGAGCAATGTAAGTGTAAGACCATGAGGGTGCCCAAGTGGCTCAGTTGGTTAAGTGTCCACTCTTGATTTCAGCTCAGGTCATGATCTTATGATTTGTCAGTTCGAGCCCCACATCAGGCTCTGGACTGACAGTGCAGAGCCTGCTTGGGATTCTCTCTCTCTCTCTCTCTCCCTCTCTCTCTTGTTCTCCTTCATACACTGTGCCTCTCTCTCCCTCTCAAAATAAATAAGGTTTAAAACATTTAAAAATAAGTATAAGAAAACTGAAAGTTGATAGCAGAAATCATTACAAGTATTAAAGTCTGTAATTTTTTGTTGTGAGATTTGTTAAGTTGTATTTATTCATTTATATTGGAATGACATTAATGTGCTATTCTTCCCCTACCTCATGGGATTCCTACAGCTCTTTACTCTGTTATAAACCTTTCCCCATATATACCACTAGGAAAGAGAAAATTTGCTCAAGGAAGAAATCTTTGACATGAAAATAAAGAACGAAGGTGACATATTCTTGATTTTTAAATTTGAAAGCAATGGCCCAGGTATAGGACAGATAAGAAAGAGATACTGATTTGGGTCTTTGGGAAGGAGTCCTTGCTTCTTGGGCAAAGTCTGTCCATGAGGAACGAGTATTCATTTTTCTGATGGGAAGCAGTAGAATAAAACTGTGGCATGGTATGTCTAGTCTGGGAGGGCCGGCAGCGCCTTCTCACAATCCAAGATTTCCATGGAAAAGTATCTAAAATATTCTGTGACTTTAAAGGATGTTCCAAGTGGGCTGATGGGGATAAATGTATATTAAGTTTAAGTCAAGGAAAGAACATGTGGACATGTAGACAGATCACAAGGTTCCCAAATAAGGGAATGGCCATACCTGAGAACCAAAGAAGGTAACGGAGGGACTAGTGGGGGTAGTCGGGCATCAGGTGGACACCAGTTGCCATGTCAATGTGATGTTTATATACATCGATGGAAATCCTGGGATGGGTGCTGATTGTAACAAAACAGATTAGTTAGAGTTTGTTCCTGTTATATTGTCATACTGATCATCAAATGGATTAACTCAAACATATGACACATGCAAAGAAGAGTTCTCTAATCCCAGCTATGGCTTGATAAAAATCTAATTGTAGGAGCACTTGGGTGGCTCAGTTGGCTCAGTTGGCTAAGCATCCGACTCCTGGTCTGGGTTCAAGTCATGATCTCATGGGTTTGTGTGTTTGAGCCCCGCATCGGGCTATATAGGCTGTTAGTGTGGAGCCTGCTTGAGATCCTCTCTCTCCTTCTCTGTCTGTCCCTCCCCTGCCCATTCTCTCTCTTACAGAGTAAATAAGTAAATTTTTAAAAATTTTAAAAAAGATCTAATTGTACCCATGAGAGAAAGTCAGCTGGGACAAAGTCAGCTTAGGATCTTCCTATTCTGCCATGTTCCCTGGAAGTTTTCCCCAGATAAGCCAAATATTACTGGGGACAAGGTGGCCCTCTCAGTGGAGGGGAGGTGATGAATGGGTGGAGCAGAGACAAAGAGTTCAGGAATCGCATGGACATTCAGCAAATGAAATGCAATAGCAGATTGCACGAACACAACAGAATTATGGCAGATGACGTTTGGGAGGTGAGAAGAGCTTTGTCTGTCCTGGTGGGTCCTGGTAAAGGCTTAGATTCTACACACGTGTGAGGCAAACAAACAATATGAAGGAGACAGAAGAAATGTGATTGATGTAGAGGTATCATGGGAGAATCTTCATCAAATGGGTTGGGAGAGTTAGGAGGAGAAAAGATATTTGTTGCGAACAATGGCGGATTCAGAATTGTGTGTGTTCTATTTGAGGCGCACTTATCATCTTTCCAACAGAAATATCCTGTATGCAATTGGGAGAGAAAATAGATGTTGGTGAAGAATACTATGTTGAATATTTTGATTTTTAAGTTCTCAAAATGTGGGTAGCTAAGCCCATGAAAATATGTAAGATCAATTAGATGAAGGGTTTAAAGGTGCAGGAACAGAGGGCTGAGAATGGAAATCTGGGGAGTAGTTACATGCATAGAGTAAATTAAAGGAGAGGATATCATAAAAGAAAGAGGTAAGTGGTCAGAATAATGTAAGTTCAGTGTTTTGCAAGTCGAAATAATTGTTTTCAAGAAACAGTGGAAATTCAGCAATGTGAATTATCAGGAAAATATAGATGATTTCAATAAGTTATGGCCCCCCATACGCTCACTGAATTGAGAAATTAGATTATTTGGAAATCAGATCATTGTCATGGCAACAAGAAGAGATGAGGTACAATGGAAATGCCAGTGGATTGAAAAGTAAATAGGATAAATGATGTACATTTTAAATTGCTAGTGTTGAGGGGCACCTGGGTGGCTCACTTGTGTAAGTCTTGACTTCAGCTCAGGTCATGATCTCAGGTTCATAGGTTTGAACCCCAACATCAGGCTCTGTGCTGACAGCTCAGACACCACTTGCCATCTCACTGCCATAAATCTGGACGTCTGCGTAAGTCCTCAGAGCTGGAGGTCACGTAAGTGTGGAAGGCTCTTTTATAAAAGTAGACTACTCTTTTATAAAGATACCCATGAGAAGTAGGCTGATTATTACCTGGATGGATCCCTAAGATTGAAAAAGGGTTAAAAAATTTACAAATAAATCCCTGGAGAAGATTGTTAGTTATTAAATTAAATGTCTTGTTAACAAATTAAATGTCTGTTTAGCCACAAGCATCATCTACCTGGCTTCTAAATTATAGAATACATTTCAGGGACACACAGGCAGCTCACAATGTCTCTGCCAGGGAGATTTTGTAATTCCATTTAGCGTGAGAGAACTGGAGCTTAGACCATTTGGGTAATTTAGTCAAGGTCAAGGTCAGCAAGTGTTAGAGGTGAGACAAAAACCCATTTTTGCCTGTTTATGTTATACATTTTTTACTCTCACACACATGTAATCATGTACAACAGTGTTTCTCAAACTTTAAACCTTAAAATGTTTCCCAAACATAAATGCCCACAGAAGGCAATTTGAGAATCACTACATTAAAAAAATAAACAAATTACTTTAAGTGAACATTAGTGCCCAAAATTTTCTAAGTAAAAATGCAAGTGGAGGTCTTGGAATTATGGTATAGTACTTGTTTTCTGTTTTTTTGTGTTTTTTTTTTTTGGCTAGAAATTAGACATAAACTTTTCCAGTTAAAATAAAAATAAAAACAGTAAAATATATTTTGGATACAGCTGGCCCCCACTATATAGCAATGTTAGGATCCAGATTGCAATCCTTTTAACAAATACCTTCTGTGTGTCAATCATAGGCTTTTGGTTTCCTCATCTTCTCTCTCTCTTTCTCTCTCTCTCTCTGTCTCCTATCTATCTACATGAACACATGCATACATACGCTATTTACATGTGAAAATCTAGACATCCAGAGAAGGCATATACTCTGCTATGATAAGTATTAAAATCTGAAGTCTAAGTCTAGGGGCTCCTGGGAGGCTCTGTGTGTGAAGTGTCTGATTTTGGCTCAGGTCATGATCTCATGGTTTGTGGGTTCCAACCCTGCATCAGGCTCTGTGCTGACAGCTCAGACCCTGGAGCCTGCTTCCAATTCTGTGTCTCCCTCTCTCTCTGCCTCTCTCCCACTTGTGCTCTGACTCTCCCTCAAAAATAAACATTAAAAAAATTAAAATAAAATCTAAGGCTAAAGTATATTCTTTAATGTTATGATTCTACCTCTACTTTTTTTCTTTTAAAAATTTTAAATTGTTTATTTATTTTGAGAGAGAGAGAGTGTGGGCAGAGGAGGAGAGAGAGAGAGAGAGAGTTCCAAGCACACTCTGGCTGTTAGCAGAGAGCCCTCACAAACCATAAGATCATGACCGAGCTGAGATCAAGAGTCGGACTTAACTGATTGAGCCACCCAGGTACCCCATGAATCTACCTCTACGTTTCTATCCTAAGAGGGAAAAGAAGAACAAAACAAAACAAAACTTAGAACCGATCATTTTGGGAAAGTGTATGTTTTTAAACTTTTTCAGCTTTATTACCTTAGTTTGCGTTGTTTCCCGTTTGGAATTAACCACCTGCTCACTCCGAGTGTCAGGTTAGTCTTTGTTCACACGTCATGATGTATCACTGATGCTGTATTTTTGGGAACCTGGTCTTTTAAAAGCTTTGTTTGCACATTCAGGCTTCCTATGTGATATTTGTCATTGTAAAATTCTCTGAGCAAGGATGTCAGTACTATCAGAGATATACCTGACACCAGGAAAGGAAAACTCTGCCTCAAGAGAGGAAGAAACTGGTGGAGATACAGGGTTTAGAGTGCACACCAAATTTCTACCTGAGTGGTAGGAGGGCAGAGACCCACGGCCAACATGTGAAGTAGTGATCCAGATGGAGGAGAGGGCCAATTTCCATTGGCTAAGAAACCAGAATTGTAATTCGGAGGCTCGCGGAGATGATCCATTTATTTTCTGGTTAATTTCTTTACATGCCTGTTTTAATTGGTAAATTTGATGATTTGTTCATTCCTTTGACAGATTTGTACTGGGCTCTTTATTTAAGCCAAGCCACGTGCTAGTATTTGAGATATTAACATTAATATGACCTAATCAGTATATCAGTACAATGACAGGCACAACTGAAAACCATATATTACATTGTCAAACTAAAACAAGACAGTCCAACAAAAACAATCATACAAACATAAATGGATACCCATATTATTATTTTAGTCATAACAGTTAAATATGGTTTAGATACAAGATCAAAGGAAAAAGATGTGATTGTTTATTTATTGAACTTACACATGTTAGCGTCAGGAATAACATTTCAGTTTGTTCAGTGGATTCTGGTGACCAAACTACAGTAATTCACTTAGTCAAGAGTGATTTGCTCATAGGAAATGTTAGTTTTCCCTAGAAGACCAACTCAAAGCCCACAGTAGAGGCAAAATATTGAAATAAAAAATATTATATAATGAAAAATGGCAAAATAATTATAATTCACTTGTTATGTATTCTTTTTATTTTTAAACTTTATTTATTTATTTAAGTAATTTCTGTACCCAACACGGGGCTCAAACTCATGATCCTGAGATCAAAGGATTTCATACTCCTCTTCTGAGCCAGCCAAGAACTCTGTTGGTGTAATTTTCTAAGATTCATTTGTAGTACATCAAGGAAATAAGTACATGATAGCAAAACATATTCATTACTCCTATTTGAAATTGATTTTCTCTTACTAAATGTCTCAGTACAGCTTGCAAAAATGCTTTTGCTTAATATCTAAACTTATTTGCAAATATGCTCTTTTACAAGATATCTAAAAACATTTGTAGTAAATCCACTTTTTCTTGCCCATTGAGCAGATGCAGAAACTGAGCTACCCAGAACATAAGTAATGCCAAGGATACTCAGGTTAATTAGAAGATTCAAGACCTAGATGCCTAACTTGGCTTTAGCATCCCCCCCACCTTTTCTTTTTTTTCCTTCTTTTTTTGTAAACATGCAGAAAAAATGGAAGGGAGCATGGTCTCTGTCATGTAACCAGATCTCTGCTGTGAGGCTCTATTTAAACTTTCTTAACTAAGCTATCTTAACTGATGTCTTGTCATTGTGAATATGACAATTGGTACAAAAAGAGATAAAATCTTCTGTATACCATTCACAGAGACCCAAAATTGAGTTGTATTTTTTTACATGAATCTTTAATTAGAATCTATTGGAGATGATTTGCAACATTTTAGGTTGCTACAAGTAACATGTTTCATATCAGATAATATAATCTCTTTATAGAGTTGCAGTGGATTTTACTTCTTTTTCTATCATTATTCAGAGTTTGATAGTTTAGCAGCCGTGTGTCTAATGTATATGTTTGAAAGGACAGGTTTGCAATCGAAGCTGATTGTTTGCCCAAACACCATCTGGCCTACCCGTTTATATTATGTCAAATGAGACTGCCCGAGGTGTGAGGAAAATCTTCGTTTCACATGTATTCAGGCCATATTGCTTGAGGATCCCCTGGCCCCAGTTCAAACCACACCGTTAAGACGTCTGCATTTTTACCATAGTCCACACGTCTTTTATTTTTCTAAATTCTCTTGAAAGTTTACGTGCTTTTCACTAATTTCTTTTTAATTATTTTGCATACGTTACAAATAAAAGTTTCACCTACTCTCGGTCATAAGATTAAGCATCTTGCTATAACATATAGACCGTTACAAACTTTAGTAAAATAATACAAATAATTCGAAAACCAAATATCTATGAATGGACCTTGCTTATATTAAATTCCTATCTATTAAAGTTTCAATATGAATAGATTAAAAAATATATATAGCATAGGTAAACATGTTGTATATATGTACATACTTTTATATTTGCATGCACAAATATATGTAGGTACTCATATATTTGAAATGAATTGTTCCCTCTTATAAAGAAAAATATTCATCCCTTTATTGACATTTTGAAAAATTTAACTACCAGTAGGTAATAATTATTCACAAACTTGAGGTTTTAACAGAAACACAAGGACTCAAGAATTTCTAAGTAACTGGCAAAATATTTAAATAACACTAAGAAAATAAACATTTAACTTTGTACCAGGCACTCTCTGCAAGAGCAGATTTCATTAGGAGAGGCTGAGACATTTTTTATAAACTATATTTGATACTTTAAATCACCTTAATGGTTATACAATGATTTCTACTTATTTGAAACAGTGATGAGCAGTAGCATTCAGAAGCAATGGGATTTTGCAAAAGTACACTGCTTTAGTATTCTAAAAAGAATGCAAGTTATAAGTAGTGTTCTGATTATTTCAATGCCAAATAATATTTAAAAATAAAGCATTTTGTGTAGAAATACAGTCCTGTTTACAAAATAGGAATAGCATATAACAAACATAGAATGATATGAAAAGCTTATTATGAAACTATTTTCCCAAAGCGTTATTTGCTGGTCAAATGAAAACTCTAGTAGAGATGTTCCAAAAATATCATGACATTAATTAACGAATAAAAACTTTCATAGTTCATTTAATAGTGCTTGTCTTCTTAACTCACTTCAAAATGCTAATTCCATGATCACTATTGCTGATTTTTAAAATGTCACTATTTATCAATAAAAAATATATTTTAAATTAAAATTTGATTTGAAACAGAAAAAAAGAATTGATTTGGATACACAGTAAAACCTTAGTTTATGAGCATAGTTTGTTATGGAAACATGGTTGTAATCCAAAACACTTATATATCAAGGTGAACTTCCTCTTAAGAAATAATGGAAACTCAGACGATTCGTTCCACACCCCAAAAATATTCATATAAAATGATTACAATACTGTAATATAATACAAAATATGAAGAAAATAGAAAGTAAAATAAACAAGTTAACCTGCACTTAACTTTGAAAATCTTTGTGCCTGCTGTGAGGGAGACAGGAGAGAGGAGGCTGCTGTGCAGATGACTTTTCACTATCACAACGGAATCACTGCTGTCTGGTCAATAGAATCTTTTTTTGCATGGGGCCATCATATACCCTCGCACAGATGTTGATTACAGTTCAATATTAGTAAATTCTTATCACACTCTGTATTTCATGTACGTGGCAAAAAAGGTAGCAGAGGAAAAGGTGTCTATCTGCAGGTAGCCTGACCTAGAATGATGTAAAACATTCCTAGCTGACTCTTGGATGGAAAAGCAAAGATCTTTCCACAGGCGCTTGCTAGTGACAACAAATACACCAGTGCCAGTTGTGGGCACCTTCCAACGTTCTGAAAAATCAGTGATTCTGCAAACACTGTGGCCTGAGACCAAGCATCTGAGCATAGAAGACAATAACCCACAATCTGTTTGCTCGTTTTGCAGAACTCACAGAATAAATTACTTGCCCTCCATGGTTTTACTGCACATAGAATCTGTGAGATCTTCTCATCATATGCTTTATTGTATGGATGTGTGTTTCCCCAAATGCAGGCATTAGGACAATGCCCAGCAAAAGAAATTCATGTGGGCTATGTGTTCTTAAATCGGAGGACCACGAGAATGCAGACGCTTCCTCCTGTGAGGGATAGCAAGTCAAGTTGTGAGAGGAAGACAAGATATTTACATTAGTGAGGAATAAAATAAACCACAGCTGGACCATTCCCTTGCTTTAAAATCTAAAGTAAGACACGTTAAAGCCCTACAACTGATAAAATTGTTTGAGTTATATGTTTCTATGTTGAGAATTACATATTTCTGACAACTTAAACATCCATTCAACGTGTAGCATTTCTCAGTTAATCGTTTTGTATATGTTAAAAGTACTTGGTGATATTTGCTATTAAACATACACAAGAGTGCTGTGGAGTTCTAAAACGAAACTATTAAATTCTTTCTAAGTAAATTCAGGAATGCCAATCATATTAACTGATTCTTTTATTTCAATCCTCAAAATAATTTAATTGCTCATTTTGTTTTTAGACACTTTTTCCCTAAAGTACATAGAAATTGTTATGCAGGGATTAACAGATTAGTACATATATACCATTTTAAGGAAAGTATAATTACATAGTAAAAGCAAAGAATAGTATATCTTTTAACTCCATAAACATGTAAAAACTGAGAAAGTAGACGATGTTGACTCTTCATTTAATTGCATAAATGAGGTTTTACGAAACATTTTAAAGGTATTAATACCAGGTTTCCTAATTTCCTAATTATATCCTATTTCTGTTTATTAGAATTAATTTTGTTGCCATATCCCAAATAGCCACTACATATTCAGACAGTTATTAGATACTTATTCAAGAATATTGACTAATTATTCAAAAAAGAAAATCTAAGGTTTCATTTCTCCCATAAATAGCAATCATTAGTTTGTTTTAATTCCAGTATCACTGACTAGCAGTGTTCTGTTAATTTCAGATGTGCAATATAGTGATTCAGCAACTCCAAACATTACTCGGTGCTCATCATGAGAGGCGTACTCTTCATTCCCTTCCCCTGTTTCACCCCTCTGGTAACCTCCAGTCTCTTCTCTGTAGTTAAGAACCAGCTTTTGGTTTGTCTCTTTCATTTCTTTGTTCATTTGTTTTGTTTCTTAAATTCCACATACGAGTGAAATCATATGGTATCTGTCTTTCTCTGATAGACTTATTTCACTTAGCAGTAGGCCCTTTAGACCCATCCATGTTGTTGCAAATGTCATGATTTCATTTTTTATGGCTGAGTAATATTCCATTGTATATATACCACCTCTTTATCCATTCGTCTACTGGTGGGTACTTGGGTTGCTTCCGTAATTTGTCTGTTGTGAAGATGCTGAAATAAACCTGAAGGCGCATGTATCTCTTTAAATTACTGTTTAAAAATTCTTTGAGTAAATAGTCGTTAGCAAAATTATTGGATGGTATCTGGTAATTCTATTTTTAATTTGTTGAGGAACTCCATACTGCTTTGCAGACCAATCATTAGTTTTGAATGAGGTTTTGTTATACGCACTCATCTTAGTTTCAAGCCTAGCAAAACATCGTTAGTAAATCTATTACAGTGAAAGTGCAACTAACTATTTAACCATCTATGGAACCCTTTTTGTTTTGGTGTATTTAACTCCAAGACATGTTTGCCATTAAAAATTTTTTTTAATGTTTTTTACTTATTTTTGAGAGAGAGAGAGAGAGAGAGACAGCATGAGCAGGGGAGGGTCAGAGAGAGAGGGAGACACAGAATCTTAAGCAGGCTCCAGGCTCTGAGCTGTCAGCACAGAGCCTGACGCGGGGCTCAAGCCCACAAACCATGAGATCATGACCTGAGCTGAAGCTGGACGCTCAACCGACTGAGCCACCCAGGAGCCCCCATGCTTGTCATTTTTAATAATTTGCTTTTTAAATTATATATTTTTCTAGTTTTCTGAGTATTATTCTTCACTTATGCAACTAACTTGTTTTGAAAAGCAACACAAAGTAATATATATATGTATATATATATAACTACTCATAATCTTAATAAACCTGATGTGCCTAAGAATGAAGCTTTTATTCATGCTAATCAAAACCTTTAAAAAGTAACCAGTGTAAAGTGAGGATCGAGTTCTTCTTTGTTGTTTTGAAGCTGTGTTTTGAACAGAGCTTTTTCATTGGAAGGTCAGGTTCCCTTTTTCATTTCAAACTATGGTTATGACAATTTGGTGTGTTATTACAGACGCGATTGTGAGGTCTGAAATAGTGTTGAAATTTCACTCGCTGCAGGATCAATTTACATAAAGATTATATGCTAGGAGGCAGATATTTTCTTAAATATACATATTTTTGCTGTTCAAAGAACAGCAAAAGAAAGACAAATACTAGAAATTTATAGAATAACTTGGACATTATTTGTATTTTTAGTTTTTGTTTGCTTATTTAAAATTCTTTCCCTTAAAATCTATTTATTGAATAAATCACTTTCACTTGACTTGCCACGGAGTGTATTTCAAAACGGAATGCTAATTTATTTCCATTAATCTTGAATTGCAGATTAATTATTTCCCATACACAATTAGACTGGAGTTTAGTGGTAGTATAATAACTAATAAATAAATAAGAGAAAAATTAGTGTGTAACAACTAAGAAAATATTTGGATGTGATATATGATACCTGGGTTCTCATTTCTGGAGTACCTATAATTTACACATAGCAGTCTTTTTCATAATTTTATATATGTATTAGCTATGCAAGGTTCAGGAAAATTGATAAATTGAAAATTCCTTGCTAAGTTGGCATTATGATATTTCTTGATTGAGTTGACCTTCCCAAACTGCTTGGGTTGCACTTGAAAGGTTCATATCATAGTATCAGCAGAAGCTCTGGGCTGAAATACTACTGTAGGGTCAGGCCAGGTTACCTGTAAGTGCAAGTGCGAGAGGGATCTCTCGGTGATAGCCCTTAAACAAAATGTAAGCGAATAAATGTAATGCAGTTATACTAACAATGGAGAGAAGCCGATCAACTCTGAATTTTTAAAATCAATTAATCCTACCACTGTTTAAAAGATTTCATTATTTTCACTATTTTTGCCATTGTCAGTACCACTGAATTGGTTATTTTTCTTTTGGTAATTTATCTCCATTTATTCTTGTTGAAACGTTAAAATTCTTATTTACTTTGAGATATATCTAATTTAAGTAAAAATTCTATTATATGATCATGTGCATTGCACTCAGTTTTTGTCTTCATTTCCTATCTTACATGATAGAATTTTAAGTGTAATTTTGTAAGTCACTGAAAATGAATATATGTGCACATCAATTATATACCATATCTTGTATTTATAAAATTATAAGTGATTTCTTCAATTGCCACGTTGTAACATACAGTAGGTTAAACATTATATGAAGAACCAAGTAAAAAATGTTGAATAGAAATATTTGGTAATGTATTTTACATTTTGTTTTTCAAATTGAAATGCAATGATATAATTATAGGTAATAATTATAGATTTTAGAAGTACAGTAAAGTATAAGCTTTCAAATCTGTATAAATTCCAGAGGAATTATATCCTGGAAGATAGATCTTCTTAACGTATTTTATAAGATTTGTACTTTGTCATGTAGAATATCTGATAAGCAAATAATGTGATTATAAATAATGAGATTATTTCATGCACTTTTTAATGTCGGGTACACTTAACATATTTGCAATGAATCCTATTAAACAAATAGTTCATGGCTGCCCCTGTATAGTGTTATAAAGTGGAAAGAAGCACACTGCTGGCCTGCAGTGATGATGGAGAACTGGTGTGGTGCTTAGAGCAGCATGTTAACGCCAACAACCAAAGAGAGATCTTTTCTTTCTTTTTAGAATTAATTATTTTTAAATAGTTTATTGTCAAATTGGTTTCCATACAACACCCAGTGCTCTTCCCCACAAGTGCCCTCCTTTATCACCACCACCTCTTTCCCCCCTCCCCCTTCCCTTTCAACCCTCAGTTCCTTTCCAGTATTCAATAGTCTCTCAGGTTTTGCGTCCCTCTCTCTCCCCAACTCTCTTTCCCTCTTCCCCTCCCCCTGGTCCTCCATTAGGTTTCTCCTGTTCTCCTGTTAGACCTATGAGTGCAAACATATGGTATCTGTCCTTCTCTGCCTGACTTATTTCGCTTAGCATGACACCCTCAAGGTCCATCCACTTTGCTACAAATGGCCAGATTTCATTCTTTCTCATTGCCATGTAGTACTCCATTGTGTATATATACCACATCTTCTTGGTCCACTCATCAGGTGATGGACATTTAGGCTCTTTCCATGATTTGGCTATTGTTGACAGTGCTGCCATGAACATTGGGGTACATGTGCCCCTATGCATCAGCACTTCTGTATCCCTTCTTAATGAAAATTTCTGAATGCTCAGGTAGATATCATGGAAACATTTGACATTAAGAAGTTGTTAAGCATATTATAAAAAGAAGGAAAGAGGGGTGCCTGGGTGGCTCAGTTGGGTAAACATCTCATTCTTGACTTCGGCTCAGGTCACGATCTCATGGTTTGTGAGTGCGAGCCACATCTCGGGCTCTGCCCTGACAGCGCGGAGCCTGTCTCTCTCCCCCTCTTTCTCTTCCCCTTCCCCTTCCCACTCATGTGCTCGCTCTCTCTCTCTCTCTTTCTGTCTCAAAGTAAGTAAAGTTTAAAATAAATAAATAAATAAATAAACTTTTTCTAAAAAGAAGGAAAGATATTGATAAAATTTTATTAACATTATTGTACAGTCATTTTTGTTATATGTGTCAACAACCTATCTACTTTGTGCCAAGTTTCACACTTACTTAACTTCTTTTTCCCTCCCTCAAATGTATTTTAGGTTATGATCGTGTCATCGTTATTTCAGCTTCTCAGGACTCTCCTTTCCTGGTGTATTCAGTGCACATGTCTTCTTGTGACATTCACACCCTTCCACAGTAGAATTCCTTCCTGCCTTCATCCTCAGTGGTTTCGCCCTCTTTTGAGTTCCCACATCTATCATAATCTCATCCTGGAAAACCTGATTATTCTTGTTCCTCACATATGTATGAGAATAGGTGATGCAGTGAGTTAGGCGGTCTTGTGTTTAAGTTTGGGTTTCACTCCTTATTAGAAGCAGAATTTTAGGTAAAATATGGAACCTGTCCAAATCTCATTTCTTCATTGATAAAATGTTGTTTTAAATAACTATATACTTAGTTCATTCCCAGGACATTAGATTAAACTGTAGTTTCATTTCCTTATCTTATATCTTTTCTTTAATAGTCAAAGTACTACAGATTACTATTATTAACTATATTGAGTGACCATATTAAAATTCTCCTCTTAGGAACAAACCATTTTTTAAATAAGGTGTATAAGAATCTATAGTGCATTGGAAAAAAACAAACACACTTCATGTTTCTATTTTTAAAAAGGGTGTATGTGGTTTACTTGGACTCATACAGAGGTTATAAGGAAATATCAGTGTTCATACATTTTTCTGTGGCGTTTTTATATCTTATGCTGGTTTGCTGAATTTAACTGAAAACTGCTTGAAATTTAAACATGCGAAAGTACTCTATTAGTTTGACTCCTATAAATTCTTCTTTTGAATCCTTTTATTTTCTGCTGTCAAATGTTTAAGGTTTTTATTTTCTGCTGTCAAATGTCAAAGCTTTTGACAGCTTTCTCCAATAAAGTCTTTACAATCACATTTAAGCGTAATTCTAAACATCATTTAATATTATTAGGATCACCTAAATAAGAATATAGATACACCTAAGGCAAGGTATTTGGGTTAATATATATTAATGAACTCATCTGCTGCCCTGGGCTGTAATTCAATTTCTCCATCATCACCTCTTTTTCAGCCCCTGGCTTCTTATCTCTGCCTTTCATTGTTCCTCCTGTCTGGCAGCAGTATTGAAAACTACAATTTGAGATAAAAGAAAATGAAAGAAGAAAAGAGGGTGGTTTTGAATTGTATCAATAGATACAGATAAGGATAAGCATTACAGTAATTAAATCATTTTGTCTTCAGGGCACCGAAGTTGAAATATTTAGTTTTGTATCTAAATTGAGTGAGTGTATACACACACACACACACACACACACACACACACACACACACACACACACACATATATATCTGGCATCACAGAACAGTGATGGCCACAGACTTGCCCGCTTTGACTTGACATGTATGTAGAGTCCCGTATGTGAGCCCTCGTACTATAGAATGCTCTGGCCGTCCAAATGTGGGGAACACACAGTCCGTTCTCAAAGTGAGGGAGAACAATTAACGTGCTTTGAGTGAACACCTGCAGCCAGGTTTGTTGTCTTTCTCAAAAAGCTTAAAGTCTGTGAGGAAAAAATGTTAATACTTCAAAAGGAGTGAATGGGAACAGGCATAAGGGAGCAAGTGCTGGAAGTGGACTGAGGGGTTTTAACTTTGAGCCAAAATAAGACTTTGATGTCAAATTAAGAAAGACGCCTTCGGCACTAACATTAAAACCACAATATTCTCTGACATCCAGGGGAGCAGGATCCGGACCAAAGTAAACAAACAAGTCAAAATGGCAGCCCTCCATCTCTTCTTGACTTTCCCTTTGGTTTAGCACCTCTTTACTTTTAGCCGGGCATATTTCATTGGCTTTCTCTCTGTAACTAGAGGACTTTGGGGTGTGATGGACATTTCTCTGTATTTTAGCTCTGTCATTTTGCCAGCATTGTAACTTTCAACAAAGAACTTGAGTGCTACCTAGATCTTACCTTCTTATCCTTAAAATGAGTGTGTAAACATCAATTTCTTCTTTTTTTTTTTTTTTTACATTTATTTGCTTTTTGAGAGATAGAGTGAGACAGAGCATGAATGGGAAGGTCAGAGAGAGAAGGAGAAAGAATCCAAAGCACACTCCAGGCTCTGAACAGCACAGAGCCCGATGCAGGGCTTGAACCCACCAACCATGTGATCATGACCTGAGCCGAAATCAGATGCTTAACCGACTGAGCCACTCAGGCGCCTCAACATCAATTTCTTAAAGATGCACTGAGCAGTAAAGTAGCCAATTATATAAAGTTCTTACATAGTACTTGCGACCTTTTAGTCTCTTAGGAAATATTAGCATGTGTTAGAATTATTTACTTTTTTAAAATATACTTTTCTCCTTCCTATCTTACTTATATTTTGGACCCTCAGAAAAGGAACCAAATGAAGGAATAGGCTAAAAAATATTTAAAATAATTTAAAAATTATTAACTTCAATTTGCACCTCAAAAGACCTTTGGAGTAGTCCACTTATCCATGTTCTGGTTACCCTTCTACAAATTTTTAGTGTTTTTAATATAGGAAGTCGGTGGAAAGTTTTAGTTGTCCAGTGAACTCTACTATAGGTCTGATGAGGATTCCTTTCCGGAAACCGTGTTCTTCATTTTCTCTTTCTGCATTTTATAGTTTAATTTTTTATGTTTATTTATTTATGTGTGTGAGAGAGAGACAGATTGAGAGTGGGGGAGGGACAGAGAGAAAGAGGGACACAGAATCCAAAGCAGGCTCAAAGCTCAGCTGTCAACACAGAGCCCAATGCAGGGCTTGACTCATGAGCTGTGAGACCACGACCTGAGCCAAAGTCAGCTGCTTAACTGACTGAGCCACCCAGGAGCCTCTGCATATTATATTCTAAATTCATTGATGGATATATATTGTCTTGCTACATTCAAGTCCATCTTACATTTTGTCTTTATTTAGGAAGAATTCCAAAATCAAATATGCAATTGGTATGATGACTTTTTAAAAATTTGCCTCAAATACTCACAAATAACCTCCTGGGACCTACACTGTGGCCTCATCTCTGACAGCGTTAGCACAGCTGGAAGTTTGTCGGACATGGAAGTTCTTGGTCCATACCCCAGACTTGCTGAACCAAAATCTTCGGGGACGAGGCCCAGGAATTTTGCTTTTCCAAGCCCGCCAGGTGATTTTTCATGCACAAGAAAGTTTGGAAATGAATGATCTAAGAGAAGCAACTAATAAAATGTAAGGAATTTTAAAAATGAGAATCCAAGTTTCTTTAGAATAAATATATAATTCATTTATACTTAGTTTCAAGATATTTCTGAATTACAACATTTCTGGAATTCAGAGCTTAACTTAGCTACTTATTCACTCTGTACTTGTCAAAGTATGGTTGGCCGGTCATCGATGTGTCAGAACTGAGTGGATAGGCTGTTGAAAACGGGAACCCTGGGTCCACCTCAGATGGTTGAAACAGAATCTTTCTGAATAGGATATAGGAAGCTGCCTTTTTAACAATCTTTAGTGAATACTTTTGGGAACACTACAATATGAATGAATGTTGACTACTGCTGGTTGCAGTGATTTAGTTAACTCTCTTGAATTTCTAGACAGTAATTCATTGGTAGGAAGTTAAGATATAAATTGATTGATTATAGGTATGAACTGATGCATTCAAACACCACGCAACAACTTAGCAATTAGAATATTTAGTAGCTCGTTCATTTAGAGGGCAATAGATTTTTATTTTTCTTGTTCCCTAATGCTCTGCTTATATATTTTGTGTTGGTATCAAATAAGAACAGCCTCTGGGGTGAGGGAGAATTGGTGGGAGGCCAGTTTTGCCAATAGTAGCTGTATGTCCTATGAAAAAGATAAAATGCATAAACCTGAGTATTCTCATCTTTACAATGTGGTTCAAAAAGGTTATTACCCCACAGGGTGGTTGTGATAATATATTTAGATTAGAAACATAAAGCACTTAACGTATTATTCTGCCTTCCTCTGCCCTGAGTTGTAAGCAGTGCAACTAGAAAGTTGGATGGTGATTATAATATTGTGTAATGTTGGCATTCTCAAAATATGTCGTTTTACTTACAGTGTCAGAGTATGATTTTAGATACCCTCCTCATTTAGATCTGATTCCAGACCTTGAAGCCTTCTTGCCAAATTTAACAAATGAAAATACTTGAAACTCGGTTAAATTTGAATTTAAGACAGGGGCCCCTGGGTGGCTCAGTTGGTTAAGTGTCCAACTCTTGATTTCTGCGCAGGTCATGATCTCACAGTTCATAGGATTGAGCCCCACATTGGGCTCTGCACTGAAATCATGGAGCCTGCTTAGGATTCTCTCTCTACCTATCTCTCTGTTTCTCCCCTGGCTTTCTCTCTCTCTCAAAATAAATAATTATTTAAAAAATGAATTTAGGACACTGAACCACTTTTTAGCATAAGTAAATCACATGTAATATTTGAAAGATGCTTGACTAAAACTCTTTCATTATTTATCTCAAATTCCAATGTAACTGACTGTCCTTTTGGCATCACTAAACTGTAGAGAAGCTTGTTTTCACCGTATAGACATTTACTCTGCCACCTTGCAAAAATGGGAGTCATTTGGTTATTGCCCAAATGGAGAAGCTCAGAGACGGGCCTTCCTGCCCTCAGGCCCTGCTGATCAGCATTAAAACCAGGCCTTCTGGAAACAGGACCTCTTGAAGCTCTTCTGACTTAAAGACTTCTCAGAGGATTCAGATTTAAAGTGTTGAGAGAGGTGTAGAGGGGGATCAACCCACTGAGAAAACAGAAGACTTGACCATGCTTTACATTTTTTTTAATGTTTCTTTATTTTCAAGAGAGAGAGGCTGAAGGAGGCTCCAGGCTCTGAGCTCTCAGCACAGGGCTCAAACATGGGGCTCAAAGCCACAAACTGCAAGATCATGACCTGAGCCAAAGTTGGACGCGTAAGTGACTGAGCCACCCCGGCGCCCCCAGACAATGCTTTAGAAAAGATTACATCATATCATCGATGGGATAGGTTGCTCTTGCTCCCTTGGGAAGCGCTGAGTAAAGCACTGGAGAGAACACATGTTGGTACATCCTGTGCTTACTACCCTGAGGGAGTGAAGTTCAAGGCTCTGCAGAATCTCTCTTGGAAGCAAGTGGAGGAATATTGATAATTATAAATCGTGATTCCATTTAGATGTTTGGAGAGCAAGGACTATTTTGTACTCATTTTTAGTTGCTGCTGTGATGAATATAATGTTAGATACATTTGGGTATCTTGAACATCTTACTATTTTGTAGGAGAGAGTTTATGGTAACTATAACTTGAAAATCATGCTAAAATTATTTTTAGATAAGCAGTGTTGATTATGTGCTTTATATTGAACCAACCTTCAGGACTAGAAAGTACTTTAGAATCCCAGGCTTACCTGCATCTGGTTTGTCTTTAATCCCTGGAGATTTTGGTTTCCTAATAGGGTCTGTGAGAGAAATAATATGGAAGTTAAACGTGTATAAAATCATATTTATGAGTATCTTTTTTTTACTTTTTATATCTTTAAAGTTTATTTATTTTATATATTTTTTAATGTTTATTTATTTTGAGTGTGAGAGAGACAGCGAGAGAGAGAGACACGCAGAGCATGAGAGGGGGAGGGGCAGAGAGACAGGGAGACACAGAATCTGAAGCAGGCTCTAGGCTCCGAGCCTTCAGCACAGAGCCTGATGCAGGGCTTGAACCCATGAACTGCGAAATCATGACCTGAGCTGAAGTTGGGTGCTTAACCGCCTAAGCCACTCAGGCGCCCCTATTAATTTTTTTGAAAGAGAGAGAGTATGTGTGGAAGTTGGGGAGGGGTAGAGAGGAGGAGAGGGAGGGAATCTCAAGCACGCCCTGTGTTGTCAAGTGCAGAGCCCGATACGAGGCTCGAACTCACAAAATGTGAGATCATGACCAGAGCAGATCTCAAGAGAACGATGCTTAACCGACTCAGGCACCCAGATGCTCCATATTCATGAATATCATTAAGGTGGGTCCAGCTTCAAAGAATACAACAGATATTAAATGCACATACTTTTTTTTTCTATAGAAGATAAATGTAGACAAAATCAGCGTAAGTAAGAAGATAAAGTATATCGTAAATAAAACACATATAGAAGATAAACTTCATAGGCAAACATTTACTTTTATATTTTTTCAAAAAATGTGTGAGATCATCCACTATTTGACATAAAATGTGTTCTATAGAAAAGTGTTTTCTGAAAAACATTTTCTGAACTTGTATGTTTTCTTTTAATTGCTATGTGTCCATCTTCCAAAATGATGCATTAATACTGTTAGCAATTTATTTCCTATAAATAGCTTTTCTAGGAGGATTCAGTCTAGCTCTCATTTGTTGCTCCACATAGTGTTCCTTTGTTCTCCCAGCCTGCCCTGTCTGCTAAAATGTATTGGGAAAAAAAACATCCCCGCTCTTCCCTTCTCTTTGATTGAGTTATCTTTTGCTAGGCAAAGTGTTGTTAGCTTTTATGCTCTTTGCTTGGCTTCCAGCCCCTCTCCCCATAGATTGCTGCTATAATCACCGCCAGGAGCCTGAGATCCCCACAAAGAGGAGATCAAACCCCCACAACAGGGATTCTTGAAGGCAGGTCAAGTTCAAGAGCCTGCTCGGGAAACACAGTCTACATCACACAAAAATGTTATTACTCATTTGGAATTCTTTTTCTATGCACGGCCTTTACTTCTACGACTGACTGACGAGTCAAGTTCAAATCCATCTACAAATTCCTGGCACTTGCTTCCCTCCCACCGTCTTCCATATAAGTTCTTCCGTGTTACGTGTACTTATATCAGGTGAAGTTGTAGATTCAGCTGTCAATCTGTTGTGCCATTTTAGTTGAGCTCCATAAAAACAACAGGTCATCTGTTTTATTCTCAAGGTGAGTGTACCTTATAAATATAATACTGTGGCATTGTAGTGCATTTGAATAGTATAGGGAGGGGCAGGGAAGATAAATATTATCACTGATCTCACCTGTCAAAAACAAGCAATTCTTGCCATTTATTCATGTTAAGACCAATTACACAATTTTTATTTAATATCATATGACAGTTTTCTCCTATTGTTAAAAAATATTTTTTGGTGCCAACAGCTTAGCATGCCATTTTCTGTATGCTTTTACCTAGTTGAAATGTGAGTGGGTCATGGACGTATATATTAAGTCCAATTCACTAAATATAAAGAATAATTAAAATAAAAACTTACTTGAGAATAAAACAATGTCCAATTTGTATATCTTTAGAATGTATTCCTGGATGTGAATTATTTCATCTTTTATGTACTATTTCTTTGGTATGTGATAAAAAATTACATTAGAAACATTTTGAGTGGCTCTTTCATCTTCTTTTTATATTGTCTCTAATTGCCCATGTTAAGTTTGAGATTAATCTTAATCTATTTGTTTAATAGTTAGGTTAAACATTTTCTGTGTGTTTATTTGCCATTTATGTGTTAATTTTTTATTGACTTAAATAGTATAAATACCACCTTCATCCTCCATGACTTTGTTGAAGTCCACGCTGCGTTCATCTGTTGAGGTTTTTGTGTTCAGTATATCAATTTTTACAAGTGGCATATTTATCATAGTTATCAGTCTTGTGTTTTGTTTATTAAAAATTCAACAATCTGCTATCTGCAAAATCTGTATTTCCTTTGCAATTTCTTCTAACAATTATGCTTTGCTCCCAAATAACATTATAAACAAAATACATGAGTGTGAGTGTCAGCACTTTGCTGGCTAGAAGTTGAACTTGTATACGTTTATTTTTTTCCATGAAAAGTTGAAAACACACACACACACACACACACACACACACACACACACACACACACACCATTTCTAAACTCTAGGCCAAGTTGGCACCCAGTATATTAAAGTAAAATTTTTGTGTTCTTCTTTTTTATAGAATCTGTACCAAAATACCTTTACAAAAATGTATTCTCTTAGATTTATGGCAATTGTACTTATTTCATGGTATAAGAAACAAGGCTTCACTGTAGGAATTTCAGAGTGAATGTTCACTCTTTGTCTTTGGAAATTAGGCTGCCAAACTGTTACTGAAATGTTTGCATTACATTTTTTATTGGGTCTTTTTATATTGGTATATGAAAAATGGCAAGCTTGCCTAAGTGGAAATATTTTCAAAGGATAATGAAAAAATGAGCATAGAGTGGGCCTAGACCTAAAGAGAATTAAGGAATCTAGACTGGAATGTAGAGGAGAGACAGACTAGCCCAGGAGGGAGAAAGAGGTAATATGTATTTTGAAAGATAATGAGGATTGAAAAGAGATTTTTCTAACCCAGAAAACAAGGGCTCTAAGCCCCTAAACTGTGAAACTGCATCATTTAATGCCCTTTGATTCTAAGGAACACTAGATGCTAACAGTTGACCCTACTGTGTGATCTCCACCCCGAACCATCTACATAAGGTTTAGGGATGACTTTGCATGAATTGTGCATTCACCACCAACAGTTTTGAGCGGGTTTCTGATCTTTTTTCCTAAAGGTTGCATAAAATTTTGCCTTCAGTAAGAGAAAGAAAACAACACACAGCTGAATCTAGGAACCTGGCAGTGTCAGGCAGAGCTCTGAAGTTAGAATGGTACTTTAATTGGAGCAATTCTGAACACACCAAGCATATTTATACACTATGAACAAAGTTTTGTAAACTGAAGGAATAGTGGGGAATACTTCCGTAAGTGTGGGATGTTATGCGTGCAAAACCAAATAGAATGGTGAGTAATATGATGAACTTATTAAGCAAAGAGAGCACGGCATACATTTTTTGTATACGATAATGCTGTGTCATAGGTTTAATTTTTTAATGTTATTTTATTTATTTTAATTAATTTTTAAACTTAGTTTTTAAAATTTACCTAGTATATAGTGCAACAATGATTCCAGTGATGTAACACCTCTGTAAAACACCCATTGCCCATCCCAACAGATGTTTTCCTTAATGCCCCTTACATTTAGCCCATCTCCCCTCCCCAAAACCCTTCCAGCAACCCTCTGTTTCTTCTCTGTATTTGAGTCTCTTATGTTTTGTCTCCCTCCTTGTTTTTATATTATTTTTGGTTACTTTCCCTTATGTTCAGCTCTTTTGTATCTTAAACTCCTCATATGAATGAAGTCCTATATTTTTCCTTCTCTGACTGACCAGTTTCACTTAGCATAATATCTTCTAGTTCCTTCTATGTGGTTGCAAATGGCAAGATTTTTTTCTTTTTGATTGCTGAGTAATAGTCCTGTGTGTGTGTGTGTGTGTGTGTGTGTGTGTGTGTGTGTACCACATCTTCTTTATCCATTCAACCATCAATGGACATTTGGGCTCTTTCCATACTTTGGCTATTGTCCATAGCGCTGCTATAAACATTGGGGTGCATGTGCCCCTTCGAAACAGCACGCCTTTATCCCGTGGATGAATACGTGGTAGTGCAATTGCTGGGTTCTAGGTAGTTCTATTTTTAATTTTTTGAAGTACCTCCATACTGTTTTTCAGAGTGGCTGCACCAGTTTGCGTTCCTGCCAGCAGTCCAAATGAGATCCTCTTTCTCCACATCCTTGCCAATATCTGTTGTTGCCTGGGTTGTTAATGTTATCCATTGTGATGGGCGTGAGGTGGTATCTCATTGTGGTTTTGATTTGTATTTCCCTGATGATGAGTGATGTTGGGCATTTTTTCATGTGTCTGTTAGCTATCTGGATGTCTTCTTTGAAGACATGTTTTTTGCCCATTTCTTCACAGGATTATTTGGCTTTTTGAGTCTTGAGTTTGATAAGTTCTTTATAGATTTTGGATACTAACCCTTTATCTGATATGTCATTTGCAAATATCTTCTCCCATCCCGTTTGCTGCCTTTTAGTTTTGCTGATTGTTTCCTTCACTGTGCAGAAGCTTTTAATTTTGATGAGGTCCCAGTGGATCATTTTTGCTTTTGTTTCGCTTGCCTCAAGAGACGCGTTGAGTAGGAAATTGCCATGGCTGAGGACAAAGAGGTTTTTGACTGATTTCTCCTCTAAGATTTTCATGGCTTCTTGTCTTATATTTAGGTATTTCATCCATTTTGAGTTTATATTGTTTATGGTATAAGAAAGTGGTCTAGGTTCATTTTTCTACATGTTGTATCTAGTTTTCCCAGCACAAGTTACTGAAGAGACTTCCTCTATTCCATTGAATATTCTTTCCTGCTTTGACAAAGATTAATTGTCCATACGTTTGTGGGTCCACTTCTGCGTTCTGTAATCTTTTCCACTGATCTGAACGTCTGTTTTTGTGCCAATACCATGGCTGATGGTTACAGTTTTGTAATACAGCGTGAAGTCCAGGATTGTGATGCCCCTGCTTTGGTTTTCTTTTTCAAGATTCCTTGCGTATCATATGTTTAACTTATCCATGTATTCTTTTTTTAATGTTTATTTATTTTTGAGAGAGAGAAAGAGAGAGAGAGAGAGAGAATGAGAATCTGAAGAAGGCTCCAAGATCCTCTGAGCAGTCAGTGCAGAGCCCAGTGCAGGTCTTGAGCCCGCAAACTGTGAGATTATGACCTGAGCCACCAAGGCATGCCAATTTACCCATGAACTCTCATATAAAAACACTATTGATTTATATTCATTGTAAAAATACATGAAGGGTAAAGTTAATATAAACAAAATGATCATGTGTTTTCCTATAAAACCTGCCTCTAATATCAAATTGATAATATTAGCCTTTAAATAATTTTCTAGGGCATTATTATTGAATTTCAAAATATAATTTCTCAAGGTGTCTGGCTGGCTAATTCAGAGAAACTTGAAACTCTTGATCCGGGGGTCATGCATTTGAGCCCCACATGGAGTATAGAGATGACCTAAATAAATACAACTTTAAATAAAAGAAGTATAATATTTCAGTGGAAAAACATACAAAGATTTCTATTAAGCAATAGTCCTAATGGATAACTCAGGTATCTCTTATATAGAGAGACAAGTATACACCATGATGAAAGTCTACTCTTTCTAGCCAAAGAGCCGTGGAAAGGGGAGCCTGAAAAACATTGCACATTGGACATAACCCATGAACTTCACCCAAACATCACAGAACAAACCTGTGGCCCCACCCCTACCTTTATGGAGAAAGGCTGATTGGGGAGCCTAGATTTCCTTTCTCTTGAGGCTGTAATGGGGTACCCCCAAACTCTGTTAGGTTGATGTCAGAGAAGGCCAAATGGTAGCCTAGACTTCCGTCCCCTTTGACTTGATAAACCCCCATTTATTCTCTCGCAATGATGACAGCAGATATTATGTAGAAAGACATCCCTTTACGTCTTGTGGGATCAAGAATGTCCTAGTGGAGAGTCCTCACAGGGGTTATGAGACAGACTGAGTGGGAATCTGATGTTCTGGTGCTCCCTGGCAGTGATGAGGTAGTGTCCATCCCCTACTCCTGGCAGAGTGGGATTAGAGAAAGCCAATGGAAACAGACGATGTTAAAGAAGAGTCTTTTAATAACAAATGCCCAGTTTTGAGTTTAAAGTCTTTTATCATGTCAAGACAGAGGAAGATCTGACACTGAAATAAAGGGACAATCAAAAGATGCACGTTCATTAAAAGAGTTTTAGAACCATCTTAAAAAGTTACCAAATAGCCATGATCAAATGCATGATACAACGCCTGAATAATCAATCACAAATTACAATGTGCATGAAAAGCAAAACCAAACCAAACCAAACAAAAATAACTAGCAGATATAAAGCAAAACCAAAGGGAATTTGGAGCAATTAAAAATACATAACTAGAGATACCTGGGTGGCTGTCAGTAAGCATCCAACTCGTGGTTTATTTTTTTCTTTATCTTTTTATAATAGTTTATTGCCAAATTAGTTTCCATATAACACCCAGTGCTTCTCCCCACAAGTGCCCCCCACCATGACCATCACCTCCTTCCCTCTCCCCCTCCCCCTTCAGTCCATGGTTTGTTTTCAGTATTCAGTAGTCTCCCTTGATCTGTGTCCCTCACTCTTCCTCGCTCTCTTTCCCCCTTCCTCTCCCCATGGTCTCTTGCCAGGTCTCTCCTGTTAGACCTATGAATGCAAACATATAGTATCTATCCTTCTCTGCCTGACTTATTTCGCTTAGCATGACACCCTCAAGGTCCATCCACTTTCCTACAAATGGCCATATATCATTCTTTCTCATTGCCATATAGTTCTCCATTGTATATATATATATACCACATCTTCTTGATCCATTCATCAGTTGATGGACATTTAGGTTCTTTCCACCAACTCATGGTTTAAACTCAGGTCATGATCTTATGGTTCATGAGATTGAGCCCACATTGGGTTCTTCACTGACAGTGTGAATCTTGCTTGGGATTCTCTCTCTCCCTCTGTCTCTGCTCCTCCCCTGGACTCTCTTTTTCTCTCAAAATAAATAAATATGCATTAAAATAACCACATCACATACTTAAATGTAAAGGTAGAACCATAAACTGTAAAATAAAACAGAGAAGAAAAAATTTTGAGTTTTGGGGCTAAACAGAAAACTTTTAGTCTTCACAACAAAATAATGACCCATCTGAAGAAAAATTGATGAATTGGCTTTCAGCAAAACTAAATACTTTGGCTTCACAGAAGGTTCTGAAAAAAGCATGTGAAAAGATTTTCAAAATCATTACCGATTATGAAAATTCATATAAAACTAGAATGAGATATCCCTACATAGATCACAAAATGTTTAAATAGTGAGAGACAGTTTGACAAATTCTTAAAAAATTAAACATGCACTTACCCTAAAATCTAGCAGTTGGACTCTTTGGTTTTGATTTCATGGGAATATAGACTGTACATGAATGTACATTAATGTTTATATTATCCACACTGGAAACAACTGTGACATTCTTCAGGAGGTGAATGGGTAAACAAATTAGCACATCCATACTATAAACTGTCACTCAGTGATAAAAAGGAATAAATTATTGATACACACAACAGTAAGAATTATGCTCAGTGAAAAATGTCAGTCCCCAAAAGTTACAGGGTATATGATTCTATTCATATAACATTTTTGAAAATGACAAAAGTATCAAGTGGAGATCAGTTTAGTGGTTGCCAGGGCTTAAGAGGGGTATGGAAGGAACTGAGTTTGTCTATAAAAGGGTAACATGAGTGGACTGAACAGTAGCACTTCCCAAGATCTATAGCTATGGGCCCAGCACTCCTCCGCGGCACCACTCTGCTTCCCTTTCTATAGCTATGGACAGACCCCTGGAACCCATGACTGGGACCTTCTTTGGGAAGAAGGTCTTTGTATAGTTAATTAAGGATCTGAAAATGAGATTCTAGATTATCTCACCAGGCCCCAAACCCAGTGATAAGCGTCTTTATAGGAGAGAGAAAAGACACAGACACAGAAAAGGCCAAGGTGAAGACAGAGGCAGAGACTGAAGCTATGCGGCCACACACTGAGTCCCTGCAGCCACCACCACCGGAAGAAGTATTCTCTCTTGGAACCTTTGGAGGGACCCCCACCCTCCTGGCACTTGGTTCCAGGCTTCTGACCTCCACCACTGTGAGGAAATACATTTCCATGGTTTTAAGCAGCTCATTTTGTGGTGATTTGGTAGGGCAGCCCTGGGCAACTAAAACAATAAGCGAACCTTAGGGCGATGCAAATACTCTGGATCTTGAAGGTCACAACGTCAGTGTGCTAGTCGTACACTGTACTCTAGCTTTGCCAGAGCTTGTCATTGGCGGAAACCGGATTCACAGTGCATGGGACCTTCTGTATTATGTCATACACTGTGTGTCAACCCACAGTGACTTCAAAATGTTTTTTTGAATAAAATAAATAGAAGTATGTTTTAACTTAATTTCTTGTTTGTATAATTGGATTTGTGATTTTGTGTGTGTGTGTCTATATATGTGTGTGTGTGTGTTACATATACATAAACATGCACATACATATACATAAATGCATATACACACATATTTATATGCGTATATTTAAATTCATACTTAAACAAGCATTTATGTATGTGCATATATTTAAATATGTTTAAATATACTATATGCATTTTGAATTTTATTTATTTACTTTGAGAGAGAGGGGGCCAGGGAGAGACAGAGACAGAGGGAGAGAGAATCCCAAGCAGGCTCCCTGCTGTCACCACAGAGCCCAACATGGGGCTTGAACCCAACATCTGTGAGATCATGACTGAGCTGAAACCAAGGACCCTATGCTGAACCAAGTGAGTTACCAGAGCACCCCCTCTGAGAACAAATATTTTAAGTACCTTAGTTTACGTATTTACTCCTGATGAACAGTAAACTGAGTTTGTTTGAATTACTCTCTTTAGTTAATCACCTGGAATTACTCCCCTTTTAGCTAAATATTCTAAGAGCTGCACTACAAGCTATGCAGAGACTACTAATGACTAACTCTAATTTATCATTTTTGATCTGCTAAAAGAAATTAGGCTTACGTAAGTATGTGTATCTCATAATAGATAGAGTTTGTGGCAGCTTATAAAATGTATCCATAAATGAGATGAGAAGTCAGTGAATAAATTAAAAGAAACAGAGAAATAAGAATTTCAAGGAAGACAAAGTAAAATTAACCTGCAGACAGGGCGCAGTTCTGCAGTGGGTGAAGCCGGATTGCTAATCTTTCTCAAGAACAAATATACAAATGTGTAAAGGTTTCTAAGCAGTTATAAATTAGTCAACATTCTTAAGTGAAAAAACTTAAACTTAAAAATAAGTAGTTCATCGTTTCATGTGCCTGTAGGCCATCTGGATGTCCTCTTTGGAGAAGTGTCTGTTCATGTCTTCTGCCCGTTTCCTCACTGGGTTATTTGTTTTGTGGGTGTGAAGTTTGGTGAGTTCCTTGTAGATTTTAGATATTAGCCCTTTATCTGATATGTCATTTGCAACTATCCTTTCCCATTCTGTCGGTTGCCTATTAGTTTTCTTGATTGTTTCCTTGACAGTGTAGAAGCTTTTTATCTTGATGAAGTCCCAAGAGTTCAGTTTTGCTTTCATTTCCCCTGCATTTGGGGATGTGTCGAGTGGGAAATTGCTGTGGTGGAGGTCTAGGAGGTTGTTTCCTACTTTCTCCTCGAGGGTTTTGATGGTTTTCTGTCTCACATTCAAGTCCTTCAGCCATTTTGAGTTTATTTTTGTGTGTGGTGTAAGAAAGTGGTCTAGTTTCATTCTTCTGCATGTTGCTGTCCAGTTCTCCCAGCACCACCTGCTAAAGAGGCAGTCTTTTCATCAGGAAAACACAAATCAAAACCACACTGAGATACCACCTCACACCAGTCAGAGTGGCTAAAATGAACAAATCAAGAGACTATGGATGCTGGCGAGGGTGTGGAGAGACGGGCACCCTCCTACACTGTTGGTGGCAATGTAAACTGGTGCAGCCGCTCTGGAAAACAGTGTGAAGATTCCTCAAAAACTATCCATAGAACTCCCTTATGACCCAGCAATAGCCCTGCTAGGGATTTACCCAAGAGATACAGAAATGCTGATGCATAGGAGCACATGTACCCCAATGTTCGTAGCAGCACTTTCTACAATAGCCAAATCATGGAAAGAGCCTAAATGTCCATCACCTGATGAGTGGATCAAGAAGATGTGGTATATATACACAATGGAGTACTACATGGCAATGAGAAAGAATGACATATGGCCATTTGTAGGAAAGTGGATGGACCTTGAGGGTGTCATGATAAGTGAAATAAGTCAGGCAGAGAAGGACAGAAACCATATATTTGCACGTATAGGTCTAACAGGAAAACAGGAGAAACCTAATGGAGGACCTGGGGGAGGGGAAGAGGGAAAGAGAGTTGGGGAGAGAGAGGGACGTAAAACTTGAGAGACTATTGAATGCTGAAAATGAACTGAGAGGTGAAGGGGAAGGGGGAGGGGGGAAAGAGGTGGTGGTGATGGAGGAGGGCACTTGTGGGGAAGAGCACGGGGTGTTGTATGGAAACCAATTTGACAATAAACTATTTGAAAAAAATAAAAAATAAAATTAAAAAAATAAGTAGTTCAATTAAATATGTCAAGGATAGCCAGGATTTAAAATATTCTGCTTATACTATATGTGCGGTGCAGTTTCAGAATTAATCGTTTCAATTCAAGAAACGAAAAACATGTTAAATACTTAAATACCAACTATATCAGTGATTGTTTCTGTTCATTTTCTCAGACATTAGTTCTGGAGTAAAGCAAAAATCTGCATAATGTTAAAATGCTGTATTTTTTTTTTTATCAGCATTAACAGTGGGCAGTTGAAAGACATAATCAAGAATGGAAATGTATTTTTACATTACCAAAAGAGAAAAGGCAGGATACTTTTAACATAAAGTACTCCATTTAAACACAAAAGAAAATTAGAAATGAAGATGATCCCATTTCATTAAGATATTTAAAATATAAAAACTTTTTTGTGCAGTTTGCAAAAGTTAGTTGGCGTCACTAAAGGGAGAAAGCTCAATGATTTGGTCTTTAGAATTGGAAAGTGAGCTTTTTTGTGTATAATTGTAATCTCTTACCCACATTACTCTGAAGCTTCTTCTCAAAGACATCCATAGGCTTAAAAATAAAGCCTAAATATTTTCTTGCATTTATTTAAAAAATTTTTTTTAAATAGTTTATTTGTTTTTGAGACAGAGAGAGATAGAGCATGAGTGAGGGAGGGGCAGAGACAGAGGAAGACACAGAATCTGAAAGAGGCTCCAGGCTCTGAGCTGTCAGCACAGAACCCGATGCAGGGCTCGAACCCACAAATCGCGAGACCATGACCTGAGCTGATGTCAGCCGCTTAACCAACTGAGTCACCCAGGCACTCCTTTCTTGCATTTATTAACATTACAATTAATGAAAAGATAATACCAAATCCTTAAGATTGTATTAAGAGAAAAATTGACATGGAATGACCTTTTTTTAAACATTTTATTTTATTTTTCATGATGAATGCACTTTTTAATCCCTATCCCTTGTCTCTCCTGGTCACACCCCACACCCCTCTGGTTAACATCTGTTTTTCCTCTGTAGTTAAGTCTTTCTCTTGATTTGTCTCTTGGTCTCTTATTTCCTTTGTTCATTTATTTTGGTTTTTAAACTCCACATATGAGTGACATCATCTGGTACTTGTCTTTCTCTGATTTATTTTATGTGGCGTTACGCTGTCTAGCTTTATCCATGTTGTTGCAAATGGCAAGATTTCATTTCTTTTTATGGCTGAATAATATTCCATTATATATATGATCTCTATATATTTACCACATCTTCATCCATTCATCTATGGCTGGATAACTTGAGCTGCTTCTATATCTTGGCTACGTAAATAATATTGCAAAAAAGCATAGGGGTGCGTGTATCCCTTTGAATTAGTGTTTGTTATATTTTTTTGAGTAAATACCAAGTACTGCAGTTCCTGGATGGGAGGGTAGTTCTAATTTTAGTTTTTAAAGGACCTCCATACTGTTTTCTACAGTGGCTGCCCCAAATTGCATTGCCATCCACAGTGCAAGAGGGTTCCATTTTCTCCAAATCCTCGTCAACATGTGCTGTTTCTTCCGTGTTTGATTTTGGTCTTTCTGACACATGTGAGGTGATACCTCATTGTAGTTTCAATTTGCGTTTTCCTGATGATGAGTGATGATCAGTATCTTTTCTTGTGTCTGTTGGCCGTCTGCATATCTTCTTTGGAAAAGTCTGTTCATGTCTTCTGCCCGTTTTCTATTAGATTATTTGTTTTTTCAGTGTTGAGTTTTATAAGTTCTTTATATATTTTGGATACTAACCATTTATCAGATATGTCATGTACAAATATCTTCTCCCATTCCAAAGGTTGCCTTTGAAGTTTGTTAATTATTTCTTTTGCTGTGCAGAAACGCTTTATTTTTATGAAGTCCCAGTAGTTTATTTTTGCTTTTGTTTTCTTTGCCTCAAGAGATATATCTAGAAAAAAATACTGCTACAACCATGTCAAAGAGGTTACTGCCTGTGCTCTCTTTAAAGATTTGTATAATTTCAGGTCTTATATTTAGTTACTAATCCATTTTTAGTTTTTCTTTTGTGAATGGTGAAAGATAGTCATCCAGTTTAATTCTTTTGTATATCGTTGTCCAGTGATCCCAACACCATTTGTTGAAGAGATTGTCTTTTTCCCACTGGATATTTATTCCTTCTTTATTAAAGATTAACTATATAATTGTGGGTTTATTCTAGGTATTCTATTATATTGATCTATGTGTCTATTTTTATGTCCATACCATACTGTTTTTATTACGACAAATTTGTAATATAACTTGAAATCTGGAATAGTGATACCTCCTTTCCTGTTTTGTTTTTCTTTTTCAATATTGCTTGGCTATTCAAAGTCTTTTGAAGTTCCATACAAATTTTAGGAATGCTTGTTCTAGTTTTCTGAAAAATATGTTTGATATTTTGATAGAGAGTATATTAAATCTGTAGGTTGCTTTGGGTTGTGTAGACATTTTAGCAATATTTGTTCTTTCAATCCATGAGCATGGAGTGTGGTTTCTCTTTTTTTTTTACATTGTCTTGAATTCTTTCACAGTGTTTTATAGTTTTCAGAGTACAAGTCTTTCACCCTTTTGCTTAAATTTATCCCTAGGTATTTTATTATTTTGGTGCAATTATAAATGAGATTTTTAAAAAATACTAATGTTTATTTATTTTGAGAGAGAAGGAGAGAGAGTGAGATAGAAAGTACAAGCAGGGGAGGGGCTGAGAAAGAGAGAGATACAAAATCTGAAGCAGATTCCAGGCTTCAAGCTGTCAGCACAGAGCCCAACTCTGGGTTCACATCCACAGACTGTGAGATCACAACCTGAACTCAAGTCCAGTGCTTAACCTACCGAGCCATCCAGGCACCACAATGGGATTTTTAAAAATTCCACTTTCTGCTGCTTCATTATTAGCGGATGGGAATGCAAACGGTTTCTGCACATTGATTCTGTATGTTGTGACTTTCCTGAATTCATTTATCAGTTCTAGCAAGTTTTTGGTGGAGTCTCTGGGAGTTAATATAGCATCATGTCATCTGCAAATAGTGAAAGTTTTACTTCTTCTTTCCCAGTTTTATGTTACCTAATGGCTATTGTTAGAACTTCCAGTACTACCTCGAATAAAAGTGGACATCCTTGTCTTATTCTTGACCTTGGGAAAAAGTTGGTCTTGGCCCTGGACATTTCATATAATGCCTTTATTATGTTGAGGGAATAAACGCTTTTTAAAAAAAGATGTATGTATTTGATGGGGCACCTGAGTGGCTCATTCGGTTAACTGTCCAACTTTGGATCAGGTCATGATCTTGAGGTTCCAGAGTTTGAGCCCCACATCGGGCTCTGTGCTGACAACTGAGAGCCTGAATCCTGCATCAGATTCTGTGTCTCCCTCTCTCTGCTTCTCCCCTGCTTGTGCTCTGTGTCTCTCAAAAGTAAATAAACATTAAAAAAATTTAAAACATTAAAAAAACTAAAGATGTATGTATTTGAAAGTACATACTCACTTTTTACATAAGTAAGATTATATTTCCATGGTACATGAAATATATATAGCAAACATAAGCATTTAAAAAAGACCACTCATAATCCTATCTTAAAAATAAAATAGGGGTGCCTGGGTGGCTCAGTCAGTTAAGTGTCCGGCTTCAGCTCAGGTCATGATCTCACAGTTTGTGGGTTTGAGCCCCGCATTGGGCTTTGTGCTGACGGCTAGCTCAGAGCCTGGAGCCTGCTTTGGATTCTGTGTCTCCCTCTCTCTCTGAGCCTCCTCTGCTCGAGCTGTCTCTCTCTGTCTCTCAAAAATAAATAAAAAAATCAAAAGTAAAAAAATAATATCTACCTATAAATTATTTGGAAAATTGATTTTAGCCTTTTTCTGACTGCTTCACATTCTTCTAGAACTCTGTTCTTTGTTCTTTTCTTATAAAATTGATATAATCTGCTCTTTAAAAGAATGTTTTGAGGCTTAAATAAAATGAGAGCTATGAAAATAATATAAGATTATGTTATTATTGTGAGACAATTATTGATAGTGTTATTATTTGAGAAGGCTTGAAAGCAATGAGATTATAGTATAATATGGGACAATTATTGATAGTGTTGTTATTATCTGTTATAATATGAAAGTAGAATGAGAAGAAAGGCTATCATTGCTAAAGCTATGTGTAAGAGTTACTGAGATTTGACCATGAAACAAACACTAACCGTTTTAGGAAGACTTGCCTACCTGGTCATGGTGATGTCCTTTACCTCACTGTTAATAGGCAAGTAAGGTATATCCGCTAGTTCCTTTCAAGTCCAATGCAGCCATGTGGCTGAGATCTAGCTAATAGAATGTCAGAGAAAATGACAGGTATTGCTTCTAGAACTCGCCTTGAAAAGCCCCACATCCGTCATCACTTTCCGTACTCTCTCCATCCACTGACTGATTGCAGGGGCCCTCAAGAAATGTGTCGCTGTCAGAGGGCAGAAGCCTGCTTTCCTGAGTGACATTATGTAAGTGGACACCGGAATTACCTGCAATTAACCATTGCAGCAAATGAGAAATCAGCCTGAATCATGTAAAACTGACATCAGTGTTAGGGTTTGGTTGTACAGCAGCTATTCTGCCCTAGCTAATTTGCCAGCCTGAGGAGCTTTCATGTATTATGGGAAGTAGCACTAATATCAAAGTTAGGAGAACATTCTTTAAATATAAATCTATAAACCACAAAAAAAACAAACAGGCAATAGCAATAACATCCATTATAAGGTGTTTCTAATCGGTCAGACACTCATGTTGGACACGATCAAATGTAAATTGGAGGGTACATTATTTAATGGTAACACAAGTATTTTAAACAGTTCTTGTGAAATCGCCTCAGTGCTCTCTGCTGGTCTTAGTCTAAGAGATGGATTATGACAAATAGTTTTCCTTTCCACTTTCTTTTCTTCAACATGGAATTTTCAACAAAAAAAAAGTTGCCTTCTCTGTATTCTATCACATGGTGAAGTTTTATGACTAGTAGCATTAATCGGCCTAATCTCAGCATTATTGCTATCAGTAATAATTGATATTTATACTACATTACAACTGTTCGATTCTTTGGTTCAAGGTTTCTGTAAGTAGGATCAACATTTATTTACCTTTCAAAGAACCTTCTGCCCGTTACCTCCCTACTCACTTTCCAGTGGTTCTAAGTAACCAAACCAATTACGATTTATTTCCCTTTCTATGCAAACAAATGGAAAAAAAACCCCAAAATTTAGTACGTAGAAATAACTCGATGGATTCAATCATAAGATATAAATATGTTCTAGAGATTACTGTGTTAGCTCCCGGTAGATTACACTTAATTGACACAGAATTTTATCCAAAACAGAGACTTTTTTAATTTTTCAATTTAACCTACAAAGAGCATTAGGAAAAGTTTTTTCTTAGGGAGGGATCGTCATAAAGTAATCAAAAACGATAGTAGTAGATAGCATTTGTTTCCAGTAACAATTTCCTATCAAGTGCCAATTGACAGATTTTTGTGCATAACATTGGTGTTTTTTATGAAGGATTATTTTCTGAATTTACAAGTGAGGTAGCTACACTTCAATGAAATTAAATGACTTACTGAAGACACAAAAGGAAGAGAATCAGGATTCAAATTCCTATCTCTTATTCTTGAAGACAATGCTCTTTTCATGGAACTATCAAACCCTAACATTTTATTTCCTCTTTTCTATGTTTCCCTCCCTTCAGTTTAATTGATTGCTCTCTTTCTTCTCCGTAACTAATAATGCATAATGAGATCGGTTTAATTTTAGATCACGTGGTAAAGAATCTGTGATACATATGGAAGATGCCAGTCCACGTGCTGAGGGTACAAAGACAAGAAAGTCTCAGTCTAGTTGGCAGAAACACATGTAAACAATGGATGGCATGGTGGTAGGATATGCGAGAGAGATCAGTTGGAAGGCCAGAAGCCCTGCAGAGGTAGGGCTCAGTGGTGATTAACTCAGTGTCTAGTGTCTCGAAGAGGTTACATGGTAACAGCAGTGCCTCAAAAGGAACTGGAGGGTTATTGGGAACTTAGCAGGCCAGTGGAGGACATGGGGGTATTTGTTGGGGAGCAGAAGACAACCAACACCGAAAACAGTGGGTTTGGTTATTGTGACACTATGTGCCATGCCAAGAAATGTGACCTCTTATTCTGTGCATGAGAGGGAACAGTTTGAAAAGTTTACCTAGAAACATAACCAGAAAAGGTTTTCATTGTAAGAAATCTCTATCATCAGTAGCAAACCTGGGCCAGGGATAGGGACACTGGTTGGGTCATTACAATAGATTAGAAATGCTGAAGACCAGATCTGTTGATGATTATATGTGTCTGTAACCATTTATCCCACCTCTAAATCGGTTCTCCTACCAATTTATTCCCCCAAATCCTGGATTAAAACAAGCAGTAGTTGTGACATTCAGAAGACAGAATTTTTTTTCCTTTAGATATTTAGGGGGTGAAATTTAGGCATTTTAGAGACTTAGGGAACATTCAAGTAAAGTTCTATGACAGACAGCTGGATACTTAGATTCACAGAACAGCGAACAGAGAAATAAATGTGGCGCCTGTAGATAGAGAAGTGGTTGTTAAATCCACAGGGATAGATTCTGTCACCTCAGAATAGAGTTAAGAGAGAAGACCATTAATCCAGAAAAGGGACATAGGAATGAAGGAGAATCAGTGGATGAAAGAGACTGAGGAAAAGGCATGTGGGAAACCAAGAAAGGCATTTTCTCAAGACTGTGAATTGCTACGTGTCAGAAACCACAGGGAGTTTAAGAACAGTGTTAGGCTGGCTTCCCAAAGCAGGAGGGCATTTAAGAAAACACTGCCCCTGGCAGTATTCATGGCTGAAGCTATTTAAAGTGGATCAAGTAGTTAGTGGGAATTTAGAAAATTACAATATTAGTGTGTATCGCTGTTTTCAGAACCGTATATGATGGGTATTTCTGAACAGAGAGTAGAGAAAATGAGTGGTGGCGGGTCGGGAGCACAGAGCAAAGGGAATGTTTTTACTCCTTGATCTTATTGTCTATGTGGAGATCATTTATTGATTTGTTTGCTTATTCATTTGTTTTGAGGGGAAAAGAGAATAAGAGAGTTGACGGAGAAAGAGAAGTTGAAAATAGAATAGAGCCAAGTTCCTTAGGATTGAGGAATTACCTGATGGAGAAATGAAGCAATGGAATGAAATCCTATTGAAGGCATAATCCTAGAGAAGGGACACTTAGTTTTCTGAGAGCGGAATGAAGGAGAAGCAGGTGGAATTGGGTTTTGGTGAATGCAGGAGGCGGATATTGAGGAAAGAATTCATTTTTCAAAATAATTGTCAATTCATCTGTTGAGGGTTAAGATGATGGTTGATAATTTGAGGAAATTGGTAAGATCCAAGCCATTCTTTTTTTTTTTTTTTTAATTCCTGAACTATTTCTTCATTTAGCAAGTAGCATTACCCTGCATTAACTATTGGCTGTCCGAACAGCTGGCATGGTCACGAATGACATCACAATTATTTTCTAAAAAGATCAGGAGTACTTTCAACCTATAACTGAAAGAATTCATCAGAATATTTTAAAATAGAGATTCATAGGGATTATTCGTATTCACAATAACAGCGATACTGGATAATTATAACGTTAATCTGTTTTTATTATTTTGAGGAGAAAAATCTAGGTATTCTTCATTTAGGTTTTGTACAAACATAAACTTATGCTACTGTAACACATTGTTCCAACCTGGACTAGCCTTCACTGATCATTAATAAACACGACAGAGGGTGTATTTCGAGAACTCTCTAGTCTGTGGGAGAGAAAGCCACATTTATTATGACTGTAAGCAGTGCTCTGTAACCGTGTTACAAAGTGACAGACATCGCTTTGATAAATGGATTGCCAGGAAAACAATTATGGAAGAATCTCCTTTGATGTTTATAATGTTTTAATTAAAGTCAGAATGTGAGACTATGCTTCAGAGAATGTAGTATTTTAATCATTTATGGGCAAAGGTATTTATATACTTGGACTACAGCTCATTCCTCTATTCAGTGGCATTGCTGTATGATATATAAAGCATTTTTAAACTAAAAATAGTTTTTATTTTTAATTTTCCCTGCAATGTTTTACAGTGATCATATCCTACTCTACACACCTAGGGGTTCTTTTACTTTAACATAAGAAAATGCCTTAAAGAAACAGAAAATAAGACTGAAAAATTTTGACAAATGAATTTGGAGACATTCATGCTTAACCTGTTTTTTTTTTTTTACATCACGGGTTTAAAAATGATACCTAAAACCTGACATGAAGGGCCAAGTGTAAGCATGCTGTGGAAATTTATATATGTGCGGCCCTGTCAGCTTTATTAAAAAGTTTATCTACAACATTTATTTATTATTTTATGTTTTCATTCTCTCAGAGACTGTCAGTTTCTTGAAAATCACTCCCTCACTTAATATGTATACTCTTGTTAGTAACAGATAGAGTCTGTGGCATTTAAATATTCATGATGCACAATAGTTTCACAACAAATCAAATTTAATTAAATGATGCATTTCCTCCACTTACAAAAGGTTTATTAAAGGTTTATTTGCTCATGCAAATTAAAGTGTTAGAGTAAAAATCCACATGAAACTTGGCACTAAGAATTAAAAAAATATATTGAAAGATTTCTCGCCTCACTGCAATACCTTGCTATGTTTAAACTGCTCAGCTTGTCATTTAGAATCTTTAATGAAACCGGGGAGGAGGCTATTTATTTGCATAATAGGACATAATTTGCTGTGGTGAGGTTTTAATTATTTATAGGCTGTCTGAAATATTTAAAATGGCATCGCTAAGGAGCATGAAGTGTTGGATAATGCCTTCATTTCAGGTTTCCTGCCGTTTCTTTTATGGGTCAAGCGATTTATTTCTAATTAGCATACCAGGCTAGTGGCTTTAAAAACATAAGGAAAACAAATTGGTTTTAGTCTGTTTGCAGCTTGAGTAGCTGGAGACGGCCAAGGGTCACTGACAGAGACTGAGTGGAGTGAAGAATGGAGCCAGAAGTCAGTCCAGCCCTGGAACGCACTGACTCGACAAAGCCATACATTTATTTGTACGCACTGTTTACTCTCCGTATTCATTTCTCTCTCTGGGAGGTAGTGGGTTATAGCTAATGGATTTTATGTTAATTGTCCCTAAAATATTTTCTAACATTGACATATTTCTTACTGGAAATGATGTTTGAGGAATAGAAAACATTCCTTTTCCTTAGATAAAAGCTACAGTCATTCTGTGCAAAGGGGAAAATGCAGCTGTTTCAGCATAAGCAGTAGAACTGTATACTGTATTATTTAAATATGTAAGAACGCAAGCCTGTGGTTAAAACACGATAGTGTTCACTTTTTAATAAACTGTACAGAAACTCAGATATATTATGAGAAACTTCTGAGTTTTAATGCACAGAAAATATGTGAGAATCTCTCAGCTGTGTTTTTTGTGCATTGCTTGTGTTAGAGATAAAAATTTGAAACTCTGATTACGTATCATTTATAAGGTGTCCTATTTTTTAATAAATGGACTTTCATCTTGTTTAATTTCTATTTGAAATTCAGTACATTTCTTCCAAGTAGTTGAAGAATTGTCATGTTATAAATACCATCTCACAGTCCGGAGAAATGTGTATTGTGAAGGTTTATTATATTTCCATGATGATCTCAATATTCCCATAACCATGCACAGATTTCAAGTGGTGATGGTACGCTGTTGTCAAACATTCTCTCGACTGTCACCCTCTGGCCTCAAAACGCGGATAGAGAGATTGCTGCCAGATGTCAAGAAACAGCCTTTGGGCATCACAGGGAATGTTCTGTGTGCCCTCTTTAGTAGTAGGCAGATGCTGACTTCGGAGTGAAGAGTTTTATGATTATCACTCGCATGGCTCAGCTGATTGGTCAAGGCCATAAAGGAGTCCCCAATCTTATGGAGAACTTTTTTGGTGTCACTCTATCTTGAAGGCAAGAAATAGTTACAATGAATAATGCTATGGTTCCTTAACGTACAGCCATCAATTATTGTTCAACGTATCTTTTTAAAGTATTCACTGGATTCAGACAGTGGTAGTTAGGAAATACAGATCATGAAATATAGAGAAAACATAGACTCAGCATCAAAAAGTTTGTTAGTGAGAAAATGGAGACTGATGTGAAATTGAAATATTCGTGTTCTTAGTATACGTTAAAATTAAATATGTATTTGGTAATCTAAAGAGAAAATTTCAAGTAAAATACTGGAAGACTTCCTACTTCCTTCCTGTAGCCTTCCTACTTATCAACATCCCCGACCAGTGTGGTACATTGGTTATAGTCCATGAACCTACAATGATACAACATCATCAACCAAATCCCACAGTCATCCTTGGTGTTATACATTCTATGGATTTAGACAAATGTTTGATGCCAAGTACCCACTATTATAGTGCCCCGCAGAATTGTTTCACTGCCCTGAAAATCCTCTGTGGTTTACCTACTGATTCCTTCCTCCACTCTAACTCGGACCAGCCACTGATCATTTTAATGTCTCCATCGTTTTACCTTTTCCAATATGTCATATGGTTGGAAACATTCAGAAGCTAACCTTTTCAGCTTGACTTTTTATATATCATAATATGCATGTAAGGCTCCACCATGTCCTTCCCTAGCTTGATAGTACCTTTCTTTTTAGTGCTGAGTAATATTTCCTTGTGTAGACGTACCATAGTTTATTCATCTGTTCACCTAATGAAGGACCTTTTGGTTGCTTCTGGCCATTGGCAATTGTGAATAAAACTGCTATAAGACACCTGTGTGCAGGTTTTTGAACAGACATAGTTTTCAACTTATCTGGGTAAATACCAAGAAGAGCAGTTGCCGGTAGGAGTGTGTTTAGTTTTTTAAGAAACTGCCCTGCTGCCCGGCACTGTGCTTGTACTATTTTGCACGCCCACTAACAGCGGATCTGAGTTACTGTCGCTCCACAGCTTCCACCGCGTTTCGTGGTATCGTCTCTGGTTTGGGGTTTGGGCTACATCATCGGTGTGCACTGGTATCTCATTGTTCTAATTTCAATTCCCTAATGACCTCAGATGTTAGTACCCCTTCCTATGCTTATTTGCCATCTTATTTATATACCTTTTTGGTGAGGTGTCTCTTCAGACTTTATGCCCATTTTTTGATCAAATTGTCCATTATCTTGTGGTTGAATTTTAAAGGACTTTATATATTTTAGATATATGTTTGTCTTCTTATTCTCTTATTTACTGTACTTACAGTAATATTTTTATAATGAAAAGATCAGGGATTATCCCAAGAAAATAAGCTTCCAGAGTATTTTCTTTACAGCTAAGGACTCCTTTTCAGAGAGTTGAGACCCCTTTTTGGTGGCTCATGCTTATCACCGTGACATGGAAGCTTAGTCTAACACGTATGGGAAGAGAGAAGAATAGCCCCTGTATTACACAGAGGCACATATAACCACAAAATACCGTTTCTTTAGACCTAAGCTGAAAAAGAAATTTAGTCTGGGGCTTGTTTTCCGAAGATAATTTTTATATTGATGCATTAAAAAATAAAATTGGCCTAACTGGATTGATCTGAGGACCTCTGACTATTTAGGGTTCAGTATAATCAGCATTTGTCAGACAAAATGCTAGGTTTGGCAGGACGCCCAATACATTCGCCCAGGGGAGCTGAAGTCCAAAGGGCCGAGTCAGTGCTGCCAGGTCATCCAATATATGGACAGCAGAACACGCTTTAATTTTCTCCTTGAAGTCAGCTGACTGCAAATATCTGAAAGACCTTAAAATCCACTCACTACAAATGTCTGAAAGACACACAAGGGTTTTTTTTTTCTTCTAATTCAGTGATGTTATAAAACTGTGGATTTGATGCTCCCAACTAAATGTGAGAATAAAGACTCAAAGTGAAAAAATTAAAAAAAAAAAAAAAGGAGATCCAGAGGGTATGCACCCGTGTGTGTGTGTGTGTGTGTGTGTGTGTGTGTGTGTGTGTGTGTAATCCAGGAAATGTCAAGTGTCTGGTCACTGATGAAAGAGGTCTCAAACATGCCTTTGAAGAATTCAGAATTAGATCACTGTACATCCGAGACAGTGCAACAGTTAACATACGAAGCCCTAAAACGAACCTACAAAACACTTCCATTACTCACATGTCTGTACCGGGAAAACACGTCTCAAACCCCCACGTCTCCCTGCTTTTCAATTTCCCTTCTAAACCATGGGGGATGTGAATACTATGGCCGCTTTTATTGAAAACTACCTAATGTTATACTTCCGTGTATAGATGAGGAGTTGTGAAGAGTCCATTACATATTGCAATTATAACAGAGAAAGTAATTATTACATTGTTGCTTATGAATAACATTAAAGAACTCCATTTCTGAATTCTGAAGAAGAAAACCAACTAAACATCTCTGTGATCCTGATGGAGAATTTCTAGATAATTTTTTCAGAGAAAATTGATGGAAAGGTTTGATATGAAAACAAAATGAATAAATTTTAGTTAGGTGATGTAAATCAGAGAAGTGGTATAAATTGTGATCACCTAGAGATCAGCTATGGTAGTCAGAGAACTGACTGAAAACACCTAAAGTAACAGCTCATAATTTCCATTAATTAAAAATAATTCTGATATTTAATTTTTTGCAGTTAGATTATATGTTGTATTTTCCTTCAGAGAATTGGGACACGTTTTCTCTGTAAATGTTATAAACCATATCTATGTGTTTCCTGTGTGTGTGTGTGATTTTTTTGGTCACTCTGTTTGAATGGGATTGTTTCAGCATGTGAAATGTCAGAATACTTTTTATAGAAGTTGAACTTTATAGATAGAATCAATGAAAGCAAATGAAATATGTATTCTGATCTTACCAAAAATCCTTCTTGTACTTCTAGTGCTTTACACCCAAATTCCCCATTTTTTATCTTATTTTCCTTTGGTGGATTAGTTCTATACCTAACCATTTTTATTTATGTCTCTTTGTTTTATTTTTTTATTTAGTATGATATTTTAAATTTACATTTCTGTTAGGCAATAGAGGAAAAGTTATTTTTTCCTAAGAAATGCAGGCACCCCCTTGGGCTACCATTTTAATTATGCTATATATGCAAATAATTTTATATAAAACCAGAAATATGGTCACTTTATACACACTGCTTTGATTTTTTTTTTAATTTACTTTTGAGAGACAGAGAGAGAGACAGCGTGAGCAGGGGAGGGTCAGAGAGAGCGGGAGACACAGAATCTGAAGCAGGCTCCAGGCTCTGAGCTGTCAGCACAGAGCCTGATGCGGGGCTCGAACCCACAAACCATGAGATCATGACCTGAGCCGAAGCCGGACGCTTAACCGACTGAGCCACCCAGGCGCACCTGCTTTGATTTTTTTAAGTAGGGGTTGGCATCTATTTTCTGTGACCCTTTGCATCTCTTTTCCCCGCTCTGTATCCACACTATTCCTTCTTAGGAACACAGATTAGCTATGTTGACAACTTGCTACGTAGTCCTTCATGATTTTCTCCAGGTTAGTCTCATGATGTATAAACATGTATATAGTAGACATATATAAGGCTTTAAAGTCAGTTTTATAAAACAGAAGAATTACAGTATGAGTTGGGATTTTGCTTTTCTTCCTAAAACATATGTTGTAGAAATCTTTCCAACTCAGTTGGTTAATTTGGATGTCAGTGGCTGCATAAAATTCCGTTGTGTGAATCAGCAGTGAGTTATGCAACCTAACCATTGTGGACATTCATTTTTGTCTTTTTTTTTGTGTCTCTAGGAACAATGCTGTACTAAAAGTGTTTAAATTTTATTCCTTAATGGAGTTTTTTTGTTCATGGGATATTTTCCTAGATATAGAATTTCTGATTCAAAGAAAATATTTTCTTAAAGTATTTTTCTGAATTTCTTTTCCCAAAGGTTGTAGTAATTTCTATCAGCAGTGTGTGTAACTACCTTTTCTCACCTATATTTCCCAGCAGAAGTTGAGCTTTTCTTCATTTATTTGCCAGATAATGAGTGGAAAGTGATGTCTCACTTTGCCTTAATTTGTCTATACCTAATAACTAACAGATTCGGATATATTTTTATAAAATGGATAATCATTTTGATATGACTTTTTAGAAATTGCTTATTCCTATCTTTCTTCCATTATTCTATTAAATTATTTATCTACCTTGGTCAGTTTGAAAAATCTTAGAGTATAACACTCTCTGTACATTTACTATATTTTCCCAAGTTCACTGTTTACATGTTGCATTTGTTTATGGTATCATTTGCTACACAAAAATGATTATGTTTATTTAGGCACAATATATTTCCCATGACTTGTGCATTTCCATCCTTGATTAAGAAATTATCCTAAGGGTGCCTGGGTGGCTTAGTGGTTAAATGTCTGCCTCCAGCTCAGGTCACGATCTCATGGGCTGTGGGTTCAAGGCCCATATCCGGCTCTGTGCTGACAGCTCAGAGCCTGGAACTTGCTTTCAGATTCTGTGTCTCCCTCTCTCTGCTCCTCCCCACTCATACTCTGTCTCCCTCTCTCTCTATCTCCAAAATAAATAAACATTAAAAAATATAAAGAAATTATCCCAGTCCTTAGAGTGTATGTATAACTTTCCAAATTCTTATGACATGTTACATATAGATAACAATATATTATAATTTAATTATATAAATATAATGTATTATGTTCTGCATATTATATAGTATAGCAGTACGTTATTATATATATAAAATAAAGAGTATCCATGTTTCTTAAGTAAATAACATATGTATTTGAGATATTATATGTACATAATGTTTGAATATAATGAACAGCCATGTGTACCCTAGCTGCTTAATTAGTATAGCATTCTTTCCCAATCATGTCTCACCTTTACCCTCCCTACAGATAATCAATATCTTGCATTTTTGTATTACTAAGTCTTTGCTTCTCCGTATAGCTCTAAAGCACATATGCATATCCCTGCACAGCGTATTGTGTAGCTCTGTACGGAGCTCTCATGGTAATGGATCTGGGCAGACTAAATTGTTCTGCATATTTGTGCACTATTATGTCTATGGAATATGTTCATTTTTATGAATGTAGCTTGATTATTTTTATTGCTGAAGGAAAACTCATATTTTGAATACATTTTTGCTTGATTTTATTCTTTTATTTTTCATTCTCTAGCTCCACCCATCACTTATTTTTGTATACACTGAAAGGTGTCAATTTATCATTCTTTTTGTATGAATAATCAGTTGTACAGTCAGTTTATTAAAGAATCTATACCTTCCCACAGAGTGGAAAATATCAATGTTGTCATGTACTAATTATATAGGGAACTTTTCCCGTATGTTTTCTTTTGTTCCATTGATGTTTCTAGATATTCCCACGTCTGTATGATGTAGCTGTAAAGTGTGGTCTTGATCCTGGTAAGGAAAGCCTATGTCTCTCTCTCTCTCTCTCTCTCTCTCTCTCTCTCTCTCTCTCTCTCTCTCACACACACACAACACTATTTTCATGGCTGTTTTTGACATATTTTTCTGTACACATATTAAGAATATCTTATAAAATTTAAATAACTATAACAATGAAAAAATCTGGTCTGACTCTAAATGGAATATCTTAATTCATATACTGAACTGGATTAAATTTCTTTCCAAAACAAATCTCACTGAATAGTATTCTATTATTTTGTTAATCCATTTCTTTGTATTAATCTTTTAATTAGCAGTTTCGCTTATACCATAAGTGAGAAGGATCTCAAGTTTTCATTTTTCAATCAAAATTACAATAGACCATAAAATGAATTGCAAAGCTTTCTTTTTCTAAGTTCAGTTCCATTGTAAGAAAAATGGAAGTGATGGCCCCTTTAAGGACTATATCAGTCATTTGTGAACCCCATTGCTCTTAACGCCATTTTCAGGGGTACATATTTAATTTCCCTCCTAGTCTCTTTGGCATCTGAACTATTCAGATGCTCTAATTTTTCTTGGGTAATGTTAGAAACTGAGACATAACCATCCATTTTCTCTGGCATTTCAAATCTGTTGCATTAAAGTATATAGTATTTTCTTCTACTTCTCATCTGCCCATATTTATCCGTTGTTGTTTCTAGTATGTTGCTGGTTCTTCTCTCTTTCAAAAATACTAATCAGACTTTCAAAGTGTTTATTTTATAAACACATTTAAGCTTTATATATTTTTTTCTGCTTTTTTATCTCATTAATTTCAGGCTTTATCCTTGTTTATTTAATCTTGTGTCTTTTCTTGTATTTGTAATTCTCTTTCCATATGATTCTGTTTCTTTGATTTTTCCATCTTTATTCTTTAATTTAAAAATAAAACATTTAACATCTAAATGTTAATGTTAAAGCTGTCTCAACACTTTTCATCATCTCATCAATTTTGGTAGAATTTGTCACTCTTTACATTCCTTTCCTGTGAGTTAGTGATTTCCTTTTAATCCAAGGATAATTTAATTTGATGATTGTTTTTGCTGTTGACATTTTATTTTATTTTATTTTGTTTTTTAAAAATTTATTTTAATCCAAGTTACTGTATATATACTATTTATGGTGTATGCACTATATATAGTGTAATAATGATTTCAGGAGCAGAATTTAGCGATTCACCACTTACATATAACACCCAGTGCTCATCCTAACAAGTACCCTCCTCAGTGCTTCTTGCCCATTTAGTCCATTCCCCCACCTACCACTCCGCCAGCAATCCTCAGTTTGTTCTCTGTATTTAAGCGTCTCTTATGGTTTACCTTCCTCTCTGTTTTTATCTTATTTTTAATTCCAAGTAAACAGTTTTGTAGACATAGACACGTGGTACACACACATTCACACACATGTGTTTCCAAGATTATAGAGTTCACTACACATTTTTAGAGCACCCGTCTGTGTGTGTGTGTGTGTGTCTGTTTTAGGACACAAGACTCAGAACCCATGATTATTTCTTTTTCTCTTTATTTTTTTGAAATCTCTCTTCCAGGCTGTCTTTTTGGGTTACACTTCTCTTTATTACTTTCCTCCAGTGAAATATCTGTGTGGTTCACATTACAGTGTCTACATTTTAAAACTTTATTTTACTCAGACAGGAGAATTGTATTGTTCTGGTCAGGAGTCTAGATGTGCTGCGCTGTTCCCTCCGGAGACCGCAGATGCTATGCCCCTGCCTCTTGGCTTCACTGCAGCAAAGAATAACCACCACGTGCCTCTTTTCATCTTTAGCCAACTTGTCCTTTCTCCCTGAGTGCCTGTAAGATTTTCTGTCTCCTCTCACGGCTCAGTAATTTTCATTTATGTCTGGGTGGGGGGTTTCTCATCAATCCAGCCTGGACTACATTGAGCTGTTTCAACCTGCAGACTCAAACCTTCAGCTTAGGAAATCTTCCTCTAGTATTTGTTTACTGAATGCATCCCTTCCATTTCTCTTTCTCCCGTTTTGTGAAATGCCTGTGATTTATGTATTAGATTTCCAGATCATGTCATTTTACCACATCCCTTGAGATTTCTATCATGTTTTTCTTTATCTTTTGATAGCGTTCTTGTGTAAGAAAACCCAGTGAATGCCATCCCCCTCCCATAATGCACCTTTCATATAGTTATTCGGAAAATCATGGTTTAGTGTTACTGTTTTCATTTTATTTTGCTTTGCTTTGTTTTGTTTGTCTTGTACTTGTAACCTCTTAGTGATTTTGTCAGTTTTCTGTTAAAGTTTTTTTCTTTTTTTTCTTTCTTTTTTGGTCTGTGAGAATTCTTCTTTGGCCATTTGCTTCTTTTCTTTGTTCTGAATTCTCTTTCCTTCTCTATTGGGTTTCCTTCGTGGGCTATTATCTTTCCTCCTCAGCTCCCCTCTACCCTGTGTGTCCAACCCACCTTGCAGAAATCCAGCAGGAATTTGAATCAAAAGAAGCAGATTTAGAGTTGACAGCAGAAAAGAAAGTATTTGTGTTCAATTCACCATTGTACCAAAATCCTCTATTACTGTCTTGTTACACTTGAGATTGAACTAAACCCCAGAGTTTCTACTATCACTCCTGATATATTTCTTTATTATGTGCAGCCTTTAGAGAAATGATCAAAAGTTGATAAAATTAATTTAAAATAATCAAAACAAAACTTTTTTCTGGATGTGGTTATCAGTGACATCTACTCATCAGGCAAATCCTTTATTCTAGACATGCTTAGGTGTCCTCAAGAGACTTATTAGCACACACACACACACACACACACCAGAAAACAAATTATTTATTTCTAGGGAAATAGATTTATCTACCTAAGTTTTTTCTGAACTCTTGACTTGGAAAAGCACCCCTTAAATGTTTTCAGACATTTTAATCAAATGTATAAAATTTATACTATTCCTTTTTACAAAGTGACTATTCTCTAATTAATAGAAGAAAAATCATTAGGAAAATATCCCTTTGCTTTCTTCAAGTTTTGGAATTATTAGATTGCTGTAAGCAAGTCATGGTTTATTAAACACCTATTGAGGAATGCCTTTCCTTCTCTATTACTGGTATTATTTATTTTTAAAATTTTAACATTAATTTATTTTTTGAGATAAAGAACAAGCTGGGAAGGGGCAGAGAGAAAGCAAGAGCATGTGTACATGCATGTGTGAGACAGAGAGAGACAGAGAGAGAGAGAGAGAGAGAGAGAGAGAGACAGAATCTCAAGCAGCCTCTGTGGTTTCAGCGCAGAGCTCGACGTGAGACTTTAACTCACCAACCATGAGATCATGACCTGAGCCAAATTCAAGAGTTAGATGCTTAATCGACTGAGCCACCCAGGCGCCCCTATTCTGGTGTTCTTAATCAGTGATGTAGAAAATACAAAATACCTCAAATAGGGCAATGTATCATATCATGTACTACTACTGTTATATCATAGCAATAGATGGAAATCAAGGAAGAAATGGTTTCTTCAGGGCAGTGGGCACATTAGAAATAAACAGTATGACCTTTGGTGATGCCTGGATCACTTAAACTAGAACGTCAGCCGTTATTACCATTGTAGCAGCTAAAGTTTATTGGACTTTTATTATATGCCAGGTATTGTGTTGAGCACTTCGTGTTTTTCCTCATCATGGCCTTATAAAGCCACTTGATCATTTTCTTTGCGACTTCATAACAGAGGTAGCAAGTGGAACCCTATCGCCAGAATTCAAGCCTTGCTATTCGGATTCCTGGTCTTTTCTTACAGCCAGCATTGAACCTCCTTTCATAGTTTTATATCATCAGTGATGAAGACTACATAGTGGGTGGCTTGGATTTCATGTTATCAATCTTAAATTCCATGTCCAATGCAATAAAGATGCTTAGAGTTAGAACACTGCGTGCACTGTGCTTGCCGGCCCCGGGGCCCATGGTAGGTGACAGAAAACAGCCACATGTTCCTGATAGTGAGAACCTGGTGTGATTAAGACCACAGCTAGAAGTATACCACATCAACGTAATGACAAAACAACACATGATTCAATTGTTATTTGCCTCAAACTTTTAATTTTGAATACAAATGAGAATCTTGCCAAGAAATTGACTTCCATAGTTTTCCACATGGGAAGTTTGAACAATTATGTCAAACAGCCAGCATGTCATGTCCCACATTAGGTTTTTTCCTTGACTTCTCGAATTAAAGTATATATTCGAAGGCAGGTCTGTGTACATATATTTAAACATACATATGTATGAACACACACATATATTTTATGTGTATAATGTATGTGTAGTATTTTAAGTAATAATTCCACATTTAAACTCAAGTTGTCATTGATTTCCAGGAGGACTTTAGGAATATTTAGTGAATTTGTGTATCTCACAATAGAAATCTGTGACATGAAGGGCTCTTTGATTAAACTGAAGATAATGAATTTTATTATCAACCTGGTTATGCCTATTGTTTTTATCCTAAGTGGGAGAACTTTTCAATAATTACAATATGACAGTTTCCTCATTTGTTACTGTCTTTTCTGATAGATGTTCTGCTACTGCTTACATGGAAGATATTTTCAGAAACAAAAGAAATTTCTAAATATTTCTTAGAATTTTAGTCTAGATTATGCCTAGTGACTAGAGTGACCTTTTCCTCATGTACTTGCCTTCCTTGGCAGTTATGGCCATCACCTGGGTTCAGCTATCACTTTTTTAAAAATGTATATTTATTTATTTTAGAGAAAGAGACTTCAGTGAGGCAGAGTCAGAGGGAGAGAGAGGATCTCAAGGAGGCTCCGTGCTCAGCACAGAGCCCAGGGCAAGGCTTGGTCCCATGACCCTGGGATCATGACCCAATCCAAAGTCAACAGTTGGTTCTTAACCGACTGAGCTACCCAGGGGCCCCTCCGCTATCACTTTTATAACAAGTGTAACAAATCTTTGTTTACAGCTGACTACTTTGTTCTTCCTCCACCTAGATCTGTCTCAAACATCCTTAACAAAACTATGTAAAATTCAGCTCAATGTACCATGTCACCACAGGCTTCTTTTTATCTCTCGTGGCTAAGTAACGTTGTTCAAGTCATATTTTTTGTTTTATATTTTAAATTCTATATATTTATATCATGGCTTTATATTTTTATCTAATATATTGCTGAAGTCAAATTTTATATATATTTGGTTTCATATTTTATATTTTACATATTTATGTACATGACTTTATATTTTATAATTTATGTTATATGTATCAGATCTATAGACATTTTTCTTAGTGATTTATTTATTTTTTAAATTTTTTTAACATGTATTCATTTTTGAGAGAGTGACAGAGTACGAGTAGGGGAGGGGCAGAGAGAGAGGGAGACACAGAAGCAAAAGCAGGCTCCAGGCTCTGAGCTGTCAGCACAGAGCCTGACGTGGGGCTCGAACCCACAAGTAGTGAGATCATAACCTGAGCCGAAGCCAGACTCTTAACCAACTGAGCCACCCAGGTGCCCCTTTAGTGATTTATTTTTATTTATTGGTGTTTAGTTGATATATAACATTGTTTTAATTTCAGGTGTACAGCATAGTGATTCAAGATTTATGCATTTTGCCAAATAATCACGTCTAGTTAACTGTTGTCACCATACCTAAATTTCTTTCTTATATTGAGAACTTTTAAGATCCACTTTAAGAACTTACAAATATGCAGTACCATATTATTAAATAACTTTCAAATACTGACTATAGGCACGGTACTGTATATTACATCCTGTGACTTTTTTAGGTTATATCTGGAAGTTTGTATGTTTTGATCCCCTTCACCCATTTCACACCCCCATTTTTAAAATAGTCCACATGTAAGTAGAATCATACAGTATTTATCTTCTTCTGTCTGTCTTACTGGCCTTGGCATCATGCCAACAAGACCCACCCTTATTGTTATAAATGGCAAGATTCCATTCTTTCTGTGGCTGAGTCATATTCCATTGCATGTATATACCCCACGTTCTTTATTCATTCATCCATTGATGGGCCCTTAGGTTTTACCCATTTCTTCTAGTGAGTTCCCTCCTTAGTGAATCCCACCAGTCTACATACCCTTCTGCCTCCCAATGCTGTGCTGACAATGAGTTTATATTGCCTTATTCTTCATTAGGATAAATAACCAATAATCATCTTGCACTTGAGGGAAGTTGTGGAATGAAAACAATACACCCCAAAAAGGAAGTAGATAAATGGATTTTAGAGGAAACAGAGATAAAGTCGGGAAAAGATTATCATCTTTTGTTAAAAGGCAGTAAAAGTTATAAAAGTAGATATCGAATCCAATAAACAAAATAGGATGCTATAAAAAAAAGGAATGTTCATAAGAAGAACCAAAAGCTCTTGAGAATTTAAAACAAGAGAGCCAGGACTTTGAAGCTGCAGTTTTAAGTGAAAAACGGAAATCTCCAAGAAAGTAGAATTAAAAATAATAGGTAGGTAAAAGGAGGGAGATCAAGATTAAGGAAACTGAAGTATCAATTTAGGAAGTTTAATAGCAAATTATTGTCTTTTTAGGAGGAGAAAACCAAATTTGTGTACAATGGTAGGAGGGTGAGGGGTGATGGGGGTAGAATAGTGACTAAGACATACATTTTACAATTTTTTTTCAGGACTGAGGGACAGCAGTTTCTAGATTGATAAAGACCACCAGGTACCTAATACAAGGAGTGGGAAAATGTTTCCCTCATGATACATTATTGTGCAGTGTCAGACTATTAGAGATAGAAAATCACAAAAGTTTTTAGGGAAAATATAGATCCCATATAAAAGATCAGGTTTCACACTGGTAGTTACCAGGCACCTCAACAATATTGGGTTCTAAGCAACAATATTGGGGTCTTTTAAAATTTTTTTTAGTTAATTTATTATTATTGAGAGAGAAACAGACATGAGTGGGGGAGGGGCAAAGAGAGGGAGGGAGATACAGAATCTGAGTCAGGCTTTAGGCTCTGAGCTGTCAGCACAGAGCCTGATGTGGGGCTTGAACCCACAAACTGAGATCATGACCTGAGCCGAAGTTGGACGCTTAACTTACTGAGCCACCCAGGTGCCCTGTTGAAAAGTGTCTTAATACTTACAAGGTAAAACAATCACAAACCTAGAATTCTATACCCCAGCAAACTATTAAGTATGAAATTGGATTGGAGATATTTTCAGACATATCAGTGTTAAAAATGTTTCACCTTCTGTACCTGTTTTTGGAAGATGAGAGGAAGATATTTTTAAGCATGAGTGAGTGAGTGAATGATGAATGAGGAGAAACACAGAGAAGCACATGAGATGCAGGATTCTGAGCGTCATCGATGTGGAGGGAAGTGAACGTATTTCTCAGGTAGATGTTTAGGGAGTTTCAAGGGGACATGAGTGAATTTCCAAGTGACGCCCTGCAGTTTGCTGTAAAAACAACCAAACTGTAGCAATTTCATTTAAAAATAAAAATAGATTAATAACAACAACACCAACAATATAAGGGAATGAAAAATTGATTTGTGTCTTTGACCACATTACAAAAGTACATTTCTGTCAGTGTTTAGAAGGCATTAGTGGTGAGTACATAGAGAAATAAATCAACACACACACACACACACACACACACACACACACACACACATATGCAAAATAAACTAGGACTTTTTAAATGAAGAATCTACACAGAAAGTTTATTCAGATATATGCACATATATCTACACATACACATATATGTGTGTGTGTGTGTGTGTGTGTGTACATTGTCCAGAGTTCAATTTTAAATAATATTTTTTTAGGGATAAGAACATAAACTCTGTTTTTCGGCTTAAAATTGTGATAGAACTTTTGAGAGGCTGAAGAGAGGGAACCCGTGTGTGTGCGTGTGTATTATGAAAGCTCAATTCTCCCTTTTCATATTAGGAAGGTACCAAGTAGTATTTTTGAATACATAGTATTTTGAATTGAGAAATCAGGGAGCAGCTGTGGAAGCCCTTTTTTAGAAGTGTTACGGTAAATACCACACGAATCAGCCAGACGTTGAAAGCGGTATTGACAAAGCTGGATGTTACTAGACATAAAGCATCATTTGACTTGTCAAAACTATATGTTTATTTGATAACAGGCCACTTAAAAAGGTGTATGTGATATAATGAAAATAAGCAAACGATCAGGCATGTTTTCATGAACACCAAACTAGAAGATACTTCAGAAGTTAACCTGACGGTGCCTTTGTTTGTTTTTGTTTTTGTTTTTTTTCTCGATTTATGTTTTGGGCCAACAAATACCTCCACAACCCTAGGTTCCATTCAGTGGGAAGATAAATTAATATTACTAGAGTTTGTCATGATATTAAATACATTTCAAGTTTTTCTCTGAATATATATATATATAAACACACACACACGTGTGTGTGTGTGTGTGTGTGTGTGTGTGCCCACGTGTGTGTGTGTGTTTGGATTGAACCACTATCTATCTGTATTCAGAGATACATAGATAAAATGAAACAGTTTCCTGCCTAGATCTTCCAGAAGTCCATCATCTCTAACCTTCATTCTTCCACCTGGAGCTCTGGCTGCACTTTTTTTCAGTTTTCTACTCATTCAAATGACTTGCTGTATTCTTCTCCCTCGGAGAGCTTATTAAGTCAGCGCCTAACTGAACTGACAAACTGTTTTATGTCAGGTGCACAAAGGAACTAATTATAGCATGGTAACTTTCTCATAGCAGGTTTGCATTCTGGCAGCTTAGACGCTGAAGAAGGGATCTGGTTTTGAGAAATACAGGAGTTGTGATGGCCCGAGATCTCTTTTTGGCAGGTAGGTACCCCGGATCATTTATCCCACACCGTTACACACAGGTTAAGTATAACGTGTTCTGTATAAACAGTTCTGTGCATGATTATTCAAGCACACGCCAGGAGAAATTTATAGTCCCTTTTAATGTTATTTTATTTTGAGAGAAGGAGACAGAGGATCGGAAGCAGTCAAAGCACAGAGCCTAATGCAGGCTCGAACACATGAACCGAACTGTGAGATCATGACCTGAGCGGACGTTGGATGCCTGACTGACTAAGCCACTCAGTCAATTTGTTTGTTTTTTAATAAAGATAGGTTATTCTTGAGTATTTTTTCCTCACAAGTCAAAAATTGTTTAATCTTCTGATCTTGATCTGTTTTATTGGACACACTGTGAGATTTTATAACAATCTCTCTTTTCTGGCTCCATGATTTATCAACTGACCCTTCATTCATCCGTGGGACTGTTCTGTGGCAGGCACTCCGGCCCTTCTACAAAGCAAGAACCAGACTGAACTTGCAAGAGATGATGACTGATAGTGTGGCAGTAGCTTCACTCTTTGAGATATTAGGTTTATTTATTATAATTCATTTAATTCATTTTCAAATGTTATACAGTCTATAGAAGTACCATTAAGAGATTTAAAAAAAAGATTTCTCTTTTTTTCTCCAAGTATGTGCATTAGCTATTCCTTATTTGTAATCCACCAAAGGCATTTGAAATGAGCTATCTGGGGCACCTGGGTGGCTCAGTCAGTTGAAAATCCGACTTTGGTCCAGGTCATGATGTTACAGTTCGTGGGTTCGAGCCCCATGTCAGGCTTTGTGGTGACAGCTAGTTCAGAGCCTGGAACCTGCTTCTGATTGTGTGTGTCCCTCCCTCTCTGCCCCTCCCCTGCTCATGATCTGTCTCTCTCTGTCTCAGAAAAATAAATAAATGTTAAAAATTTTTAAACCTATATAAAAAAAGAAATAAATTATCAAACTCTCTCTGATAATTCACAGAGGGCTTTACTTTAACAGATGAAGCAGGCTTTTCTAAACTTTTTCCAAAACATATGGCTGGTAAAGCACTGGGCTGCTGTTACTCCCTTTGGAAGGTCGAGGAGTATGCTATTTTAGTTGGTTATATGTGAAGCTGGATTATTTAAAAATAACCATGTCTCTTCTGACTAGCAACTACTTTATGATATAAACAACTCTTTCTTTTTCAGAAGAGACATATTTTTGAGATAAAGCTTTTTTAAATGTTTATTTATTTTTGAGAGAGAGAAAGAGACAGAGCACGAATGGGATGGAGGATGGTGCAGAGAGAGAGGGAGACACAGAGTCTGAAGCAGGCTCCAGACTCTGAGCTGTCAGCACAGAGCCCGACACGGGGCTCAAACCCACGAATTGTGAGATCATGACCTGAGCCAAAGTCAGACAGCTTAACTGACTGAGCCGCCCACACGCCCCAGAGATAAAGTTTTGTAATAAAATAGCAGTCTGATATTTGATGAATGCATTTGAAAATATTTTTTCTTAAACATGAAAATCAAACTAAATCTTGGAACAAACTAAGGCAAAAATTAATGCAGTTTTGCTGGAATGGCGTTCAGGAAATAGATTCGAAATTAAACTCACTAACATCCTACTCCTATGTGCAAAATATTAATTTACATATATCCTCTACCTGAAATAAGGTCTGTGTAAAACCAAAAGAATTTGATCTAAAATTTTAACCCAAAATTTCAGAACTGAATAATAAGTTGATATATGTCTTATATATAAGTAGGTATAGGCTAAGTAGGTAATAAGTAGTTATACCTAATTAAAAAATAGTATTTATGCCAAAATTATGGCAAGGCTTTATGACTAAATATCAATCTTATCATTGCATAACTAGTATTTTCTTTGTAGGTGAATTTTAAACTTTTATTTTTAATTCACAAATTAAAAAAATATTTAAATTAATGATAGTCATATGTAAAAAACATGACTTAGTATTTTTCTCATTTCAAACTACTTTTACATTTACATTGTTTCAAGCATTTAGGAAAGGAACTATAACAATTTGGTGTAACTCAAAACCAGCTGATTGGGTTTTAGTAGGTTCTGTTGTCTTAGATGTTCCAGTTTAAGCAGATAGATTCTGCAGTGGACTGAATGCTTATGCCCCGCCCCTCCCCCCCCCCCTTCCCGACCGAACCCGTAAGGTGAAGCCTAAACCCCAACATGAAGGTATTTGAGGTCAAGTCTTGGTCTTTGGTGAGGTGACCAGTAAGTCTTCAGGACAGAACCCTCAAAACGGGATGTGAACCCTTATAAAAGAGCCCTGAGAGAGCTATCTCCCCCCTTCTTCCATATGAGGGAACAGTGAGAAGAAGGCCATCTACGAACCAGAAGATGGGCTCTTACCAGACACAAGATCTGCCTGCAACTTGATCTTGAATTCCCCAACTTTTATATAAAAGTATCTCTGATGACGGACCTTTCTTCTCCACTGTGGAATCTAAGTTCCAAACTCACTTTATCTGTCAGTGTGGACAAACGTAGACTCCCTTTTTGAGCCCTTGACTTCCCTAATGAAGGGGCACCATATTACATCGTCTTAGGAGGTAGTTCCCTGTATTCCGGTTGAATCAACAAATTCATGGGTCATAGAATTTAAATAAGGCTGTACATCCACCCAGCTCAATATTACCCTAAAAGCAAAATCTATTATTTTCTCTCTACATAGAAACTATATACTAAATGTATGGTTTTCTGAATAACAGTTACATAAACTATGTCCTTTGGATTTAACTACCATTTAGACAGGCTGTTCATTTCAAAGATCATTTAGTAATTAGCAATTGCTGTGGTAACTAGTAATTCTTGTATAATTAATAATTTTACTGGAATTACATGTTCCACTCAGTACCTTATAGTCCTAGAGCCAAGGTTTCCACGGTGGAGCGGTCAGAGAAATCCACACTCCCAGCAACAGTCTTTCACATGTTTTTTCTTTCTTTTTTCTTCCTTGTTAAACCTTCTCAGATCTTCATTCCTTCCTCATATATTCCCTATATTTAAACCACCCAGAAATATGAGTAGTCTCTTCTAGACTCTCTTCAGTTTACTTTTAAGTTTCACATTGCGTTGAATTAGTTTTTAATCTCTTGAAACTGAGAGATCTAACATTCTCAACAAACCAACTACCCCTCTTCATAGAAAACAAACCTGAGATTGTCAAGTTAACTTGTATTTGACTTATTAGAAATTTTCAAGCTGTTCTATTTACTTACTTTCTGGTGCCTGTATCCTGGTTGAATTGCCTTTTGTATAAATGTTTAGTGGTGTAAAATGTATATACTATGCATTTACATCTGGTTAGAGAGATCTTTGTTCTGTATAAATGAGGTATTATTGGCTGACAGTATTCTTTTAAATATCAGCTGAAATCATATATGACATCCAAAGTAAGTAGTTGCTTCATAAAGTAGTTCTAGATTATTAGTTTAAAAAAATTTTAATGCTTTTATTTATATTTGAGAGTGAAAGAGGGACAGAGCTAGAGTGGGAGAGGGGCAGAGAGATAGAGACATAATCTGAAGCAGGCTTCGGGCTCTGAGTTGCGAGCTGTCAGCACAGAACCCTACATGGGCCTCAGATCTATGAGCAGTGGGATCATGACCTGAGCTGAAGTCAGATGCTTAACCCAATGAGCCACCCAGGCACCCCCGGGATCGTTTTGATCATCTAGTTTTAACTGTTTTTGAGCTCATGGGAACAAAAGGATTTATTTACAATAATTCACCCCACAGTTCCCTCAGGGGTATTTTTCAGTGTTTTGTGTTAATGCTCTGATTCTTTTGGATTTCAGTGACACAAGAAATCTTTCTCCAGCTGAATAACTCAATTTTAGATGTAAAATTCACTTCCAATATCAACACCGCCACAAACCTCTCCCTACTAGATTAGTTGTGCAAACTTCCCAGTTCTTACAGTGTAATGAATATACTACTTGGATACACTTGGATACAGATGCACTGAATAATAATACAGTGTTCATATGTTGTATTAGTGGTTTGGGTGGTCTAGTTAATATTTGTTGAATAATCAAATGAGTGAATGAACAGTTAAAACAACGAATAGATGAATCAACAAAATTTACCTAAAACTTTGATTTAGGTAAGTTAAAGACTATGAAACATATAAATCTCACAGTAGTTTAAACACTGCAAATGAAGATTTCAAGACAAATACCTTTCATCCAGAAATATGTTTATGAGTGATACAAAGGTTCTCAGTTAAATCTTCTTTGAAATTTAAACATTATTAATTTGTTTATAGTCACATGAAATTTGGATTAAAGTTGGATACAGAAATATGGACAGACTCCATATATGTTGGTAAACTTATTAATAAGGAGCTGACTTATTCCAAGCATATGTTATAGCTAGGTAGAACACCATATTTAAGCAGAAATTTTTAAGTCGTCTTCCATAAAATTCATTTATTTTTTATTCATAGATAATTTATTGTTAAATATAAGTCATATCTAAAATGCATAAAACTTAAATGCACACTTTAATGAATTATTTTAATGTGTACTCCTTTGGCACCACATCTCATGAGAAAAACAGTGTTATTATGCCAAAAGTACCATGTGGTCTTCCTCCCCCAAATTATTAACCTTTATTCTGCCTAAAATTAATCTCTATTTTGACTTTTTAACTAATAAATTATTTATTTTGTATTTTTAAGCCCCAGGTTTGCACCCCTACTTTACAAAAATATATCCCTCCTTACTGTATTTTTCATAGGCTTTTTCAAATTTATTTTTTTTAATTTTTTGAACTTTATATAAATCAAATCATATGGCGTATCTGTATTCTTTGTCTAGTGTTGTGTCTGTAAGACTGGCATGTGTTAGCGATGTGCAGCTGATTTCCATCCTCAGGAATCTCTAGTAGTCTAGTACAGACATGTACCGTCCTCAGGACTCCTTGGTGTTCCAGGACATGCATGTCCTGTCCTCAGACTCCCTAGTAGTCTAGTACCTGCATGCACAATCCTCAGGACGCTCTAGCAGTCTAGTGTATACATGTAACGTTTTCTTTGTCTCTATTTTACTGATGGGCCTCTGACTTCTTTCTATTAGGGGCTATTATAAATAACACTGTTAAGATCATCATTATATATGTCTCGTGAAGTTCATCTGAATTCATTGGGGGGGGGGGTGTTGCCTGTAAATAAGTTATAGGGAGTCAGATTATTGCCTCTAGTGTGTAAGGCCAACCTGTTTTCTAAAGAGTTTGCATGAGTTTTCAGCTTCATTAACATTACAAGGGGGTGATTTTTGTTCTCCATCCTTGATTAGCCTGTGAGATTGCCACTCTTTTTAATTTTTACTGTACTGGTGTGTCTGGTTTTACCTCTTTCACTTATTAAATTCAGACTAATAACACATGGACTGAAATATTTTTATATTTAGAAAAACATCAGTGTCCAGATTTAATACTTTCTCTAATGTTTCAATTAAATAATGCCATTAAATTATTTAATATTTAACTCTCAATCATTAAGACAAATTATTTTCTGAAGTACTTGTCCCTTTGTCTAATTTTACTTTTACCCAAACAAATGCCATCTTTCAGAATGTAAAGATAAATTATAAACCTCCCTGTGAGTTAATTTTATGTCATTAGAATCTTTCTCCATTTCGTTAAGGTAGTTATTTTCCCTATGCAAATAATTCCACAGGGAGAGACGGTTAAGCACACAGAACTTTTGTTTGGTTTTCTCATTTTTATTTGCCATAAAATATGTTGAAAATTTAAAACGTTGTGTGAAGTTTCTTCCAATGTGTTTCCTGAAGTTGTGGTTCAGTTTCATGAACATTTTGCTGTTGATACTTCTGTGTCTAGTGAATCTTGGTTCCCTTTATTCTCAGAATAAGGGGATATTAAAAAGCAATAATAACTGTGAGCTTTATAGGCAATAAAATCGTGTTATCCAACAGGCTTTGGGGGAACAAAATATTATTTTCCAGGAATGCAAAAATACCAACATGAGGAAGGCTTTGCTCTGATTAACATTTCCCAAGCTGACCATTCTAAGTTTCTCAGAGCAGTTTCTTCAGCGTTCCTTTCCTGGCTTATTTGTAAGGTTTGTAAGAAATTTTTGCCATGGATGAACACACAGCTATTGAATTTTCCGCAAGCCAGAGTAGAGAAAGGTAGACCTGAGACTGTTTTCAGTGGCCTGTCTCACAGGAACCTTGCGCGTATGCTGGACTTTCTCACCAGGATCCTTCCTCACGTCTCTGTCTCTCTTTATGTTTTATATGTGGTGGCTTTCTCTGCTTAGCTAGTAAAGTAGGGGGGCAAACCTGGGGCTTAAAAATACAAAATAAATAATTTATTAGTTAAAAAGTCAAAATAGAGATTAAATTTAGGCAGAATAAAGGTTAATAATTTTGGGGAGGAAGACCACATGGTACTTTTGGATCATAGTATTTTTTTTCCCTATGCTGAACAATAGAACATCATTTCTAAAAGCATGGGGATTTAAATATTTGTCAGCAATCAGCTGTAAAGTCTTCTGGGACTCGAGCTTGCTGGAGTGGCTTACCTTTGATAATTTTCTCATTTTTCTTTTCATTTTGCTCTACACAGGTGTTACACAAGGAATAATGTAAGGTGTCAGTCTGATGTAATAAGCTCACACAAAATATACACAGAGCACACTTCCCTTCCAAGAGATGATGGGCTTTTCTTTTCTATCCTTTTTCTATACAAATGTGTACACACACACACACACACACACACACAACCTGTTTCCAGTTTCATTATTCGTGTCTGCTATCAAATTGTGCCATTCTGCATTACATTTCCCAAACAGGTTTACAATGAAGAACTTTCCATATCTGTTCATGTAACCATATCATTCTTTTCAATTCGTCTTCATTTTTATTGTGATTTGTTTTGTTTGTAGTATTTTGTCCTAAGGATAGTTGGGGAGCTCATAGCGCTGTTGGTGTTTTTTATTTTTATTGTTTTTAATGTTTGTTTATTTTTGAGAAAGAGAGAGAGAATTGGAGCAAGGAAGAGAGAGAGAATTAGGGAGAGGTAGAGAGAGAGGGCAACACAGAATCTGAGGCAGGATCCAGGCTCTGAGCTGTCAGCACAGAGCCTAATGCAGGGTTCGAACTCCAGGAGCCAGGAGATCATAACCTGAGCTGAAGTTGGTCTCGCTGAGCCAACCAGAGCATTGCTGTTTGAAGCCCTGTTCTTACATTTGCCTTTACCCATTTATTGCTTTTTCATTGTAAGTCTTTCGAGGGGTGGAGTTTTCTGTTTCTCCAATGTAACCATTTATGTTTGCATTCTTCTGAATGTGTCTTTGACAGAGAATAGGATCATATGTTCAGACCATTGTTTTTTGTCAGAGATTTGAGAGTTCGACATTATCATCACCATCAATGTTGCTGAGGAAAACTAATTATGTAGGAAATCTGTTTACCGTTCCTCTATCCCGTCCTTCATCTAATTTTCATTTTTTTCTCTGATACATTATATTTTTCACTATTTCCTGATTCTTATATTTTGTTCATCTCTCTCATTTTGAAACCTTATTGTCTCTGAAAATAGCTTTTCATTGTATTCATGCTTTAATGGCTTAGGTGACCTTAAAATTATTAAATAAGAACCATTTTTCCTTTGAATATTTTAAAAATCCTGTTGTCACATAGCATTTAATGATCAGCGTGTATGCCTTTTTGTTCTTGACACCCTTTATAGTTCCACTGTTTTCTCTGCTTATATGCGAAAGTAGGAACATTTTTTTCTTTTCCCTTCCATTAGGATTTTCCCCAAGATATGTCCAGATGTGAATCTCTTTACGTTTATTTTGCCTTCTACATAATGAGCCTTTGCAATTTGCCATGGGTAGATTTTTTTTCAGCCCACTAAACTTGTCTTTAGTTATGTGCCCTCTATTACTGCTTCTCTTCTGTTTTCTCAGTTTTCTTTGTTTATGAGACCTACAATTATGAGGCTTGAGGTATGGATTGTCCTCTTACCTAATGGTGCTTTCCCAACATTTCTATTTTCTTTTAATTTTGTCCTCTGAATTGAGAAGACTATTGCTTAAATCATCTACTTTTCTGGTTTGATTGTTTGAAGTGTCGTGTCTACTCTAATCAGTTGGCCAATTAAAAAAATTCTCTGGGGGCGCCTGGGTGGCTCAGTCAGTTAAGCGTCTGGCTTTGGCCTAGGTCATAATCTCATGGTTCATGGGTTCGAGCCCCGCATCGGCCTCTGTGCTGACAGCTAGCTCAGAGCCTGGAGCCTGCTTCAGAGTCTGTGTCTCCCTCTCTCTCTGACCCTCCCTGCTTGTGCTGTCTCTCTCTCTCTCTCAAAAATAAATAAAAACCATAATTTTTTTTAAAAAATTCTGTCTTTCAGACACCCATACTTACACAGCTCCCTCCACATATCCTGCCCCCCCAAAATAACTGGCTGAGAGAAGTGCAGAAAAAAATTAGGCATTTCATTACTGCTACACGATTTTTTACGTTTAGCTTAAAAGCAATTCCTGCATGAAATTCGGTTCAGGATTTTGAAATTGAATTGAAAATTGGAATTTACTAAATATTCCTAGGGCATTTAATCGGCCATGAATTGTTGCATATCAAATGTTTTGTTGTGTTTTGGTGTTTTAAGTGGCCCATTTAATCTAATCTTCAAAATTGATTATCAAAATTTTATGTACGTGTACCTTGTCCTGGGCCACAAAATGGTGTTTGAATCGAGTGCTGAATGATTCACTTCAGAATCCACTTATTTGAAGAAAATTTCAGAAATATAAGCATTCTCAAAAATATTTTCAATATTAACTATCTTGTAACTATATAATTTAGATTGTTGTGATTATAACCTTTACAGAAAATAATGATCAAAGTAAAGATGCTTAGACTGAGGACTGGTATTTATATTTGTAATATGTAAAATTCACTGAAGACCCAGGATGTATGGTTTTAGCGTTGCCCATTACAATAAATTATTTAAAAAAACAAAAGTTACATAAGAACCAGCAAAGATAACTCTACAGAGATAATAGAAATGATAAAAAACAAAAAGGAAAAGCTTTATCTTAAAATTAAATATTCCTTCAAAGGTCTAATTCATTCTTGTAGAATAAATGAAAAGGAAAGAATATTTAAGTTTTCTTTTTCTCTTAGCATGTTGAAGATATCATCTATCCAACTCCCTCTTGGCCTACATGGTTTCTGCTAAAAAACAAACAAACAAACAAACCTTTTATAGCCTTATTGGAGTTCCTTTGAGTGTGAGTGTGAGGATCTTTTTTTCCCCTTGCTGCTTTAAAAAAAAATCTCTCATCGTCCTTGATTTTATACAGTTTTATTATCATGCGTCTTGGTGAATATCTCTGATTGAATCTGTTTAGGAATTTATAACCTTGGTAAGGTTACATTTCCAAATCTCTCCCTAGATTTGAGAAATCATCAACCATTATTTCTTTAAATTAGCTTTCTTACCTTTTCTCCCTGTGTTCTCTTTTCATGCTCTAATAATGCATAAATTATTTCTCTTTTAGAAATCCTGTGGTTCATATAGGCTTTCCTCACTTCCTTCTTTCTTCTCTTCTCTTCTTTTTATTATTTATTTATTTATTTATTTTGTTCTCTTCTGACTCAACAATTTAAAATAACCTGTCCAGGGGCGCCTGGGTGGCTTAGTCGGTTAAGCCTCCGGCTTCAGCTCAGGTCATGATTTCACGGTTTGTAGGTTCAAGCCCCACATTGGGCTCTGTGCTGACAGCTAGCTCAGAGCCTGGAGCCTGCTTCAGATTCTGTTTCTCTCTCTCTCTCTCTGACCCTCCCCTGCTCACACTGTCTCTCTCTGTCTCTCAAACAAAAATAAAAAACATAAAAGAAACATTCTTAAAAAAAATAACCTGTTACTTCACAGATTCTTCAGTTTGATCCATTTTGATGTTGATGCTATTGTATTTTTCATTGTATTCCTTGTATTCTTTCGTTTCACCTTTTCTTTTTGGTCTCTATCAAACTTTTTGTGGAGATTGTGCCTTGTTTTCCAGATTCTATTGAATTGCTTTTCTAGGTTTTCTTGGATCTCATTGGGGATGCTTAAAACAACTATTTTGAACTCTTTATTGAGCAAATTACATATTTCCACTTTTGGGGGGTTGATTACTGGGTAGTTATTTTGTTCTTTTCGTGGGGTCATGTGTCCTTAATTTTTCATGTTCCTTGGAGTCTTAGGTTGTTGTCTTCACATTTGAAGGAGTCACCTGCTCCAGTCTTCCTGACTGGCTTTGGAAAAGAAACGCCTTTTCTGCATCCTGTTTGAGATTCTGAGTCTTTCTCAGAACTTTCCTATGTATATTCTTGCTCCACACATCTTGTTCACTCTGGGGAGGGGAGTTCGTAGGGCACATGCCTTCTCTCAATCTTGTCAACCAAATCAAGTGTTTGTAGTTCCCTTCTTGCTTTTCCTAGGATGCTGCTCATTTCTCAAGTTTGTTTGCTTTCTTCCAGTCCTGCAGAGTCGGGCCAGCTTGCCACGTGTTAAGTCCTGCTCTCTGTGTCCTGGGGACACACACCATAGGGTGAGGGAATTGGTGGGTAAGGTGTGTGGAGCATTGGGGATGTCCTGGGGCTAGTTGGGGGATCCACAGGTTGGGCATTTATAGTGGCTCATGGGTGTGCTTCCTAATGGCATCTTCAAAGGATGTAGCAGGATTTACATGTGTCTGATGCCCTCTGAGTATCCTCGCTGCTCATCTCTCAGCTGCTCCCTCCTTGTGAGCATGGAGCACACCTCAGCGATCTGGATAGGGTGAGAAGGAAGTGGGTCTCTTTGGCAGTGTCCCGTAGAGCTGGGGAAACTGAGTGCTGACTCACATGCTCTCATTTTTCCCTGTGGAGAAACCAGGGGCCAAAAAGGTCTCCCTTCACATAAAGCTATTCCACCTTGCAAGAGGGGTGGGTGACATGGGTAAAGTAAAACTGTTCCTCTATGTTATTCAGTTCATTCAGTCTTGGGTTTGTTTGTTTGCTTTTGCTTTGCTTTGCTTTCTATCCCAGTGGTGTGCTGGGCTTCTGCATTGGACTCCCAGACTTCCGCAATGGCATTCTCATCCATGGATAACTGTTAGAGTCAGTGGTCTTTGAGGGCGGTAGAAAATGCCTGTCCCTTCACACTGATTACATTGATCTCCAGAAAGGTCTTGTTCATTTTCTTTAACCTTTTTTTTCTACTAGGTTGTATGGTTTTCTAATTATTTTGCATATGTTATTCTAAATTTATGATCAAATCTTTCTTATACATTTCTCAGGCATTATTTCCCAGGTTTTTCCTTGCTTTTTTACATTCTGATTATTTGTTCTAAAATCCTTTTCATTTTTCGATGGAAAGTTTTAGCAGTCTTTTTCTTTGCAGTTGGTACTATATTTGTATTGAAACTGGTGCTTTCTACTCCCCCAAACACAAAGATTTCTCTTTGAAATGTTATAGGTTCATTTTGTTTTTAGTTTTTGCTTACACTGAACTCTATATCCAACAATAAATTATTTTTATAGTATGAGGAATCATACTAATTAATCCTGTTTAGTTTCCACTTATTTAATAATTCATCCTTTCACATTGACATATAATGACACCACTATCATGTGCCACGGACCTTTTCTGAGTTCCATCTTAGCCTGTGTTCTAATTAATTCAGGCCACTGGTTATTGTTTTAAATGTTCTAACATAAATTTTATTATAGAAAGCTTATCCTTTTAGGCAAGGACTCACCCCCTGTTCTCTTCCCAATTTGTTTTGAATATTGGATATCCATTCATCTAAAGAAATTTCAACATCAGGTGTGTAAGTGCAGTAAAAGAGACCTGTTGGGATTTTGAATAGTAAGAGGTTGATTTCATAGCACAATTTGCAATAGTTAACATCTCGATGATACTTAGATAATATATTAATAGCCATATCTATGTGGAACTCACTGTACGCCAGCACTCTTATGCATCTATATGCATTTATTTATTTTACCCTCATCACAACAGTATAAGGTAGGTACTTAATTACATCCATCTTACAGGTTAGAAAACTAAGACATGGAGAGTTGAACAATCTCATCTTATTTCAAATAGGTAGACAGTGGTGAAGTTGGGAGTCCAACCCAGTTCATCTGGCTTTAGTCATTGCTCTTCTACTGAGAATACTTGTGTTGTCTCTTAGTTCTCTATCCTAATATGTTATTAAATACGCCCCTTTCTCCCTTAACTTTATTAAGTTTCACTCACTAGAATCCAAACTGTCCTAGAACAGATAACATTTTTCAAATTATTTTCACCATTGTATGTCCAGCTCCTAGAATGTTTTCTGGCACAAATTAGATACCCAATGAACATTGCTTAGAATTAATGAATTTCAGTTGTTTTAAATCTTAGAGCGTAAAAGCACTCCAAACTCTGAACTGTCTAGGACTCTTTGGAAAGATTCCTTTTTCTATTATCATTATCCTTCCAGGACATCAATAAACAGTGTATTATTTTTGAAGCTCTCCAAACATCTATTTGTTTATGCATTTCAAAGTATTGTACATTCCTACCTGCCCGCTGAAGGTGATATTGTCACAGCCTATTACCTTTTATAAATAAAAGCCAAAAACAAACATTTTGCTTGCATCTCCTCTGAATTATGAAGAACTCCAAGCCTTGATATGTTTCCCCAGGACCTAAGAATCCCTAAAGCTTTAGGCCTTTTTCACACAGTTCTTACATCCCTATGGTGAATGCCATGCAAACTTTAGAAATTTTGGTGTTAGAAATAATTGTTTTCTCCTTCTTTTCTGGCGTAAACATTTGTCAGGATGACTATGCCATATTTCATTGTAACTGCTCTTCCCATTTTCCAGGCACAAACTTCTTTCATTCTTTATAGAATATAGATGATTAGAAGCCTAGTCTAGAAGTCATCTTGTACATAAGAGTGTCACACTGCTGACACTTTCCTGGTGAGGCTCTTTGGTGTATTCATTGTTCTACGTCTAATTTCTGACCAAGCTGAGTCCTTCTCAGGATTAGAAAACAATAACTTTCTAGTTCTTCACATATTCTCTCTATAAGATTCTTAAGAGTGACCCATTGGCTAGATGGTTTTACTTTTGCAAGATACTAATTTTGTCACCATTTAAACATACAACATGTTCATCTCTGTTTTCTTCAACTAATACAGTTAATTCAGTTAACATTTTTAATCCGTTTTTAAAAGTTTTAAAATATATGTAAAGGTATTTTTTCCTAATAGTAGTTTGGAGAATACAGATATTAACCTGTTCTTCATGCAGGAATCAAATGACGGGGGTAGTATTGCTAATCCCACTACGCAGAAGCAGCGGGAACAGTAAGGATAAGGCCCCTGCCCTACCTAGAAGATGGCACAACTGAATGGAGGAGAGAACTGTACAGAAGAGAAATGTGGAAGCATTATTTAATCACCGTAGAGGATGATGCTGTCTTCAGTGAGCGGACTCATCTAAAGTTGTAGATGGGTGGGGCACCTGGGAGGCTCAGTTGGTTGAGCGTCTGGCTTCGGCTCAGGTCATGATCTCACGGTTCATGGGTTCGAGCCCCGCGTCAGGCTCTGTGCTGACAGCTCAGTGCCTGGAGCCTGCTTCCGATTCTGTGTCTCCCTCTCTCTCTGACCCTCCCCTGCTCATGCTGTCTCTCTCTGTCTCTCAAAAATAAATTTAAAAATATTTTTAAAAATTTAAAGTGGTAGATGGGTAAAGCTTTTGCAGGGGAAAAGTGAAGAGTTAGAGAGGAAACAACATTTGCAAGTGTAATGAAGGCTGGGGAGGGCTGGGATAGGAAGAAACAGGGATGCACAGTAAATTGAAGGAAGAGAGCAGAGGAAAAGGTGAGGCAGAGCCAGATCCTTACGGACCTTTTCTCTCATTACACCTGCTCCAGTTAAGCCCCAGCGCGCTGTGCCCAGTGCGCAGCTGAGCTGAGCTGAGATCCAGTCAGATGGCTAACCAGCGGAGCCACCCAGGTGTCCCAAGGATCAGCTAATTTTATTTTAAGTTTATCGTGTTTGTTTTTCTGAATAAGGCTTTTTTAGTACAAAATATACATGATAGATTATACATCCTGGTTCAAATAAGATTATGTGTAATATTCTGGGATTTTATCATAAATACTGTTTTCATGATAAAATCATTTTACAAACTGAGACATTAAGCACCTTGTGAAACACAATCCATTTCCAGCCCAGGTGCTTCCTCTAATTATTAGTAAATATATATATATATATATATATATATATATATATATTTACTACTTAAATCTTAAAATCAAATGCTGTTCTCTGAGAACCACTGGAGACCATTACTGAGCTAATCCTACGTGAGCCCCTGGACACTAGCCTGGGTTAACTCCTAGAACCAAAGGGTTTGAGAGCTGTCCTCTGTTTTTGTCTGCTGTTTCATTGCTGAAGGTCACTATTAATGGGATGACTTTGATATTTGGGGCAAAGCTTTGAGAAACATAGGCACTATACTCTTAAACCTGAAAACTATATTATTAACATGATCACTGTACACTTTCTGATTCAGAGCCAAAGAGTGATGGCAATCATGTTTTACCATTATCAGAAATCACTTCAATTGGAAAATAAATGCTTGAAATTGTAGGTTCTACTTGATTACTGAATCTCATTGTGACTGGATAAAATGTCATTATTGGGCAATTTCTGTGTGACAGTCCCTCCCTTACTTACCTTGTTTGGGTGAAAATTGACGATTTACCAACATTTTTATTCTCCTGATCTTGTATTTTATCTAATAATCATTCTTATATTTATCTGATGAATTTATCATTATTTAAGTTAGCTTCTAGAGAAGGGGTCAGCATGATCTCATGGGTTAATATGAACTTGATCGTGTTCTGTTTGGACTTTATTCCTCCTTATGGTACTTGCATTCCAGAACTCATTCCTGTCTGCTCTGAGTGGTAAACTGGTTGTATGTTGATTCAAAAATAGTAATAGATGGGGGTTTTGTATCTAACATTAATTTAAATTTTTTAATGTTTTATTTATTTTTGAGAGACAGAGAGAGACAGCATGGGCAGTGGAGGGTCAGAGAGAGAGAGAGAGGGAGACACAGAATCTGAAGACAGGCTCCAGGCTCTGAGCTAACTGTCAGCACAGAGCCCGACGTGGGGCTCGAACCCAGGAACTGTGAGATCATGACCTGAGCTGAAGCCAGATGCTCAAGAGACTGAGTCACCCAGGTGCCCCTCTAATATTAATTTATATAGCCAGGCGAGGTAAATCAAATTTATTGAACTTGAAAAACAACAACAACAAAACAAACGAACAAACAAACAACAACTAATGGGAAAGTCTTTATTGGAAACATGAGGAAATAATATAATTTCCCCTACTTGATGCTTGATTCTTTGGGGATGAAATAACTTCTGTTGAGCAACTGTAAATAAAGATCAGTGATCTGAAAGAGCTCATTACCCAAGATCAGTGTTGATAGTATTTTAAAATTTGTTTCATATCAGCCTCACAGTGTTTATGTCATGGGAAATTTTATTTTGCAGCACATAAATATTAGCACTTTCACTGGATAAAGTTTATTAAACTCAAATATCATCTAGTAATTTCATACTTGGCAAATGCGGTGTAAAGTTGAAATTTGTTTCAATTACAATTCTTCTCCTACATGTTAAAGCTATTTTAACCTTTAGCAGCATACAATTATTTCAGAATAGATCATTTTTAATGATTCATTATGTATGAGGTCATTTGACAATGCAATTAGCTTTGTGATGAAATTTCTATTCTTTTGATCATTCTGTACCTATAATGAATGAGGAGAGTTTTACATCTAATTTTCTGAAATTAGAAGATTAAAGATAGAAACAGACTCTTGTATTTAAATGACTAGACTCAAAATGACTAAATTGCATTAGTTCTTTAGATGTGCAGAATTTTGACTGCGGTGTTACTGTTTTTTCTCATTACTCATTCAGCTGATCCATTGGTACTGTGCTGCCTGCTTCCATTATCAGCCACATTTCCAGAATGTGCTGAAGATTAAAGAATAGCTCTTGTAACTTTTTGAGAAGGACAGCAGCGTATTGTGCACAGGACTAAGAAACGTGGCCCTGAAAAGCTAGAATAGAATTTCTGAAACTCTGTGCAAATACAGCAGTGTGCTATAGACACCAGTTTGTTGTCACATATTTATTATCATTGGCCAGATGTTTACTGTATATCTCATTAATTCATCCTGTGTTTTATTTCCATGCTTCTTATTGCATACCAGTTAATCACTGATGCATTATATTTTTCATTTAAAATGCATTTCAAAACAAAGAGTGACTTTTATAGTTGATGAAACTTATATGGGCTTTTATTCTCCATCTAGTAAATGCAAAAAGAGATTCAATTGATGTGAAAAAAAGATAAAATGATAAAATGAGTTCTAGATCTATTAAGATGGGGTTAAGGATGAAAACATAGCCAAGGCACACGATATATATATATATATATATATATATATATATATATGTATATATATATATATATATATATACATAATCACAAAGATAAAAGATAAAAGATGCTGTTTTGGCTCCTCATAAGTAAATATAATTTTATATTGAACTGACTGATGGTTTATCTTCAAAATGTGAAAGCTATATTTGTGGATTAACTTTTATTACAAGTAGTTTGAATTTTACCTCCCCTCCCCCTCCAAAGAAGCTACCCAACGAACCATCATTAATGAAGTTGATATCAAAGCCATATAAAAATAATTTTCAGAAACGTGCTTGAGGAAACTATTAAATAGGATTATAATTATTTTCATAGGCACACATACCATTTCTCTATGCTTAATGTATCTTTTAAAGTGAAATTGCTGTTAGTATGACTGTTTTTGAGTTGATAAATAAGTTAAATAAAAAAAATAACCTTCCTTAATATAGTCAACTCATCATTAAAGATGATTATAAAGAGATTTAGTACAATGGATAGTTCCAGACTCATTCATACTGGATTTTGAAATATTTACCCTTAGAAGTGTTTGCTTGTCCTTATCTATAACTCCATCTGATATTTTGCAATTCTTAACGAAGCCACCTTAGAACATTAGCTGATGGACGAAATTTCCACACCTTCCCCATGGCCATAATAAGGCTTATGTAATTAGAACTCTTTGTGGAGAAATATAGCAAGGGTTTTTTGTACTTGGGAAAAACAGCAGAGGAGAATTATATTTTCACCTTATATTTATGATTGGAAAGAAGATATATTAATCTTTTACCCTAACAGAAACAGAACTCTAATATTTGACAATATGTAAAGAAATTATGCTTTATACACATAAATATATCAAGTTTACTGACAGGAAGTTATAATTAACATCTTACATTAAAAGTTAATTAGTCTGAAGTATAGGTTATTTTTGCCTGAGGAAAAATTAGAAGTGACTGTACAATGTGATTTTTTTCTAGATCAGAAGTTAAACCCATATGCTTATAGTTAAAATGTACTAGGTGAGATATTTTAGCCTCCAGACTGGTTTTAGTTCTGCGTGTAGTCAAAAGCACAGGGATCTTTGATAATATCTGTCTTCATTTACCTGTTCCCTAAGATCTCATTTGTGCAGTTAAGAATTATTACAGAAAGCCCACCTCTGTTAATTTCCTAGGCTGCACTAACCATGTGCTGTATATAGAGGATCTTAAAACAACAAAATATTTTCTCTCAGAGTTATTCAAGGGAGAGTTTGGAAAACAAGGTATTAGCAGGACCAAGTTCCCTATGAAAGTTCTAGGAAAGAAGCATCTGCCTTTACCTCATTTCTGGTGGCCCCTGGCAATCCGTGGCGTCCCCTAACTGACAGCTGTATAACTCAGTCTCTATCTGTGTCTTCCAGGCCATCTTCCTTATGTGTCCTATTGTCTTGTAAGTGCATAAGTCACTGCAGTTCATGCCCATCCTAATTGAGTAGGATGTCCTGTTAATTTGATGATATCTGCAAAGACTCTATTTTTAAATAAGGGCACTTTCAGAAGCAGGGGGGCTGGGACCCTAGGAGATGTTGGGAGAGGCCGGTTTAAACCCACGATAGCATTCTCTTTAGAATTTCATGAGTAACATCTCGACAGGTATGAATGTGTTGCTCCACTCCATTATGAATTAGTGAAGGGGAAATTTCCAGGCTCGGGGGCTCTTCTCTCTCCCTGCTTGTGATTCTGTGGTGACATTAATGCTGATGTGGACACCAACAGATATTCCATTGCTCATCTCCATGACTGACTTCCTGTAGTTTCTGCATGTCTCGTGCCTGTTAGCAATTCCACTTTGGGTTGGATCTGTGACTCCAGAACAGGACTAATTCTGTGAGAGGCAGGTATGGGCCCCTCTTTTTATTTGTTTTGTTTCATTTCATACTCTTGTAAGATAGGTGGACGAAGAAGTAGACAGACCGTCCTCCATCATAGACAAACCAAGACAAGCAAAGGCGAGATTGAAGACAATCAGGAATCAGCATGTGTTAAGGGGAAATAGATACTTTAAAATGCCATTCATAATAGAATCAGAGAAAAAAGTATATTCAAAGTGGAACATTTGGTCCCATTTTCGGTTTGTAGTATTTTTTGATGATTTTGCTTTCTATTGATTATCAAAATATCAGAATACTGAGGAATTTTCCTACCAAAAGGGATTTCTAGAACATTTATATATGCAGTACTTGCTCACTTGAGATAATTAATAACTATTTTGATTAGTACATGAATATATAAATGAACCCTCTAAATGAGACCACGGTTCTTTTTAAAATTATTCTTTTAAGACTTGTTAATGTCATCTCACTCTCTTTATGACTGAATATAACTTGTTATAAAAGTTGTCTGACCTCCGTTCATTTAGCATCCATCCCCCCCACAAAAAACACCTGTTTCTTTCTAATATCTAATGAGTAAATACTGACTTCCTTCTGGAAATCTGTAAACACAGACAAACACACACACAAATGGCAGGACTACTATCGATAATTTGACTTTTAAATGTCATCTCACTCCTCAAGTAATATTATCTTATCAGAGCTAGATTATCAGTTGTACTAATTAAAATAATTATATTGCTCCAAAAGGAAATATTGCCACCTGTAAGAAAGACATTTTTTTCAGTTGAAATGAAGAAAGTGTTAGCCACAAAAAGGCAGCCCATAGAAAATAGAGTTAAGTGTGTTTATTTCGCTCTGCATTTATTCTTAACTTGTCTCTTATTTCAACATTTTTTAAATGTTTATTTATTTTAGAGAGAGACACAGAGACATGAGTGGGAGAGGGGCAGAGAGAGAGGGAGACACAGAATCCTAAGCAGGCTCCAGGCTCCCAGCTGTCAGCACAGAGCCTGAGGCGGGGCTTGAGGCCACAAACCATGAGATCATGACCTGAGCTGAAGTCAGATGCTCAAACGACAGAGCCATCCAGGTGCCCCAACTTGTCTCTTATTTTAATCTTTTGTGGTTTTTCCAAAAGAAGGTTGCTTGTGGCTCAGTCACGAAAGTGTCTGACTCTTGATTTTGGTGCAACTTATGATCTCATGGTGATGAGTTTGAGCCCCAAGTCAGGCCATGCTGACCTTGGAGCCTGCTTGGGAGTCTCTCCATCCCTCTCTTTCTGCCCCTCCCTTGTTCATGCTCTCTCTCGGTCTCTCTCTCAAAATAAATACACAGACATTACAAAAGGATGCTTAAGCCTTTCTTATATACAACAATTATGAAACAATTATGAAATAATATAAAAAATTTCCACTAATCTTATTCTGTTTGCTCAATAATATCTTTTTGAATCCTTCACCAAATGTATGCACACAGAGTTTAATTAGTTGAGATACTACAAATCTCTAAGCAGGCATCATTTTTTGATGAGCTGCAGAAAAGGGCCTGTGTTGATTATTTTTTAGAGAATGAAGAGTTAATGAGTTGACACTTTTCCAAAATTCTAGTTACCATTTCCAAAGCACTTGTGTTATATTATTTGTAAGGTAAGCTTTATTCTTACAGTACATTTTAAATATTTATTAAATAAAAGGTGTACTTGTATGTGGAAATATAAGATTGTAGACTTAAAAAATGATTTTGTCAGAAAAGGCACATTAAAAAATGTTTGACACAGTCCTTTGTGAAAAAGATTAGGAGCTATTAAAATCTCAATGAAAACTTAAGATTCACATGTTTATTTCCTCAATTCTCACACAAAGTTAACAGTAGTGTCACTACTGTTAGTCAGCTACTTAGTCAGTTATAGATCATTTAGAAAATAAAAGGGATAACGATGGTAGACAGTGAATCAGTTTTCCAAAAGATGTTTTTGTGATAAAGGAGAAATGGTAGCTATTGCTGAGGTCCTTATTACCTCTTTGCATATGGCTCTAGTGAAATAAATGACCTTAAATTTTTTGTCTCTGTGGCTTCAATCAAATACTCATTCTTGTTCATAACTAGAACACTTTTGAGTATCTTTGAAACGGCTTCCAGGCAAAGCATTACAAATGGGCCTGAAACCTATATGCTATTAGAAAACCATGTATTGCTGTTCTAATGCAATGTGTTTTGTTTGCCTAGAAAGTTTTCTGTTTCTAACATAGCATTTTATTTCAAACAAAGTCTTAGCCTGGAGAGTACTGGGAACGTGATAGTGCATGGACTTGCTATCAAACTATTGACAGATCTCTTTGCTTAGAATCTTTGACACAGGTGGCTATTCAGTTATGAAATATGTTACAAGGAAGTACTTCAAGTGGAATTTCCTGGTCTTAGTTGAAATAGCCAAAGTTCAGACAAAACATTGATAATGTGACCTTGGCTATTTTCACTGCTTTGCTCCTAGACATCTGTAGCCTGGGCAGTATGTGCGTGTTCACCTGGAATGTTGGCTTTGGCTCTTAACTTTCTGCTTCTCCCTCATATTTTTAACATTCTGGATTAGCACTGTGTCCATTGGTAAGAATGGATCCTGTGGGAATATGGCTTGATGTCGTTCAATGGGACACCATCCTGAAGATTCCAAAATTCTATTGAGAAGGAAAGAGAAATCACGAGAGAGAGAGAGAGTGAGAGAGCGAGTGAGCAAGCTAGGCTACGGGAGGCTTACTCTTAAACTAAGGCGAGCTCATTTTGCCTCCTCTGGGAAAGTACATCGCAGTCAGCAGGTGTAACACAAAGGCGCACAAAGCAAGGAGAAAGTCTGACAATAAGGCAGTCATCTTACTGAAGAGCTTTGGGTAGAGATGCCCTTTTCCTTGCTGCTTGTCAGAGGACTGCCAGACTGGAGAAGACGCAGAAACGGTCACCAGAGTGCAGATGTCAGGACGTGGGCGGGTGTGGCGGGCTGGCACCAGTGTCACCTGGGAGCTGGACTGACTGCCCATAGGTCCTGTGACTCGCCCAGCCTCTGAGTCCCGTCTCTCTGTATAGAGTCTTGGTGTAGGCGTGCTGCAGACCTCCTGCGAAATGGAAATCTCACATGCACATTCCGTTTGCAAAGAAGAGAAAAGGAAATCTGTGGGTTTTGAGGAGGAAGAACTTCCATTCATGAGAAATGTGTTAATTTTCACTTTGGCAAACTGCAAACATAGACTTCAACATGAAAATGAGTCCTGTGGATTTGTACCTAGAAGTGCAAATTAGGGAAGCACGGCCAGTCCTGTCATGTATGAAGGCGGAACATGTGTCTGCGCTCCAACACATCGTGAGTAAGAGATGTTGTGTTTTCTTTTCGAACAATAACTTAGGCGCTGTTTGCATTTCTAGCTTTTACTTTTCCCTTTGTGACAAACATAATTTGGGAGCTGGTTATATTCATCACTTTTAATTTAGATTTTATAATAAAATTTTCTGAGTGTAGGTCAGTTTCAAAATATGTCAACATGTACGTTTTTGGAAAAGAAGCATCTTCTTCGAGAGCTGACAACATTGTCGCTGTTAGAAGGCAGAGAGGATTCTTGACACCATGGTCAGTTAGCAGAGATATTTAATACTTATGCCAAAACTGTTCTTTGGAAATGAGATAGATGTGAAATCCATAGTTGCCGACTGCTTCTGCTTGATGTTAGATGGTGAAAAATAATGAGAACAGATACTGCTTTTAAGAGAAGTACTGTGCTTATCATGAGGTTGGAAACCTTGTTCGTTAATCGGTTCCTTTTGACTTCATTTATTCAATATTGCGGTAACTAGTGCTTGAGTGCTTACTACATGCAAACAGTGCTAACTGTGGAAGACAGGAGTGAACTGCGCAGATCTGTTACATTCTGTTTGAAGACAAAGATGTTAAACTTCCAATTGCAGCTTAGGTCATTACGACTGCTGTGAGTGTTAGAACAGCGAGATGCAGAGTGAGATGCAAGAGGGCACCAGGGACTCAGAATCTGCTTCCTTGAGAACTTTCTGTCACTGACAGAGATGATCTGAGTGTGGTTGGGAAGGGAGGAAGGCAAGGCTCTCCCAGAGGCAGAAGGAACAGCATGCGCTAGACTCTCAGGCTAGGAGGAGCTGGCTCTTCTACGGAAGTGAAAGAGGAGATGTAAAGCTAGGAAGCGGAGCACAGACTGGGAATGGCCCGCAGGATGATCAGGGCTCTGGAAATCATGTCAAGAATTTTGCTCTGTGTTATTTAATGTAAAGAGGAGCCACGGACAGGTTTTTAACCATGTGGTGAACACTAGACTTTGGGCTGGCAAATCATCTTACGTTTATAGGGTACAATTTTATATCTGAGACAGATGAGGCTCTAGAAAGGAAAGGGCTTTCTCAAGTTCTCAGGCAAGTTAGTGTGGAAGACAGAAATGGTTTTCTTAAATTCTTCAGAATTTTTTCAGTGGAGGCTTATAGCTACAGGTTAACAGGCCCTAGGACACCTGGGTGGCTCAGTGGGTTAAGCAGACAACTTCAGCTCAATTCTTCATCTCACGGGTTGTGAGTTCAAGTCCCGTGTTGGGCTCTGTGCTGACAGCTTGGAGCCTGGAGCCTGCTTCACATTCTGTGTCACCCTCTCTCCCTGTCCCCTCCCCAGCTCGCACTCTGTCTCTGTCTCTCTCAAAAATATATAAGCATTTAAATAATTTTAAAAAAGGCCTTGGCATCCTCTCCTATGCAGGTAAGTTTCATAGGGAGAAGGGGTGGGCACAGCAATGTTGTACTAATAACTGACGGGGAGCTGTTGGGTCAAAAATGATGGGGGGGCACCTGGGTGGCTCAGTCGATTAAGCCTCCGACTTTCGCTCAGGTCAGATCTCACGTTAGTGGGTTCAAGCCCCGCGTCAGGCTCTGCGCTGACAGCTAGCTCAGAGCCTGGAGCCTGTTTCCGGTTCTGTGTCTCCTTCTCTCTCTGCCCCTCCCCCTCTCATGCTCTGTCTCTGTCTGTATCCAAAATAAATAAAACATTTAAAAAATTTTAAAAAAATGATGGGAACATCAAAGAATGGTTTGTGCTCAATTGAAATTTATATATTTTAGTGTTTGAAATCCATCTGTAAAGGGAATATCTATACGCTACCTGTTTCCTGTTTCCTCACTCCCATCAAGCCATCCATTCCTAAGTGCTATTTAATTGTAATTTTCTCATTTGTAAGTAACAAAAACAACAACAGAAAACCTATAGCTGATTCATATGATTTTATAGATACCATAGTTTAAGAGATGTTGATATCTACAGGCGCCTGTGTGTCTCAGTAGGTTGAGCGTCCGACTTTGGCTCAGGTCATGATCTCATGGTTTGAGGGTTTGAGCCCTGCATCGGGCTCTGGGCTGTCAGCTCAGAGTCTGGAGCCTGTCTTTGGATTCTGTGTCTCCCACCCTCTCTCTGCCTCCAATGCTTACACACACTCTCTCTCTAAAATAAATAAAACATAAAAAAAATTAAAAATGTTGATATCTGGACAAAAAACTAGCATTGTCTCTTAATTGAGAGTATTTGCTCTGGATTCTAACTACCTGGGTTGAAGACAGAACTCCACATATTTTGTATTTGGGACCTTAGCAAAACGTGTTAACTTCTGTATTCTTTAGAGAGAGGGAGAGAGAGGGAGAAGGAGAGTGACCTTCTATGGAATAAAAGAATTAAGTAAATTAATAAATCTAATTAGTAAAATTACTGAGTGCATTTCCAGTCAGGTAGTAAGCATATAATAAGTATCAACAGTATAGCTACTGTTATTACTCAGGACAAATTTGAAAGAATTAGCTTCATAGATTGGGATCAGCCGCTGTGATGGACCTGCCACAACTCTATGAATATTCAATCTGCATCTTCCCTGGACAGTGAGGAGTAGACTGATTTCCATACTGTAAATGAACTCTTCCCTTGAGTCAAGATGATCGGAATTCATCTCAAGGAATTCATATTGTGAAATGAATATAAAGTGTCCAGACCTTATTCTTACTTTCACCTCACACCGAAGCACACAGGCATGAAAGATGTTACAAACTGAATACTTACATCAAGACAAAACCTTCTTCCTAGGCCTGTCCACCTTCCTGGGATATTAGAGCCATCTGCTTTGTCCTCTGTGTGGCTGTCTGCTCTATAGGACTGATACCCTGGCCGTCCCGGACTTATGTGATCCCTGCTTGCAGAGCTCCTAAAATTGATGGGGAAGGAGAGAACTTGTGAGAGTGACACCAAAGGCTTTTGTCCTCCTTCTTGATGACTTGTGTGAACTCAGCTTCTGAGAGTCACCTGTGTAGTGTAATAGAGATACGGGTTTGTTTTACATGACCTTCCAGTATCAGTCAAACAACTGTGACCTTAGGCCGTGAGACATCACTGCTTCAGCCGAACTGAACTTTGTGACTGTTTCCTAAAAAATCTCACTTGTATCCAGAACCTCCAAGAGTCCTCTCCATGTGTCTCTGACATCTAAGACTCATACCTTCCCCTGCCCTTCTCTCTGTCATACAACTCTCCCCATGTTTTAGTACGAGGTTACTGTCTGTTGAAACCTTCCCCTGCCACTAAGGCCAAATGTCTTCTACCATGGAATTTTTGAAGAAATGTGTTTCTGATTTTCTAATTTAATTTTTTTCCAAAGAAGACATACCGATGGCCAACACATGATAAAATGCCCAACATCACTGGTCAGGGAATACACATCAAAACGATAATGATATCAGCTCATACCTCTCAGAATGGCTAAACTTAACAATACAAGAAACAGCTGGTGTCAGCAGGGATGTGGAATAAGGGGACCCTCATGCACTGTTGGTGGGAACGCAAACTGGTGCAGCCGCTTTGGAGAACAGCATGGAGGTTCCTCAAACAGTTAGATCCAGTAATTGTACTACTAGGTATTTACCCCCCAAATATAAAAACACCAATTCAAAAGGATATATGCACCCTGATGTTTATAGCAGCATTATCTACAATAGCCACATTGTGGAAACAGCAGAAGGATCCATCAACTGATAAATGGATAAAGACGATATGGAAGATATACACACAATGGAATATTACTCAGCTATGAAGAAGAATGAAATCTTGCCATTTGTTGGAAGCTTAAGAATCATACTGTCTGCTAAGTGAAATAATTTCAGTCAGAGAAAGACAAATACCATATGATCTCACTCATGTGGAATTCCACAAAGAAAATGAATGAATAAAGGGGATGAAAGAGATAGAGAATGGGGGGGGGGGGCAAGCCAAGAAACAGACTCTTAAGTATAAAGAACATAATGATGGTTCTTAGACGGAGGTTGATGGGGGCATGGATGAAACAGGTGGTGGGGATTAAGGAGGCACTTGTCGTGATGAACACTGGCATCGCTGTACTGTGCACCTGAAACTAGTATTACACTGTGTGTCAACCAAGAAATTTAAATTTAAAAAATAAAAAAAATATTATGCCACTAACCTTTCACAAGTAGGGTGTGTTTTTTCCTTATAAATCAAACCTAATTTCCTAGTGAGCTGGACTTGTGACTTTTATTTATTTGTGTTCACAGGAGTATCTAACAGAGACTTATTTTGGTTTGAAGATCATAGACTTAAAGATGACGCTTTATCTAGTTGATTTGTGGACAGGTCACTTCTGCTTCATCCTTCCCACCTTAAACATTATAGACAAGATAGTGGCTCTAGAACTGGGCAAATCCACAGGATTGCTTCCTGCTGTGTTTTACGGTGCCTGTATGTAACTTTCACATGGATTATGTGGAGGGGGCGAAGGTTTCTGTATTTACATATGATTGAGCCATGTGAGGAGAAAACTATTCTTACAAACCCCCAAAAGAGAGTTTTTCACATTTTTCATATCTAAAGTGCATAAAGTCAGTAGATTCACAAGTAAACACAAGGCTTGTTCTTCTGAGAGCGCATCTTGGGGTTTAGTCTTGCAAATCACACTACGTACGCAGATATTAGTGCAATTTAGTTGCATGCTAAGTGGTACAGAAATCTCAGGGGTCAAAGATTTGAAAATATTTGCAGCATGAAAATCATAGAGGCCAATGTTTGATGTACAGATGTGTGTACTAAAATAGGTCACGGTTAGATTGATTCATCTCTTTTCTTTCAATCCCTTATTTGAATTGTTTACTAGGATATTTTTTTTCTCTTAGTATGTGTGATTTGGGTTTTGGTTCTACAGTGAATTCAAAATGGTGTTTGAGAATCAATATTAATTTCAAATACAGCATACATTTACTCTGCAGATGATAGAAATCTCTAGGAACACTACAAATTTAATCTAAAAGTTTTGTTTAGTTTGTTTTGTTTTTATTTTTTATCTCCCTTTCTCTCTCTCTTTCTTTATGATTAGGCATATTTGGATTCTAAGGGGCCCGTCTTGTTTGTCTGGATTTACATTATTTTTCATTTTCTAGTTGAGGAACTTGTTTGTCTTAACTTTCTCACCTACATGTTTTTGGATTATAAATAATTTAAATTCCGACTCGTGAGATACTCTTTTCACTACAGTTTTTCCCGTTTGTAAGGAGTAACCAACTACATAGGTCAGCAAGTCACCATCATTGCTAGGCATATGTTCTGGAACTTAATAGTAAGTACTAAAAAAAAAAAAAAAACCCAAAAAACTAACAACATAACTCAACAGGTTTTTTAAATAAACTAATTTCTAAAAGACAAGTAGCCCGAAAGTCAATAAGACTAGAAGTTTCCAAAAAATTTAGCACTGAGATCATTTATTATTTTATTTTTTCATTCCCTGATTATTTATTAAGCCCTGCTCTTCCCTAAACATTCTAGTGGGAAGAGGACAGGGGCATCATCAAGAACGAGATGATTAAGTCCCTTCTCTGGGGAATGAGTAGTCTAGAAATCTGACTGAAGGTTTTAAAGACAAAACAAGAGAAAATAAGAGAGATAAAAACAACAACAACAGCAAGACCCAAAAAACAAGGGGTGTAATGCCAAATATTCAACTTCATGAAGAGAACTCTGTGAAAGAATTAAATCTTATGGAAATCACTCTTTGCTTAATTTTACATCATAAGCCTCTTTCCTACCATTTCTTACTTTCTTACCAAGTGTTTCTGTAGGAGTTCATCTAGATAGCAGCATTCAGAAAACTTAAAAGCTCTCTCTTCTGTGGTCTGGGAGTGAACAAGAAAAACACCAGACATTCCCTGGTCTCGTGTCCAATTGAGTAGCTAATTGTCAGTATATTTGTATGCGTATTCTAAACAGGCTCTGAAATGGATCATCAAAATATCATGAAGTGTTCTTAATTCAAAACATTTTAAAACAGGGGCATCTGGGTGGCTCTGTCGGTTAAGCCTTCAACTTCAAATCAGGTCTCAATCTTATGGTTTGTGAGTTTGAGCCCTAAATCAGGCTTTGTGCTGACAACTAGCTCAGAGCCTGGAGTCTGCTTTGAATTCCGTGTCTCCCTCTCTCTCTGCCCCTCCCCCACTCATGCTCTGTGTGTGTGTCTCTCTCTCTCTCAAAAATAAACATTAAAATAATTTTTTAAACCAATAAAAATTTTAAGTGACAAAACTGTATTATGGAATAATCTTATTCTTCTGAGGGGCTCAACTATATAGGTAATATATGTGGATTATGTTTATCTTTGAATTAATTTCATTGATAGAATTTTTAAGAACGAGACAGATTACCTCTGAGCAGTTATGGATGTTCCTTTTCTATCTATGGAATGAATGTTTTGTATCACAACTATTCACATTTGGTTAGGCTACCTTTTTATTCATTGCATATTTTCTGTACATTCAGACTGAGAGAACAGATGATTAAAACAAATATTTATAAGTATGGATCAAGTTCGTCTGGATGAGTGAATCTGGTTTTTACTTTAGCCGTATACCCATGCATTTAGAAAAATGAAGTAAATTCTGTAGAGAAGATTTGGTTGTCATTCACATATAGAGTTAGTAACTGGCACCATTATACCCATAAGAGTTGCTCACATGCTGTAAGAAAATGTTCAGATTAGAGGGAACTACAGTTGTGGGCAACTCATACATGATTTATCATTTTTTTCAATACATCCTAAATAGAAGTACTATTTCTAAGAAGTATATGCTGGTTTATAGTGTATTCCTTTGATTGTTTAATATGATACTATGTTGGTTGTGTTGAGGTATAATTTACATGCAATAAAATTCACCCTTTCTAGGTGGACAGGTCAGTGGATCCTAACCCACGCACAACGATAGCCAGACCCCTACAGTCAATCAGCCTGACAATCCCCTGGTGTACCTTTGTCCCCCAGTGTCTGCTGCCCCTGACAACACACGGGTGTTCTCTGTCCCTACTGGCTTGGCTTTTTCAAAATTATGTGGTTTTCTTTAAATAATGTTTAAGCTTTAGAGACAGGGTACATTATTATTCCATTTTATGAATTTTTATTTTAAAAAGAAAAGCATACTGGGGCACCTGGGTGGCTCAGTCTGTTAAGTGTCTGACTTCAGCTCAGGTCATGATCTCATGATTTGTGGATTCGAGCCCCACGTTGGGCTCAGAGCCTGGAGCCTGCTTTGGGTTCTGTGTCTCCCTCTCTCTCTGCTCCTCCCTAACTCATGCTCTGTATCTTTCTGTCTCTTAAAAAATAAATAAAAGTTAAAAAGAAAAGCATATACCCATAGAAAATTTACTTTTAACTTTTATATGCTATTGCCTTCCTAGGTACGTAGACCAAAAATAACAACATCTTTTCTTCAAGCGTGTTTCTTCGGAAAAACCTTCACCTCACCTTGAAATTGTTGATTGTTCGTGTGTTGGGTTTTGTGTGTGTGTGTGTGTGTGTGTGTGTGTTTGTTTTACACAAATGTTCATTATCTGATTTCGGCTTTGCTAGCATACTCTTACAGTGTTACTAACCTGATCAGTATACTGACTTTTTAACTGTTTGATACAAAACTACTGAAATGTCAACTGAAACTGTCTCTGAAAATCAGATCCAGAAGAAAATCCTTGAACCAGACTACTAATTGCCATGCATTTTGTAAAACTCCTGTAGGAACAAGCAGGCTTACGGATTTTTTACACATATTTAGGTGAATGTTTACAGAAGCAGACATCTCCTCACATCTTTATCAGGCATTTACAGCAAGCGGTCCCCAACCTTTATCGTGCGAATCGTTTTTTCACATGCTCAAGATAGTTGGAGCAGACTTAAAAGAATTAATAGACACAAAACAACGTTAAATGAATACAGTAATTTATGACTCAGTGACCCTCACAACATGACAATTCACGTTGCATCTGTTCATCAAGGGACAGATACACTGTTTGCTTGGTAGCTTTTCGACTTTGTGTTATTGCTAGAGGAGAGGTGGACTTTTCTAACCAAGAGGTAAAACTCTTGCCTGCTGCTCGCCCTGGGGCCTGGCGATCCGTCTGCAGGGCGACTGTTCTGCTGTCTTTATCCTGCTCCCCCGAGTGATCCATGAGTATTCAAAAACCATGTCCTGACCGCTAGTCTACACGCCTTTTGCGTCATGTTTGTAACGTGCTAGTTGAGGCCCAGCTGGCGCTGTGGCTAACGCCATCCCAACTGCCATCCTCAGGTCTCAGACGTAGGTCTTCAAAATCTTTTCAGTTACTTAAGGTTCTCAAAAACCTACAGACACGCTGAGCGAGCAAAAACAGCCAGTGTGAAAGGAGAACATTTGGTCTAAGTTAATCTCTCAAGCTTTATTTACGCCTCTAACGCAACTGTTAGTTGAATACATACTAAGCACGGGAAGTCACAGTGAAAAAGGCCTCATTTCTGTTGCATTTCGGTGAGGGAAATGACAGAAGGTGTAAAAAGCATGAGTGAACAAATAAGACGGTTTGAGCATAAGTGTTATGAAGGGAACAGACCCTTTCTCTAGGAAGGCGACATTTTACTGTAAGACCTGAATTAGAAAGATGCAGGCAAAAGGATAAGAAATATCAAAATCTCAGGGTGCCTGGGGGGCTCTGACTGTTTGGCTCAGGTCATGATCTCAGGGTTGGTGAGTTCCAGCCCCTAAGGCCTTGCCCTGAGGGTGCGGAGCCTGCTTGGGATTCTCCTCTTTCTGCCCCTCCCCTGCTTGCTCTCTCTCTCTCTCTCTCTCTCTCTCTCTCTCTCTTTCAAATAAATAAATAAAATTAAAAAAAAGAAATATCAAAATCCTGAAGATGTAAAAATCTTAGTTTGCTCAAGGATCAGAAAGTAGCCTAGTATAGACAGCGGATTGGACACAATGGAAAAAGTGGACTGAATTACTTTGGAAGGGTAGGAGAGAGTCACATTCTCTAGGGCGGTGATGGGCCCTGTGAAGAAACTGGGTTCTTCTGTTACGTGCTTTCAATACAGAAATGAGGAAAAGACTTGAAGGAAAAAGGATGAGATCATTTGATTCACATAATTTTTTTATAAGATCCACGTGCTGTGTGGGATGGATGGGGAAGAGCAGGGGAACAACTCTAGATAGGGTGGTGTCAGGAACAGGAGACAGGGAGGGGGAAATCAGACGTATTTAGAATTTTTTACTCAAATAGGACACATAGATCTTGGGGAAGGGTAAGATTTGGGTAGGAGCATGGTCCATCAAAAACTAGTTCAGGGGCGCCTGGGTGGCTCAGTCAGTTAGGCCTATGACTTTGGCTTTGGTCATGATCTCGTGGTTTGTGAGTTCAAGCCCTCTGTTGGACTCTATGCTGACAGCTCAGAGCCTGGAGCCTGCTTTGGATTCTCTCTCTCTCTCTCTCTCTCTCTCTCTCTCTCTCTCTCTGCTTCTGTCTCTGTCTCTCTCTCTCAAAAATAAATATTAAAAAAATCAGTTGAGTGCTTCAAACAGGAAGAGATGGTCAAATGTGTGGAGTGATTTTGAGAAATTGCATCAGATAAAAATAGAAACGTGCCCATCTGTATTAGCAAAATGGAGTCCCATGTATCACTGATGGCGGTGACCAGATAAGGCAGAGAAAGCCATATTAAGTGTGTGTTGAAGAATGAATTGGGGTATGTGTGTGGGGGTGTAGGCCAGATAAAGAAAACCCAGATAACTTCTCTTGAGAAGTTTTCTACTAAGGATTGTGGGTAAATGTGCACTAGCCTGTGTAAAGAGCCTAAAGGTATCAGAACACATTTTTGGGCTGGTTGGCATCATTCATGAGAGGGGTGTGTGGGGGGGGTAGTGATGGAGGACAGAAGGATTGTCAAACAAGGTAGAGGGGACTTCGGATTTGATTTTTATAAGAGTAAGATAACACGAAGTTGATATAATCAACAAAATAATTTTTCTTTAAAACATATATTTCTTAAACAGAAACATTGTTTTGTTTTCATGTGGATGAGAGCCCAACAGGTTTTAAGGAAACTCTGTGGAGTTTGATCTTGGACTCTACCATCTATATTGCCGCGTGGGCTGGGCCTTTCACTAAATTCTGTGTTTGAGATTAGTGATAATGCATGCAAATTAAGTGGCCCTTACTAGAGCCCAAATGCACGTGCTCTCCGGTTAGCTTGGCGATTGTAGTAACATAACAGTATTTCCGGCCTTTAATACCTCTGTTCACACATTTTCCTAATTAATTTGGCTTGGTCATTTGGAAACATTGATAGAACCTTCAACAAACCTGCTAAATCCGTAGATAAAATGATTTATTTAACATGTTTTAGTTTCTTAGAGTGAGGCAAAGATTTCAATTGCCCTGTTATCACACGAAATCTTAGGTTGGCACCGTCTGTCAGGTTTGTTAAATGCCACTTTTAATGCGCAATGGGGTCTCATATTCCACGTGTCTCAAAATCTATGCCATATCAATTGGCAGCTATGAAAAATCAGCAAGTCAGAGCACCTTGGTAAAACATTCCTTTAGTACAGGCATGGCTCTAGGAAGCATGAAAATAGATAAAGTGTATGGGACCGTGTTTAGAATTTGCTTTCAGTACCAGAAAACCCTTTCTCTATATGTAAATCATTGTTGAGATTTCTTCCAATAAGTTTGTGAGATTCTTAAACACATTGTCTTGCCAGTTAACTCCTTCCTTCAGAGCACACTTAGGATACACTACTTAAAGATACAACGTTATATTGTTACTCTAACATTCGGTTCAACCCTTGGAGGCTTTTAATTAGTCTGTACAATCTTAGTGTTACTTGTTGCTGATTCCATTCATATATTTGAGTGTTGCTCGTCTGTTTGTGTCCCTGTATTTTATATTTTTCCTATATCTTATCTGAAGGATCAATTTGCTCCCTCCTTACAATTAAAGATTGCTTGAGTGAACTTGGTTTTTCTTGTTAAAAGGAAAAAACAGAATACTTACCGTTTCAAAATCGCAGATGATATAAAGAGGCCGAACTAGACGGCCCAGATTTTCCAAGTATGTTTTTTACAGGTGTTTTTCTTCTTGTTCCACGATGTCACTTTCTAGAGAATTTCTGAACTTAGTAGGGAAAACCATTGTTTTATGAACAATTACTAAGACACTTTCTCTCCGTCACTTGTTTCTTGAGTGACTGCAATCACCCACCTCCACATCGCTGTGACGCCTCGTTTGTGAGCACACAGCCGGACGGAACTTTAGAGACCGTAAATATATCTCCCTTCACCTGAAGCTGGAGGCTGACTGTCCAGGCAGCTTCTGTGGCCAGTGGCCATCTCAGACTCTGGGGACACATATTCTTTCTCCAACATATCGAACTTTGGAATGTTTATGATTTCAATCTAATAACAAGACAAGGGGCGTCTGGGTGGCTCAGTCAGATGAACACCAGACTCTTGATTTCAGCTCAGGTTATAATCTCACAGTTCATAAGATCAAGCCCTACATGGGGTTCTGTGCTGAATGTGGAGCCCTCTTAAAATTCTCTCTGTCTCTTGGGGCCCCTGGATGGCTCCTTCGGTTAAGCGTCCAGCTTCGGCTCAGGTCATGATCTCAAGGTTCTTGGGTTTGAGCCCTGCAGCAGTTCTGTGCTGACAGCTCAGAGCCTGGAGCCTGCTTCAGATTCTGTGTCTGCCTGTCTCTCTGACCCTCCACTGCTCGCACTGTCTCTCTCTATCTCGCAAAAATAAATGAAAAACACACAGAAAAATTTAAATTGTGTCTCTCTCTCTCATTCTCTCTCTCTCTCCCCCTCTGCCTCTATTTCTCACTGGTGCATGCACTCTCTAAAAATAAACAAATAAATAAAAATATAAAATAAAATAAATTTAAATAAATAGATAAATACATACATAGATACATACATACATATTTTTATGTGATGATATTCATGGTATTACCTCATTTACCTCTGGGTCAATCAGTGAAACATCCAACTCTTGATTTTGGCTCAAGTCATGATCTCACATTCATGAGATCAATCCCTGTGTTGGGCTCTACGTGCTTAAGATTCTCTCTCTCTCTCTCTCTCTCTCTCTCTCGCTCTCTCTCTCCTCCCCAAACACTCAGTCCCTCCCCCCATGCTCACTCTGACTCTCCTAAAAAAATCATTAAAAATTTTTTTTAAAAATGTTTTATTTATTTTTGATACAGAGAGAGACTGAGCATGAGAAGGTGAGGAGGGGCAGAGAGAGAAGGAGAAACAACACTGGAAGCAGGCTCTAGGCTCTGAGCTGTCAGCTCTGAGCCTAACGCAGGGCTTAAACCCATGAACGTGAGATCTGACCTGAGCCGAAGTTAAAGGTTTAACTGACTGATCCACCCAGGCACCCAAAGAAAAAGAATCATTTTTAAGTTAAATGTTGCTAACAATTAAGTGGAAATTTTGTCTTTTTTTAGTCATGTGTCTAACTTCATCACCAGTCATCATTTACAAGGTTTCCATTGCTGGAACTCATTTTATAATGACAGCAAGGACTACTCTGCTCCAAATGTGGGCAGCACAGAACACTTGTGACATCACTTTTCAAATAAATTTTAGAATAGCTTTGACAACAAAGCTTTTTTGATTGCAAAAAATTCTTACTGAAATTGAAAAGACATTAAACCTGTATGTCAGCTTGGAGAGAATGGACACATCTACTATCTTGAATCTTTTGATCCTTATATATGGTAAATGATACCATTTATTTAGGTCTTAAAAATGTTCTATCAATATTTTGCAATTTTCAGCATATAGATCTTGTACAAGTTTTAAGTATATATCGAAGTATTTCATTTTTTTCTTTGTGACTTTTAAATAGTACTGTGAGTGGTCATTGTTAGTAAGTAAGAATATGGTTTTTTTTCATGTATCCTACAACTTTTATCAATTCAGTTATTAGTTCTATGATTTGTTTTTGTGGATTTTGCAAGTTTCCATGCATAATTTTCTCTGACAATAAAAAGCTAACTTCCTTATTTCTAGTTTGTATACCATTTATTTATTTTCTTGCTATATTGCACTGGCCAGAATGCTCAGTATTACATTGACCAACAGAGGTGAGAGCAGACATTATGGCTTTATTCTACATGTTAGGGAGAAAGTATTCAGTCTTTCACCATTATGTGGGATCTTAGCTACAGTTCCCCCCCCACCCCCGTAGTACTTTCTATCATGTTAAGGCTAAATTTGCTTTATTCCCAACTTGAGAGTATTTATCATAAACGAATGTTAAGTTTTATTAAATTCTTTCTCTGACACCAATTATGTGATCAAATGATTTTTTCTCTCTATCTTGTTGACAATGTTTTTTACATCAATTGATTTTCAGATGTTGAACCAACCATTTTTACAAACCTGGAATGGATGTCACTTTGTCATTGTGTATAACTTTTGTAAAATTTATTTTTGACTTAGTTTGCTATATTTTGTTGAGGATTTCTATGTGTAAGTGCACAGTAGATATTTTCTTTATTTATATATTTTTTGTATTGTATTTATCATCTTTACTATCATTACGACACTGGTATCATACAATGAGTAATGAACTCTTCCTTCTTTTTTCTATTTTCTATGTAATGAGTATTATTTCTTCTTTGAAGGTAGATTCAGTTCTATAGTAAACCATCTGGGCCTGTGGGTCACCTATGTGGCTCAGTCAGTTAAGCATCCAACTTTGGCTCAGGTCACGATCTCCTGCTTTGTGAGTTCTAGCCCCACATTGGCTCTCTGCTGTCAGCACAGAGCCTGCTTCAGATCTTCTGTCCCCTTCTCTCTCTGCCTCCCCTGATTGCGCTCTCTCTTTCTCAAAAAATAAACACAAAAACATATCTGTGCCTGAAAATAACTTTTTAAAGATTTTTTATTTATAATTTTGAGCAGAACTTCCCAAGTTGGGCATTTTTGTGGTGGGATCTCCCTATGGATGGTCCCTGGCCAACTCCACCTGCTTTGTGTCAGAGTCTCTGTGCAAAGGAGGTGATTCTCAGACTCATGGGGCCGAAGAGGCTTCCCGTGCAAGGGCACTTATAACCGAGTCCCTCTTGCTGGTTCCAGAACCCCCTCTCACAACCGACCTTGGTATCTCTTGCTTTGGAGGCCATGCATGGTGGGGAAGGAGAGTGCTCTCCCCAGCCATTTAGTGTTCAAGACATCCAGTTAATTCCCCCGCCTAGCATGTCTGACTTACACGGTATTTCAGAAGGACCATGCCAGCCTGTGTTGTTTCTCTAGTCCCGGGGTCCCAAACCACTTTGGACTTCCTCTCAGAGCGTTCCTTTTTCTGGCTTCTTGCATGATTTCCAGGATTTACAATTGCCCTTAACAGGGAGATGTAGGCGAAACATGCCTGTACCAGCTCATCTGCACTAAAAGTCTGTCTTTAATCTTTATGATATGTAATTCTGTTATTTTACTTTTAAAATGAAAATGAATGTTAACTTGACTAGACCACCCAGAACAAGGACGCCTAAAAAGAACATCATGGTTTTTCATTTTTATTCAGTAAAAGTCAATCAGATACCATCAAAGTTTTCAACAGTACATGACTTAGATTTTGATGTGAAATATTTTCAAACCTAATAACTTTAAAATAATTTAAAAGATTGAGAAGTACGTCAAATATGTATTACCTTTATCCAAACCTTGAGCCAGTGTATCCTAGGCCAAAGGTACATGTTTTTATATTCCTCACTCACCATGAATCAATAATAAATGCAATTAATGAGTCCTCCTTTTTGCTTCTCTCTAGGCCACCCTCTTGGCCTATGCTATCTCTCCTTTCCCCCTCTCTTTCCTCTGTTATTTTATGTGCATTATTTCACTTAATTTTTATAGTAAGCCTATTGCGGAAGTTGCATTATAATTCCCAGGGACACTGAGGTTGAGAGGTGTCAGAAGTGACCCAAGCTCCCCTTGTGTTGGTCTGACGAGATTCGGGCGAGGTGAATCCCACCCCACAGGCCCCACTGTGCCGACATATTGTGCTGTAGGATTTTTGTGTGCAGATTCATCTTGAACAGCAGTTTTTTTATTTGGCCATTTCTTACTTTTTTCCTTTCTTCTTCTCTATACTCTTTCATCTCTGTTTTATACATTAGTGGTTGCTTCCACTCAGCTTTTCTGACCTAAAACTTGTGCCATAGTAACAACTGCATTTCTCTGCTTAAAAAAGTGTGGTATTGTTCAGTATTTCTGTCCTTTAAAGCTTAGAAAGTGACAAGAATCTTGTCATGATTCATCTGCTGAACAGCCATTTTCCTAATCTTTCTGATTATATGTCATAATTTTCCAAATTTTTAAAGGCCCAGAAGCCTTATTTGATAATAAAAAGTTAAATTATCAAATAGATGCTTTATATTTGTGGGACCACAGTCCATCTGCACCTACATTATTCTTTTTGGAGCATCTTCTGTAATAGATTTTTCAGCAGTGGTTTCTGTGGTTAAAGTCTCTTAGTCTGAGTTTCACTAACAATGGTATTTATTTTGCCTTTACTTTGGAAAAATAATTTGGTTGGATTTGAAGTTTCAAGCTCAATTTTTTCATTCAGCATTTAAAAATTTACTTTAGTATTTTGTAACAATCACCATTTGCCCAATTATCTTCTAACTATTATTTCTGCTGCAGTGAGCACAATTATTGATTTTTTATTAGCATTTATTCTGGTTATATTTTCTCTCTAATAATTTAGAAGATGTTTTCATTGTCTGATTATATACTGTGGCTGTAGTTAGAAGGGTTGAGATGTTATTTAATTTTATTGAGAAGTATTTAATTCTATTTAAATTCTGCCGTTAGTAAGAATGACTTTTCAATATGAGGCTTCATATGGCTTCTATAAAGGACATTTGTTACATATGTTCTTGTATTTTCTTTGCTTCTTTATTATTCTTTCAGTTACCTTAAAGAAATTCTGTTAGGCTTACAGCCTTTCAGTCATTACTGTACTTTGGGCCCCTAAATACCTCTCATATCTTTTTCTACATCTCTCTTTTCTTCATTTACTCTGGTTTTCTGCTTTTATAAAACTACCTCAAATACATTTTCTCAGGTCTTAGTGAAAAATGTTTTTCAAGGAAAACTCTTGGCTCAGTATCTCAGTCCTTGTGGGTCTCAGCCCAGCGGATCCTATCCTGACCTAATTTTTTTTCTTTTCATGTTTCTCTGACCTAATTTTTTCTTTAGAGGGCTTCTGACTAGAAACCCTTTTCATATACATTCCACATGTTCTTGATTCATTTCTTTCTAATTTTCTTATTCTCTTTAGCAGATGATGTTCCTTTATTTCTCTGAACATCTTAAAGATACTTATTTTTAAATTTGTTTTCATATTCATCTGTGGTATTTTTTAAAATTCTGAATGACTTTATCTCTTTTTTTAAGTTTATGTATTTGCTTTGAGAGGGAGAGGGAGAAGCAGAGCATGAGCAGAGATGGGACAGAGAGAGAGGGACAGAATCCCAGGCAGGCCCTGTGTTGACCCCATACAGAGCCTGGCACAGGGCTCGATCCTCCAAACATTGAAATCATTACCTGAGCAGAATCAAGAGTCAGGCATTCAACTGACTGAGTCACCCATGCGCCCAATTATTTTATTTCTTAATTATCCATTTTTCTCTCTCTCTTTATTAGCCTGATCTTCCTCATTTGTTTTCAAATTTTGGTTTACAGGCTCGTGTTATGTTGAGTTCTTTCTCTGCTCATCCCTCCCGACTTTTATATTTCTCTCCAACCAAACCTCCAGGGTTTAGATTTTGTAACCAAGATCTTACATTAGCAGCTCCGACACGGAGGCTGCCCACGTAGTGTGGGGTGTGTGTGGAGTGAGGCGCAGTCCCATTGCTGCATAGGCAAACATCGCGTGCGGTTTCCGCGTCTGTCCTTCTAGATGTGTCTCATTTTACTTGTATTTTTGTTTCCTGATGATAACTATTTGCGTGTGTGATCATACCTATGCAGTTTTAAATTTTATTCCATCTTGGACTTAAAGCCATTTGGTTAATATTGTTATTGCATATTAGCTATGAGTCAGAGTCACTCTTCCAGGCACTGATGAAAGAAGGGTTTTTAAAGGATTATTTTCTGGAGGAGAAAAATAGTAAACAAGCTAAGAAACAAAACAAACAAATGCATAGAAATAAGTTCCATGAATTAAAACTAGAACAGAAGATTCAGGTTAAGAGGAGGTGTTGTTCTTAGCAGTGTGCTGAGGAGAGAATTCTGTTGCGGGATGGTGTAGTAGAGACGTGACTGATGGGAGTGGTGAACTAAACGGTGTTTGAGAAAAGATATTTGATGACTAGAAATAGCAAGTGCAAAGGCCCTGTTCAAGGAACAGCAAAGAGGTAGTCATTCTAGACTCCTCATTTCTATTAATGAGCTGAATTTGACAATAAGAGTTTTTTTTTTCTCAAAACTTCATTCAAAACTGAACTGTTAACTAAATTTCTTGAAATATACTGTGGTGTGTCCTTGTGAAGTCATCCTCTTGTGCTTAAACAAACCATTGTTCACGCCTAAGAGGTCCAGATTACTCTTACCCCTGCCGTTGCTTCCATCTCGTCATATGTCAGAATCCTTTTTGATTCTGTGCAGATTATTTTGTCTCCTGTCCATATATTAATACAAGTATTATGCTTTTGGTGAAATGCAGTTTAGTTACCCTACAAGGTATCACATTTTAAAAACATTTTGCAGTGTACATATAAGCACATGGCCATGCATTAATGAGGAAAAAGTAAAGCCTTATCTATTATTTCATTATTAAATTTTATAGTATGTAGCATATTTTCAAATTATATCAGGTTTCTTTAATCATTTTTCTGATAATCTGTAAGATATGGTTTATCTACTGTATTTATTTTTAAAAATTTTTAACAATTCGTTTTTTTTTAATGTTTTATTTATTTTTGATACAGAGAGAGACAGAGCATGAGAGGGGGAGGGGCAGAGAGAGAAGGAGACACAGAACTGGAAGCAGGCTCCAGGCTCTGAGCTAGCTGTCAGCACAGAGCCTGACGCGGGGCTCGAACCCACGAACATGAGATCTGACCTGAGCCGAAGTCAGAGGCTTAACTGACTGAGCCACCCAGGCACCCCAACAATTCGTTTTTGAGAGACAGAGTGCCAGTGGGGGTGGGGCAGAGAGAGAGAAGGAGACACAGAATCCTAAGCAGGCTCCAGGCTCGGAGCTGTCAGCACAGAGCCTGACGCGGGGCTCAAACCCACAAATTGTGAGATCATGACCTGAGCTGAAGTCAGATGCTTAACTGACTGAGCCAGCCAGGTCCCCCTGTCTAATGGACTTTAATCTGAAAGCAATCTAGTCACATCAAGATATCACACTGGTGAGGAGTGTGGGTTTTGGTGAGGAGTGTGGATTTTGTAGACTGAGTACCAGGGTTTGAATTTGCCATTTACTAGGCAGAGAATTTTTCTATCTATAAAATACAGATCATAATAATGCAAATCTAATAGGGCCATTATGAAGATTAGATAAATTAATGTTTATATAGTTTTAAAAAATCATGACATAGCCTGCCCAATAAACATGTTTTCTAAAATCTAAAAATAGCCCAGTATCTAATCCAGTATTATAAGTGATAAGGTTAAATTTTTGAATTTACGAAGTCTAGTGTATTTGGAAACATAAAATTCACTGTTTTGTTTTTACTCTGTTTCAGTTCTGAGTATAATGTTAGATGTATAAATATGACAGAAATTATCAGTGCTAGCTTGAGTATTTAAATCAACCAAAAACGTAGCTTATGGGTGTTTGAGGTTGGCTTTCCTTTACTATAATTTGATCAAAGACTATGACAGTATCCATAACGTGAAACTAAAAGACTTAATTCATTTATTATGATGGATTATTTAATTGTGTATAGGAAGCATCTTTAAATTTTTCACCCATAAGCATTTACCCTTTTTGTCAAGTCATACCGTGAATGTATTTAAAATGGTGTCTTAAATGAAGTATTTGCATCTAAATTAAATATTTGTCTTTCTCGTTCCCTTAAACATATATTAATGACAATGACGTCAAAAAGCAGAGCTGCCTTTGAGAAAGAGAAATGGGCTATAGTATCTGTGGTGAAGGTTTAATACCTGCAGTCGCCAAGGTCGTGACAGGGACTAGATGGCTGCCCTCAACCATCTTCATTCTTCCAGATTTAAGATCTTCAGCGCTACAATTAAAGCGTAGGTCCACTTGACTTGTAAAATTCCTTCCAACTCAAAAGAAAAGAATAGAGAACATCCAGGAGAAAAGGAGAATATTTGCCAAACCAATTTAATTAGGTTATAAATAACAATAAATGATTCCATGCCTAAAATCTTGAATACGAGGGACGCCTGAGTGGCTCAGTTGGTTAAGCATCTGTGTTCAGCTCAGGCCATGATCTCACGGTTCGTGAGTTCGAGCCCCACATCAGGCTCTTTGCTCTCAGCTCAGAGCCTGGAGCCTGCTTCAGATTCTTTGTCTCCTGCTCTCTGTCTGTCCCCCACTCATGCTCTGTCTCTCTCTCCCTGACTCTCAAAAATAAATGTGTTAAATTAAAAAAAATAATAAAATAAAAATGTAAATATGAACCAAACATAACTTCACATATCTGATAAGTGGTGTTAAAAATTATTAGGTTCCTTAATGGTCACATATTTTTATGGTAGAAATTCATTCTAGAACCATGGTGTATATTAGGTTGTGAGAAGTAAGATTTTAAGATCTTATATTTAGAGTTTAGCCTAAGAAAACTGAAACTTTTAATAGGCTATTTTTAAAGTAGTTTTAGATTCATAGCAAAACTAAGCAGAAGGTACAGGGAGAGCCCTTATGTTTCCTGCCCCTACACATGCATAGTCTTCCTTCTTATCAGCATCATTCAACAGAGTGGTAGATTTTTTATTTATTTTTTATTTATTTTTTTTTACCAAGAACAACTTAGATGGAAATAGCCTAATCGCTAAATGTGCATTATTTATTTTAGGGCTCACTCTTGGTACTGTACAGTCAGGGAGTTTGGACAAATATATAAGATACGTACCCATCATCATAATATCACACAGTATTTTCACTACTTTACAAACCTTGTGTGCTCTTCTTTCATTTCTCTCCCACTCTTTCACCCATGGCAACCACTGATATTTTATTGTCTTGGTAGTTTTGCCTTTTCCAGAATGTCAGAATTATACATTGCCTTTTCATGTTGGCTTCTTACAGTAAAATGCAGTTACATTTCCTCCATATCTTTTCTTGGCATGTTGACTCATTTCTTTTTAGCGCTGAATAATATTCCATTGTCTAGATGTACCACAGTTTATCCGTTCACCTACTGAAGGACATCTTGGTTACTTCCAAGATTTGGCAGATATAAATGAAGCTGATTGAAATGCCCATAGGCAAGTTTTTGTGCATACATAAGTTTCCATTACCTTTAGGTAAATACCATGGGGTAGAATTGCTGGATCATCGTATGGTAAGAGTATGCTTACCTTTGTGAGAAACAGCCAAACTGTCTTTTAGAGTGGCTGCACCATTTTGTGTCCCTACCAGTGAGGAATGAAAGTTCGTATTGCTTGAGACCCTCGCCAGCTTTGGTATCATCAGTGTCCATCTTAATAGATGTATAGTGGTGTCTTATTATTGTTTTAATTTTCAATTCCCTGATTAAGAAACTTTTCTAAACAAAGGAGCTTGTGGGAAAATAAATGAATCTATGTAAACAAACAAACAAAAACTGGCAATATTAGTTATGCAGGTCATGATAAATCACTAAAATGCACAGATAATTCATAAAATATTTAAACGCATTGAGGATTTTTTGTTTAATGTTTCTTATTTGTTCATTTTTTAAAAAAATTAATGTTTTATTTATTTTTGATACAGAGAGAGACAGACCATGAGAGGGGGAGGGGCAGAGAGAGAGACAAACACAGAATCAGAAGCAGGCTCCAGACTCCAAACTGTCAGCACAGAGCCCAGTGCAGGGCTTGAACCCACAAACGTGAGATCATGACCTGAGCTGAAGTCGTAGTCCTAACCGACTGAGCCACCTAGGCGCCCCTGATGTTTCTTATTTATAAATCAATAAGCATGTGCTTGAGTAGTCAAATATTTCTAGCCTAAAAACTGAATATTTTTCTGTCTTTAAGCCACATCAACAATTCATGAACATTGTACACAATCACTTACTTCTAGACCATTCTCTTGTATATTCCCCTTTGTGCTTATCATCCTCAATGGCAAGTACAATTGCTAGGTCAAAAGCGTTAGAAGTAACCAGGGGATTGCCTTCGTTTGGTGAATATAATTGTCTTATCTAGCACAAGTTAAATTCTAGACACTAAGTGTTGGGTATGTGGGAGTACTCTCAGTGTCTGTAAATACAATTATTTAAGTAGAGCTGGCTTGGAGAAGGCGAGAATTCCGAAGAGGCTAGAGTGTCTGGAAAAAAAAAGAAAAAGAACTTAACCAATAATAGGAAGAAGTGATTACCCTCTGAGGTTATTCAAAATTACCAGGTAGAAATATGTCAGGAGACTCAAGCCTCTTTGACCAGATGAGGGTTAGCCAAAGTTTCCAACTGATGGCTGGTTTTCACAAAGTCCGTGCTGAATTTCCTGTGAACTCTGGCTAACTCTGTTCTGCATTAATAAAGCTGATAATTAGGCCCTGGTGATTTGGGGCCATGTAGGGCTGAACTGCTCATTTCCATAGTACCTCCCAGCTTGTAATTGAGAAATGAGTCAACAATATCTAATTAATTTGATACAGAACACTCTAATTATATTGCCTCTATCTTTATGTAAAGAATGTATTATCACATGTAGAGCAGTAATTTGTGTTCCTCTAGCAAAGAATTGCTTTACAGTAGAATATTCTTTATTCATGATATTCTTCAGCAGTCTTTGATTTTTATATGTGTGTAGATAAGTTAACTAACACAGACTATATTGTTATTTTTGCTGTTATTACTTATGTATGTAGTAAGTAGGCTCCATGCCCAGCATGGAATCCAAGTGTAATGCTTGAACTCAGGATCCTGAGGTCAGAAACTGAGCTGAGATCAAGAGTTGCACGCTTAACCAACTGGGCCACCTAGACTACCACAGAATATAGTATTTATAAAATGTTATTTAGTATCTTCATATTTTTTAATTCTAAATAGTGATTAGGTTATCTTATGTTATTAGATGTTGTATTAGTTTCTGCTTGCTGTTGTAACATTTTCAAAAATTCAGTTGTCTGTAGCAACACAAAGTTATCGTCATACAGGTTGGGAGGTTGGAAGTCTGAATGAGTCTCAGTAGGCGTAAATCCATGTGTTTGTGTTCTTTCTAAACAATGCATTTCCCTGTCATTCCCAGCTTCTAGAGGCTGCCCAACTTCCTTGGCACCTGGCTCCTTTCTGTCTTCAAAACACCAGTCAATGACTGATCAGGTTTTTCTCACACATCACCTCACTCTGACACTAATGTTTCTGCCTCCCTCTTCCACTTTTAATGACTCGTATGATTATACTGGTCCCATGACGGTAACCAGGAAAATCTATTGGCTGATCACTCACCTTTATTCCATCTGAAACGTCGTTTGACATGACATATTCACAGGTTTGGGGGATTAGAAGGGAGATATTCTGGGGGGGGGCATTGTTCTGCCTACCACCACCGTCTTGTCTGAGGATGCCTGATAATGTATGGACATAAATCCAACATGGTGGTTTGTATAATAAAGGTATTGATACATCTTACATAACAGTGAGTCTGGAGGTGGGCAATGTGGCATGCCTACCACATTACTGTCAAGCACCTAGACACTTTTTCCTTCCTGCTTCATGATGGGAGGTGTGTACCTGTCACATGGGTGTCCAATAGGTCTCTATCCCATGAGGAAGGAAAGTCAAGAAGAGAGGGCAAAAAGATAGGTCTTTAAAAATTATTTCCCAGAAATCCTACTGAGTGAAAGCTGTGTACTTCTTGCTTGAAAGTAGCCAGGAGAAGGGTGCCTGGGTGGCTCAGTCCATTGATGGAGCCACCGACTCTTGGTTTCAGTTCAGGTCATGATCTCACATTCATGAGATCCAGCCCCACATCTGGCTCTGTGCTGTCAGTGCAGGGACTGCTTGCTATTCTCTCTGTCTCTCTCTCTCATTATCTCTCTCTCTCTCTCTCTGCCCCCCCCACTCGCACACAGATGGATGTGCACACTCTCTCATTTCTCAGAATAAATAAACTTTAAAAATCAGAACAAAACAAAGCAGCCAGAAATCACTACTTTCATGGAGGCACATTGTCACCCAGAGTAAAACTCAGCCCTGCATTAAGTGAGAAAGACAGAGAGAAAGGATGCGGAGCACACAATTAGGAGCATTTGCTAATTTACTTATGGACACATGATAGTAAAATGCCAGTGAGGGTCTTGGGAAAACATGATTTTTAATATAGCATACCTATAAAATCACTTCAAGAATAATACAAATAAATACCTAAGAAGCTTTGTATTTTCATACTTTGTGTACTAACTGCATTAAATGTATTTTTTCCAAGCAGTAAATTATTCTCTAAACATGTGCTCCGTATCTTATGCTTCAGTGATTCACGAAACTATAGTGCGCACGAAAATCACTTGGGAACTTAACTGAAATTTCATATTCTCAGTTTCCACCCAAGATTCTGGTTCCAAAGGTCTCGGAGGGGCGTGCATTCTAATGAGCACCTAACACGGCGGTCTACACACTGCCTTGCTACTAGAAAAAAACAAAAACAAAAACAAAAACAGCACACGTGCACTGAAATTAACACCTATTTATTGAGAAGCTGCTACAGAATCTGTACTAGACATCATGAAAGATATAAAGAAACAGAAGACCCTATCCCTGCTCTTAAGGTGCCACTAGTTTTGATGAAGCAACTGCATAGACACATTTCCGACTGCCGAAATGTGACAGAAACCACCAGAAGGGCAGACAGCAGAGTGAGCTCATTTTCCTTCCTTACATCTATCATGTTTACTCCTTAATATTTATTTGTGTCGTTATCTGCAGTCTTTACCACTAGAATAGAGGCGCTGTAAGTATAGGTAACATCTCTTCCTGGCGTTTTCTTTCAGTAACCACATGCTTTACTCTTTGTAGGAATGTTACAGTGTGCCATAAATAATCTTCAAATGAAAATTGTCCTGAGTGTGCTCATAATTTATTGAAATGAATACACTGAGAACATCAGAAAGACATACGTAAGGGAGAAGGTGGTACAGTGGGACCTGAGAGGTCTAAAGAAACAGAAATAGAAGAAAAGACTTCCCAGATTGAGAGAGCCGTACGGTCACCGATGTGGATAATGTTGAAGTGCACGAGCAATTAGGAAACATAGAATGACGTTGTTCTCATTGATGGTTCAATAGAAAGGTTTCTTTATTGTTTGTTTTATTTTTTGTTGAATATGACAGTGAAGATGCAATATCATTTCCTGGAATATAATAGTCAAAATATCTATAGTTTTGCACTCTTTATATTCCTCCAAAGAAGTTTATTCTGCTTAGTTTATTGTTCTCCATAAAAATTCTGCAAACCAAGTCGACGACGTACTACAAAGGCTGTCTTACAGCCATTATCACTGTTACTATAATAAGTACAGGACCGCGGCTGCTAAAACACACCCACATGCACACACACTCACTTCCAGAAGCCAGAAACCGAAAATAGAAGTGTCAGCGCATGACAGATTCCCTGGGTCCACAGCTACACCTTCTTTTTCTGTTTCAGATCCTGTTGCTAATCCAGTATTTATTAATGATTTCTTAGGGTCTTCTTGGATAGTAAGTAGCATGCAATTATAATACATACCTGAAACCCTTGACTAAATTTTTTCAATGTTAATATGAGTCAACAGTCAGCTTCATAATAATGTTTTCAGGGGCTCCTGGGTGGCTCAGTCGGTTAAGTGTCCGTCTTCAGTTTAGGTCACGATCTTGGAGTCTATGAGTTCGAGCCCTGTGTCAGGCCCTGTGCTAACTGACATCTCAGAGCCAGGAGCCCGCTTCAGATTCTCTCTCTCTCTCTCTCTCTCTCGCTGTCGCTCTCTGCCCTGCCCCCACTCATGCTCTCTCTCTCCCTCTCTTTCTCTCAAAAATAAATAAACACTAAAAAAAAATTAGTGGCTCAGTTGGTTAAGTGTCTGACTTTGGTCAGGTCATGATTTCACTGTTTGTGGGTTCAAGCCCCACGGTGGGGTCTGTGCTGACAGCTCAGAGCCTGGAGCCTGCTTCAGATTCTGTGTCTCCCTCTCTCTCTCTTTGCCCCTCTGCTGCTCATGCTCTGTCTCTCTCTCTCTGTTCCTCAAAATAATAAACATTAAAATTATTTTTAAATTTATGTAAATATTTTCATGTTCCCATTGAGAATTAGTTGAGTTATGAAGCAACCATGCAAGAAGTGTGTATTTTATAACAAGAATATATATATATTTTAGATACTTCTCTCTGTTTTCTTTCCTTTCTTATCTCTTCTTTAACCTAAAAGACATATTGAAAATTAGAGTCATCTTGAAGGATGGTGAAAATGATAAAAGGAAAAAAGGATGATGATCTAATAATGAAAATTAAGGATATTTAATATGAATGACTAAGAGACAGGATGACAAATGGGGAAATATGATAACTTTATACAAATACTTGCCATGGTATGTTATGAAAGAGAAGGATGATTTATTTAATCTGGCTAAGGTCTTAGAACAAGGAATAATGATCTTAAGTTTTAAAAAGATAAAAATGTAAGTATTATGAAAAATGTTTCTGTCACTGAGAACAATTAGAAGAAATACTCTTCCCTGTAGACAAGAGCAGTGGAGATGGTCAGGAGCAGCCAAGATAAAACCGCTGGGGACCTAATAGATAGAGAAAGCTGCTTTATAATGTCCTATTTCTTGGACGGAGTAGGACTTTCTTTTAAAATATATCCTTAATCACTTGAAACAGAAATTAATGATCCATGAAATGGGAATTCTTATTTCAATAGGGATGTTATTCTACAGACTTTGAAAAGATATGCTTTTGAGTCCAAAACTACCATTACTTCCATAGGCCTTATTTTTCTAAGTCAATCACTCTTTCCTACCAAAATATTCTTCTGTTCTCTATTTCCCTTCATGAGATGATTAATTAAGGACTGCTTTAGAAAAACAAGGAAGTGTAAAAGTTTCCCTTATTTCACAGTATAGTATTTCTTATGCATCTGTGTATCTACCTACCTACCTACCTGAATATCCCTATTTCTCATTAAATATATCAACTCTTCCCCAGAATGAATAAGCCATGCTATGATGTATAATGGAATCTACGTCTGAGTTCACAATGACTTATTTCAAATTGGCTGGTTTAAAATCTCCATAGAATATTATCATAGTTAATATGGTAAGTGGTTCTGATCAACTGATCATCAAATTTTCTGAGTTGATTGATATGTGTACACACAACTCTATGTATTGTGTATCTTACATGATTTCTTTAACTTTCATCTTTTTTCCCAACAATATGGTATATAATGTTCAGGGTGACCCAGAGACAAAGAGAAATATATATTGTGCTCTAAAATATTAATTTCATAATAACGTGTAGGGTGAAATAATAATTGACTAAAGGCTATGAATTCATGATCTGATGTAAGTGTTGAGAAAAGTCAGAATTAGAGTGTTAGCAATGGACACGCTGAAAGCAAGAAAAAATATTTTTATTTCTAAGGAAGAAACCATAGAATAATAGGATTGATTATTTTTAGGAGATTTGCAACAAAAGCAAAAGTTTCAAGAAAAGCTTCAAGTTCTAGACTGGCTAACTGGTCCGAAAAACTAAGATAATACGATAACGGGAGATTAAGTGAGGTGCTGAATATATCTGTTTTGCTAGTTGAATATTTATTCCATTGTATACAAGGTGAGTTAGTTGGATGTAGCCATTCAGAATACTTCTGAAACATTTTTTGGCTTTTGTCTCTTTTTAAGCAAAATTTTAAAGTATTAAAATAAATCTGAACATTTCTCCAGGTGCTAATTACTGATGTGCACAAAGGTAACCAGCCCAAGTACTTTTGGTTTGTGCCAAAGAACCACATCTTAATCACATATATATGTATGTCCATACATATATATACACACACATATGAACATATGAATGCGTCTACATACACATATATACACATATAGCTATATGTAAAATGTATATATTCACTAACCATATAAATAAGAAGTGATTATTACATATAGCTATGTTATGGACCTTAAATATATGATATATGTGTATATATATGTGTGTGTATACATGTGTGTACACATAGAAGTGTTACTTCCTAAAGAAGATCTTATTTTGTTAAAATTTTTTAAATGTTTCTTATTTATTTTTGAGAGACAGAGACAGTGTGGTAAGGGAAGGGTCAGAGAGAGAGGGAGATACAGAATCGGAAGAAGGCTCCAGGCTCTGAGCTGTCAGCACAAAGCCTGACGTGGGGCTTGAACCCACAAACTGTGAGATCATGACCTGAGCTGAAGCCGGATGCTTAACCAACTGAGCCCCTCAGGCGCCCCGTAAAGAAGATCTTAAACTTAAGTTGCCTTTTCTGCTCCTAAAACTCTGTGGTTCTCACCAGACTGCCAGTTACTGTTAGCCTTATAGAACCTCTGTGTCTATCTTTCAATTTCAAAAATTTGAGAAGTTTTAATTACGTTAGACTTTCATGGTTCAAAAGCCCTTACAGACTCCAGTATTCAAGGAAGTAGAGTGTTTTATTTTGTTTTAGTAGCCGGAGGAGTCAGTTTCAAATATCTATTTATCTGTGCTTTTACCATTGCAGTACTCTTGTTTTCTTTAGGTGTTGCGTCCTTAATCTTTTTTTTTTTTTTTTAATCTGGCTCGTTTCTGCATCTTAGCATTCCTTCTGCTCATCCTGAAATCCCGGAGAGAAATACTTTGGCTGTGATATTAGAAAGTTATGACCATCTTCTCCTTTTCATCCTCACCTTCTCTTTTTCTTTAATTAAATGCATAGAGGGGTGCCTAGGTGGCTCGTCTGGTTAAGCAGCCAACTCTTGATCCCAGCTCAGGTCATGATCTCATGCTCCTGAGATCAAGCCCTGTGTCAGGATCTGTGCTGACAGTGAAGAACCTACTTGGGATCCTGTCTCCCTTTCTCTCTGCCCCTCCCCCATTCACATGTGCATGTGCACACGTGTGTGTATGTCTGTGTGCTCTCTCGGTTAATTAATTAATTAATTAATTAAAACTTTAAAAAAGTGAAAAGAGGAGCACCTGGGTGGCTCAGTTAAAGAGCATTGAACTCTTGACTGCAGCCCAGATCATGATCCCAGGGCATGGGATCGAGCCCCATGTAGAGTTCTATGATGAGTGTTGAGCCTGGTTAGGATTCTTACTCACTCTCAGCACACCCCCCTAAACTGCACCTCTTCCCTGTTGTTGCATGCTAGCTCTCTAAAATTTAAAAAAAAAAAGAAACAAAAGGCAAGGAAGAGCAGTAAAAATTTTTCTCTCCTGTAGTAAATGTAAGCTGGGCAAACTCTATAACTGCTCTGCACCTCCTCGAAGGTCAGGAGTTGACTCACATTATTATCATAATTGGAAGTTGCCATAGTATCGTTTTCCTTTTGTTCAAAAGTCCATCTTTATACTATGACCCTTTGTGCTATTAATTTTTAAACCTCATGCTAACTTTAGTAGAATGCGAAGCTTTTAAATACATCATTTCCTTTACTGTTTACACATTGTAAATAATTTATATATTTAACAACAATTAAATATAAACTTTAACCTAACATTATGTACCAAACTAATAAGAAAACAATAGATTTTTAATTCCAAAGTACAAATTGAAATCACAAATATACTCTAGGGCATTATGCTTGGCAAACAAGTTAGTATACAGGGTATAAAAGGTATCACACCTTTTGACTTCTTTAAATGTTGTTAATCTGCTATTACGTTCTTCAAAGCACAGATATATTAATTTGTACTTAATAAACTGAATACTGCAAATGTCATGAAGTCTTGCATATTTGGTATAACACTTAACTTTCTGTACTAATTAAGAAGATGATGTCTGTACATCTCCACTCAGAGAATCAGACCTTTATGTATTAGAGCAATAAGGTTTGTGGTCTCCATTCCAAAAGCACTGTTACATACCTACTTAGCTTTCTCTGTGGTCAAAAAAAGAATATAAATTTTAAAAAGCTGTCATTCAAGGGGTATCTTAATAAACCATGGAAAATATGATAGAAGCCAAATTCATGAACATTTTGTGATAAGTACTTTTATGAAAGGTTGTATTAAGAAATTAAAGATTCATATCAGATTCTGAGAAAAGAAACAAATGCCAGTCACCCTGTATGTCTAATAAGAGAGCCAAGTGTTATGTGTACAGTGGTCATTGGTGAGATTTGTTTTTCTTTTTGTTCTTTTATTTTTATAGTAATTCACATTGGTTTCCATATAACACCCAGTGCTTCTCCCCACAAGTGCCCCCCTCCATGACCATCACCCCCTTCCCCCCTCCCCCACCCCCTTCAGCCCTCGGTTCATTTTCAGTATTCAGTAGTCTCTCATGATTTGTGTCCCTCTCTCCCCCAACTTTCTTTCCCCTTTCCCCTCCCTATGGTCCTCTGTTAGGTTTCTCCTGTTCTCCTGTTAGACCTATGAGTGCAAACATATGGTATCTGCCCTTCTCTGCCTGACTTATTTTGCTTAGCATGACACCCTTGAGGTCCATCCACTTTCCTACAAATGGTCATATTTCATTCTTTCTCATTGCCATGTAATACTCCATTGTATATATATACCACATCTTCTTGATCCATTCGTCAGGTGATGGACATTTAGTCTCTTTCCATGGTTTGGCTATTGTGGAGAGTGCCGCTATGAACATTGGGGTACATGTGCTCCTATGCATCAGCACTTCTGTATCCCTTGGGTAAATTGTTTGTTTTTCTTAAAAGAAGATCTCAAAATTCCTGCAGGTCACAATGGTTCATAAGGTTTTTAAGTTATGATTTCCTTTGGTTAGATAGGGAATATTTTCTCAGCTTGCTCTTTGAGAAATTCTGAAAATAACTTTTAAGCTCACAGCTAACTTATTTTTTCTTGTCATTGAACTTGATTTGAAGAAGAAATATGAATAGAATGATAGCTTCATATTATCTTCTCTTGTGGCAGTTGGCTGGCTCAGTTGAAAGATTATGCGACTCTTGATCTCAGAGTCATGAGTTTGAGCCCCACGCTGGGTATAAAGATTGCTCAATTAAATAAAGCTCAAAAAAATATAGTCTCTCTCAAAGAGACCTTTTTGGGAATGAAATGATTTAAGATAATAGACACAGGTAAACTCTTCCATTTATGGAGAATCGAAGCAAAAGAAAAAAAATTAAAGCAATGAATACCTGATGTTTTAAATATTTAAAAGTTAAAAACCTTTAAAAAGGCATTTGGAATTTTTAACCCTACACTGTTCTAAATCTGAAAAGTACATGTTCAAGAAAGTATTTAAATAAACATGTATAGTTTCCTCTCATTTAGCAAAAATTGTTTATGTGTGAAGTGAGAAAACAGTGGTTACATTTTTTAAGTAATGATACTAATGATACTATAATGGTGTGATAGGAACAAAAACTGAATGAAATAGGCCTCGGTTCACATCTTTCTCTGACATGTTTAATCAGGATGAACTTGTGTAAGTTACATATATGTAAAAAATCAGTTTTCTTCATTTGCCAAATGATCAATATCCATTTTTTGTGACTGGCATGGATTGGATATTCAAAACATCTGTTTTTCTGTTCTAGAACAGCATTTATTTCCTAATGTAATATCTCAGCCCTGTGGTTGTTAAAAACTTCCTATCAGAAAACTCAGGGATTCCTACTACCTCTGTTCTGCAGGATTATATCTAAGACATGGAGAGTATGGGGCCAGCCAGTAGAAGGGATGAATAGGGCAGGTTCCTGGTGTGGGTTCTCTGCAGGGCATAGAGGCAGAGGTGGAGAGAATTCCCAGGAGCCAGAGTAAAAGTTAAAAACAGTGCACTTGACCATCAGGATATAAGTAGGGGCTCAGAAATCTTTTTTCTTAGCAAGACTTCTCTTCACTTCCAGGAATATTCATGGCTGCCCTGGGGTCCTTAGGAGTGAACTCATTTTACTCTTTATCCTTGTGTTTTCAATTGAATTCCCTAAAAAGGAGACTTGGAAATGGCTAGTTGAATGCAGAAGGAGAACTGTCCTTGGGGAGTGCTCTTAGGAGCTAGATCTCTAAGGAAGTACAGAAGGCAGATGGGCAGAGGGAAGAGCTGCTCTGTGGGGCACACGAAACTGATTCCTTCCTTCGGGAGCTCTGTAGCTGGGATGGAATCTCCGACTTGGCCCCAAATGGGACTTGAGAGTGAGTATCACTGTTTTGCCAGTAGGAAGGGCTGTAATACTGGGAGAGGTGGTCCTCTGCACCTGGGGGCTCTTCTGGAGTGAGGGACATTCTTGTATGTGATCAGAGGCGGACATTTGTAGCAGGTGGGGTTTAGAAGGCTCCACAGTGTATAGAGTGGTGCCCCTCATTGATCTGCTCAGATCATTTGATTCTTGGAGTAATGCGTCCTGCCTAGAAAGAACCTCTCCAGGATTCCGGTTACTCTTCTTCCCTGGGAAATTCATAAGGGTAAATGCAGAGATTTTTTGTTTTTTTTTTTTTTTGTCACTCATAGAGCTTCACCATCTAGGATGGTGCCCGTAATGTGATAAATATTCAATCTGTCAACGAATTAATGAATCCACAGGAGGGTTGGCAGAGATATTCTTGTTTCCATCGGTTCTTCAATGAACAGTACACGAAGGTCTTTGTCACAGCCTTTCACCCAGCTGCAGGCCCCTTGCTTCTCTTGGCTGTTCTAGAATCATGGTGCTTAGTCTGGGAGGAGACTCAGAGCTGTCTTCCTGATGAATCCAGGCCACCTTCTGCTCCTGAATCGTGCCAGATGTGGGGATTTGTGGGCGCCTGCTGGATGTGTGGCTTCTCCGCAGGGTCGGGGTTGGTCTCCTCTCGTCTTCCCCCACGCTTGTGCTCTCTGTGTTTTACCTCTGTCTCTGCTCCTGGCCCTGGGTCATTTACCAAGTGGAGTTAGTCTCTGTCTGATCTAGTGTGAAGACTTAAGCATCACAAAGCCCAATAAACTTGTGAGTTTGAAATGCCTTTATTCCATCTTTTAGCGCTCTCTTTGTGGAGGTGATGAATGTTACTGAATAAATGGGGGGAAGGCAGCAGAGCATAAAGGAAGGAACAGAGAGGAGGGACAACTTCCTATCTCAAAATGTCATCTCACTGTGCTCCATATAGAGTGGTTTTTACATTCAACTAATGTAATACATTTAAGGTGCTAGTTTTCTAGTAGTAGTAATAGGAGTAGCAGTATTGAATTTCTTCTTTAAAATTAGGAAACCACAGAAAAATGCTGATATTATAATAACGTTTTCCCCTCTGTGACCATGATTTGTGTTAAGTTAAAAGCAATCTTAGGAAAGCACAAAGGAAAAAAAATCTTAGCAATAGAGGACATTAAGTAGTTGGGTTTCTTTTTGTTTTGTTTTGTTTGGAAGAGCCTATATGTTTAAGACTAATAAAAATCAGTGAAAACTTTCTAGAGTACAAACCTCGTTATTATTTTGCATTAATAAATTGAAAGGTGATGTCAACGGCATTTTTAGATGTTCAAGATATACTTAGGAAAGCAAAATTTCCTTGCTTACCACATTTAACCAGAAACTATATGAAGAGAAAATATATGTAGATCTCAGTTGATTTAATCAATATTCCAGTGATGCACAGTTTCTGATGATGTATAATTAATCTTTGAATGGCTATACATAGATTTTTTCCAAGATTGCGATAAATTAGATGTTACAATATGAAAAATTATACAAATCACTTTATATGTCATTATTAATTGGATGTTTCTCCAGTCGTCAAACCAGGCTCATTTGTTAGAATGGAATACCACAGCTTAATGCATCTAATAATGTCTTCTAAAGGATGAAATGGCTCACGAGGGAGAGCCTGGAGAATAAGATCAATGAACTTATATTAGTGTAAATTATCACTGATTAATGAATGCAACATTGGGAATTGAAATTTAGTTAGAATTTAAACTTACTGCCAGTTTTCCAAGTTAAAGAGGATAAGCATGCCCAATACTTAAAAATATATATTATAATAATATGATATTTATACCTGATTAATTCCCAACGAATCATGATTACAATTAGAAATGGGAATTAAGAAATACATAACACATAGTAAAAAATGTTTATTTATTTTTTAATGTTTTTATTTTTGAGAAAGAGAGCATGAGCAGGGGACGGGCAGAGAGAGAGGGGGACAGAGGTCCAAGGTGGGCTCTGCATTGACAATAGTGAACCCAATGGGGTGCTTGAACTCACAAATTGCAAGATCATGACCTGATGCTATTTAAGATAATAACCTGAAATGTTAATTTAATGTAACTTTTCTTATGGATAAAAACTTCTAGAAAAGGACTCTTCTTATGTATTTGTCCCCTTATGTAATTTATCCCAAACTGAGCTTAACATTGCTGCTTTGGAATAGGAAATAGTTGCTTGAAAGAGTTTAGTGTAGTTTTCACATGTACCTAAAATCTATTGTGCAGTGAGGTCATGCCAAGAGAAATGAATTGACATACAAACATTTATTTTGTTTGCATTTCATTACAAGTTGTTAATTGCAAAGACAAATAAAATGTCACTGTGTTCCCCTTTCTTAATAAAGTAATAATAGCTTCACCATTGTAAAGGAATGCAGTGACAATCTCATCAAAATACACAGATAAACTGAGAGACGAAAAGAACAGGTCTGGGTTCTCATGATCAGGAGTTTCATTTCCGAGACACAGTCTTTGCCAGCTCATGCTTGCTCTAAACTTATGCCCACAAAGGCTGCTGATCTAGAATATAAAAGTTGGGAACTTTATAATGATAGCGGTAGATCTTGGTGGAGATCCAGGAGACCATGGCTTTGTGTGTGATGATAAGTTCCTGTCCCTCTGACTCTGTTAGAATGACCGTGGCCGTGATTGAAAATCCTGTACTCTGCGGGTAGTTTCATGGAGGGACTAATTGACCAAAGCATCTCATGGCCAGAAAACCTGATCAGCCTCAGAGATGGCATCAGCACACATTCTTTGGTGATCATGTTAGGAGCACAAAATGTACAGATTATGTACTGGTTTACAAAAAGGAAGCTAATTATTCCAAGTAACAGAATAATGCCAATTCAAAGCTGTTGTTTTTCTCTTTTTCAATTGTAAGAGCGTAAAACAGCATAACATACAAAATTAAGAGTGAAGATGGGACACTTGGGTCGCTCAGTCAGCCAAGTGTCCAACTTTGACTCAGGTCATTTTCTCACAGCTTGTGAGTTTGAGCCCTGCGTCAGGCTCTGTGCAGACAGCCCAGAGCCTGGAGCCTGCTTTGGATTCTATGTCTCCCTCTCTCTCTGCCTTTTCCCCACTTATGCTCTGCTCTTTCTCAGAAATCTTAAAAAAAATCAAATTTAACGGTTGCCTGGGTGGCTCCGTAGGTTAAGTGTCCCACTTCGGCTCAGGTCATGATCTCAGTCTGTGAGTTCGAGCTCTGCGTTGGGCTCTGTACTGACAGCTCAGAGCCTGTAGCTGGCTTCAGACTCTGTGTCTCCCTCTCTCTTTCCCCCCACACTCTGTTTTTCTCTCAAAAATAAATAAAACATCTTTAAAATATTTAAAAATATCATATTTAAGAGTGAAGAACAGTTATATGATATTATTTTAAATAAAACCTGTATCCCATTGAAAAGAATTGTGCCATCTTCCACAAGTGTAGTTCAATGTACAAAACTATACAGTGTCCTTAACACTTAAAAATAAAGTTAGTTTTAATAGAGTAGCATAATCAAAATATCCAATCCCAAACTGAATTTTGACTCGTGAGTTTTGAAACTAAAAAGAAAGCATTTCTCACATCCCCATGTTTACAAGGATCACATGGTCTCTAATACAGTCAGTATTCTTGACTGAGATTCTTAGAGAAAGTTGGGGTCATTCTGTGAGTGGAATAAAAGAGAGTATCAGATTAACAGATCTACTGGGGTTGCCCGGAGCCTGCTGGGGGGCTCAGTCAGTTAAGCACCAACCTGGGCTCAGGTCATGATCTCACAGTTCGTGAATTCGAACCCCGTGTTGGGCTTTGTGCTGACAGCTCAGAGCCTGGAGCTGCTTCAGATTCTGTGTCTCCCTCTCCTTCTCTCCCCTCCCCTATTCACACTCTTTCTCTACCTCTCAAAAATAAACAAACATTAAAAATTAAAAAGACAGATTTATTAAATAACGAACATGAACTGAGTGTATATAGATACTGATGAATTAAGACCTAAAAACTATTAATTAATTTTTGTTAACTTTAATTATTTTGAAGTAATTAGGTTTCTTAAAAAGATTTTGTTGCGTTGAATAGGTATACAAGGCAAATAGTGCCTGTCTTTATGTAACCATATTAAGTTTGTGAGCCTTGGCTGTATAAATATATTAATGTTAGCTATGCTATGTAAAAAGAGAACAATTCTAAGCACATCAGGAATGTGAATATTTTCAGCAGAGAGTTTATGTATGATAATGTCATTTGAAAATGTTTCAAATAAAACATCATTGAATGATTCTGATATATCTGTGTGTGCATGTGTGTGCGTCCGTGTGTGTGTGTGTGTGTGTGTGTGTATAACACAACAAAATGGGAAAAAGCATGTTCTGCCAAATGTATTTAAAATAAACTTGTACAATTTTTATAAAGTTTTTAAAGGTTATCAAGTTTTAAAGTAATAACAGTGATTAATATAACTGATAACTTTTAATGAATGGCATTCAGTTTCTAGCCTTTTTCCATTTTTTCTTTAGTTACTTTAGAGAAACATAACTCTATGTTCAGTAGAAATTAGGTTTTCTGGGGACCTGGATTTAAATAGCTAAAATGAATTTTTGAAAGATGCTTACATCTTATTAGGAGCTCACCTTTGAAATGCGATACTATAAATGCAAAGTTTGATTTCTTAAACACTCATCTATTTCCTACATAAAGCTATACACGTGTATTTAGAATACCAATTATAAACATACTCTTTATGGAACATAATGAAAATAAAACAGTATTTTCTTTCATCTACCATGAAAGAAAGTCCTAGAAATTTCAATTTTACTCTTTTTATATTTGCGGTGCCTTAGCATGTCCATCTTTCAAAATTAAATATAGATTTCCTAACTCTCACACTTTGAAATCTAATGAGTACAGAATTCTTAATCTAAAGAGAAGAACATTGAATAATCTTCAGTTATTTTTCTTTCTCTTACTTTTCCAGCATTGCTGTTCCCAGTGCCCACCAATGATATATTTCCCTGATACCTTGGACCTAAGTGCTGTCATTTCCATTGAGAGAAAGAAAGAAATATAAATTACCAGGCCTCAGCCCACAGAGGACTCAGACGCCCCTCTGTCTTCTTACAGGTCCTTCTCCTACCCCAACCCCCTACACCACAGTGACCTGGATGAGATGTAAAAGGAAACTGCTTCTGGGTCTTTCTACGTAATATCTAGTTTAAAAATTTCATCAGCAACATGACTGTTGCCTCTAAAATATATCCTGACAATATATGAAGTTCAGTTTCACAAATATCTGTGACTTCCACGTATAAGGCCCAAAAGATAATTAGCTTCTCCATTGGATGTGTCTGTTTCTGAGAAAAGTGTCTGGGGCTTGAAGAATGGAAGGGAGGCCTGGAAAGATGGCCGAGTCCTAAACATTTGCATCATTCTTTTTTTTTTTAATATATGAATTAATGAAGGGGTATCCCTGCTCCTGTTGAATGTGTGGTCTTCTAGTTGATATAATTCTCCAAAGGTAATCATTTAGATTTAAATGTCTTTGCATTAATATCATCCATTTTATTTTCCTCAAAAGGTTCCTATTCAAATCATCTCATACCTAAAAAATTAAAATAAAAAAATCCTTATCAGGTTTTTTTTCATCTTAGCATGATCAAGTTTCTTCTCACGGACTTAGAAAATTCATTCAAGGGTGCCTGGGGGGCTCAGTTGATTAAGTGTCCCACTTCGGCTCAGGTCATGATCTCACGTTTCGTGGGTTCGAGCCCCGTGTCAGGCTCTGTGCTGATGGCTAGCCCAGAGCCTGGAGCCTGTTTCGGATTGTGTGTCTCCCTCTCTCTCTGATCCTCCCCTGCTCGCACTGTCTCTCTCTGCCTCTCAAAAATAAATAAAAAACATAAAAAAATTAAAAAGAAAATTCATTCAAGGAATTTTGTTTTTTTAAGAGTCAAAAGTCTTACAGAATTCCTTACAGAATTCTTGGAATGATGTTATCAGAGAGGAGATAAAATGACTCCCTGTTTGCCAGAGACTAAATAAAGAGCATTTGAGGAATGTCTATGTTTCCTCAAGCCTCTCAGGCAAGAGTGAATTGATGGCTTAAAATTCGGGGTAACATCTAACCCTCCATACTTATTACACTTACGTCATATAAATGTAATGCGTTTTTTTGTTTGTTTCCTGACTGCACTATGACCTTCCACCTGTCCTTGTCATTGAAGTGGTCACTCCTCTGGCGATGTGTTCTGACCTTCCTATCTAGGAGTCACTTGTGAATCCCTAACTTCTTTTTAAGTACCTGATTATAAAAGATAATTTACCCTTGAAATTCTCCTTTCCTTGTCCTTTTACAATCTGTGTGTGTGTGTGTGTGTGTGTGTGTTTGCGTGTGTGATGTTTTCTGTGTTCCCCCTGTAACATACATACCTCTTTTGATGGTAGATACATAATTCTGCTCCAATTGTTTGACAGTCTGTCACACTGTTGTCTCTCTTCTACATTGTGACCTTGTAAGAAAGAGTTGTCTTCAATTTATCTTTTTATTCTCGGACTTTGACAAATGGGAGATACTTAAAAAATATTAAGGAGTGAATGAGTGGTCAAATTACTGTACATCTCGATTTAAAGTCTTTAAGTTCTATTTCATCATGCTTTGGTAAAAGTATGTTCTTTATGTGTTGTAACTTGTTTGAGAGGTTGTTTTTTTTTTTTTTACAAAGCAGAGAGTTTTAAAATCTAAACTTGCAAGCTATTATGACTGCTCTAAGAATAATAGTATAAAATCAGCCAAAGCATTTACCTGAAAGAAATGGAAACACTTAGAATGTTTCAGCAAAGAAATTAGGCAAATGTCTTCTAATCAGTGAAAGGATGTTCACAACGGTACCTATGATAGAAGTGACCTGTGTTTACCTGGCCCTTAGCTGTACTCAGTGACTGTCCAAGATTGATTTGAATGGGTGTTTTAAAGTGACGCTTAATTAAGGGCTCTCTTTACATAATTGCAGGATGAAAGAGAAAGAATAAAATTTAGAAAGAAGCAAAGGTCCTCTTTTCTCTCTCCTGTCTTCTCTCTCTCTCTCTCTCTCTCTTGTTTCTTCCTCAAGTTAAAACAAAATTAAACAAACAAAAAAAGATCCCTACCCTTTGCTTATTATTGTATAATTGCTTTATTTTGTGTTTGTGAGATAAATATACATAATTTTTTTCTTTTAGATCAACCAGTGTTGTTTTAGAAACAATAAAATCATTATACATCACTTGAAACAAGTTTTAGATTCTAAGTATAAAGCATTAGGATAAATTAATAAATTCACACAACTAAGAGCAAATGGTGTTAGATAAAGCACTATTTTAAAGTAACTAAGGATTTAGGAGAAAGTTGGTGTTTCTTATCATTTTAATTAACCCTACACAAATTTATTCAATCCAGATTTATTAACAATTTATGTAGATCAGTGCTCTCTACATGTTAGGAACAGAGAACATCAGCTCATACTGTGATTTATAATGCACTCCTTGATGTTTTAATGCCTGTTTACATTAAAAAATAATAATTGAGAGGAAAGAAGCTGTTTATAAAGTTAGTGCTCAGATCCCAAGAACATATAAACATACACTAGGGACAGCTTGTTTTAGTTAAACATGTACAGCTTCAGATAGAGTTAACATTAATTCAATAAATATTTATTGAGCATACACTGTTTTAAACATTGAGACTTATTTCTCTCTGCATTCCTGATTGTATTCATTGTCTCCTTTAAGTCCCAGAGAGACCTTTCTAGTGTCGTCACTTTGCACATAACCAAGCTGGGGGAAGCAGAGTGAACCCAGATCTGGCCAACCGCAGGCTTTGACACCTTGACCGCAAACGGTGCTTAGTTTGGAGCAGTTAAGGAAGGACACTGGCCGTGGATCCCTGTCCGTGGTGCTGTCAGGGGGAGAATAAACCTCAAGCCAGAATGAAGAAATGGACAAATTAAAAAAATGCTACAGAGAAAGCACAACTGAGCATGAAACAATGCTCCGTGATTGAAAAACGTAGCAGGAAGGGCACGCAGGATAAGAGTTTACAGATTAGAGAAAGAAGCAATTAACAAAGGACTTGTTTTACAGAAGCTAAAGCGGCAAAGTTTAAAAATGGAGATTTTTGTCCGGACACCTGGGTGGCTCAGTTGGTTAAGCATCTGCCGTTGGCTCTGCCTGTGCTTTGACTCTCTCTCTTTCTCTCTCTCTCTCTCTCTCTTTTTCAAAAATAAACAGGGACATCTGGGTGGCTCAGTTGGTTAAGCAACCAACTTTGGCTCAAGTAACGATCTCACTGCTCATGACTTCAAGCTCTTTGTCAGGCTTTGTGCTGAGGCTCAGAGACTGGAGCCTACTTCGAATTCCATGTCTCTCTCTCTCTCTCTCTCAGAAAAATAAACATTAAAAAATGAAGGTTGATGAAGGTTGTTGGATGTCAATATCCCAGAAAAGCTGAGGAGAGTGAGATGATGAATTAATGTCACTGTATCAGTCACTCTGGAGCTCTCGGTTTGCAAGAAAACTTGTCATTCTAATCATAGAAGATCACAAAGGGGAAATGGTTAAAAGGACCGATGCAACATCCACAGACTCACTCTAAGACTGGAGTTTCCATCTTTATATTTAATGTTATACTTGAGCTTCATCCTAGATGGAATTCGAACCTGCAGTATCAGTGAATAAAGAATGTCACTGTCCTGATTGAAGTGAAAAAACCTATCACTGTGTTGTAGAGGATCAGTTTAAATATGGGGTACCCCAGTCCCCGAAACTAGGTAGAGATGCAGATGATACAGAAAGCATGATTCTAACACAGTGCCTTCCTTTTTAAAAATGTATTTCATTTAAATTTGTTGTCTAAGATGCTCATGGGCATTACTTAAAAAAAAAAAAAAAGTTCAGTAGACACTTATTTTGTTGGAAAACTTCCCTTATGTTAATATATTATTTCCCAAATAGATTGCTCAGTGGCACCCTTTTCATTGAAAATCACCATAGAAAAGACATTGGGAAATATGGTCCTAAAGGAGAATCAGGGGGGCGCCTTGGTGGCTCAGTTAAGAGTCTGACTTTGGCGCAGGTCATGATCTCACTGTTCCTGAGTTTGAGCCCCGTGTCGGGCCCTGTGCTGACAGCTCAGAGCCTGGAGCCTGGCTCAGATTCTCTGTCTCCCTCTGTCTCTGCCCCTTCCCTGCTTATACTCTGTCCCTCTCTCTCTCAAAAATAAATAAACATTAAAAAAAATTTAAAGGATGATTAGGGTGAGAAGCAAAGCTGATGGCCAGTACCCAAGTATAGTATGTGATCATACTGGATCAATGAAAATGAGGATATTCAAGCAGAGGAGTCTTTGGAGGATTTCTGATCTCAATCCAGTTAACACGAAATAAATAAACTTTGGCTTTATTACAGATTTTGTGAATATGATGATTTTTTTTCTCGGAGAAAGTCAAATAACTCTCAAATGTAATGACTGTAGGAACACAATTCCACAGGAAATATTGAGAAATTTCAGTTTGCTTGTGTATCCTCCCAGGTGAGCAAGGCATAATCAGAGTTTTTGTAAAGTGTGGGATAACCTACAAAATTCATTCAGTTTCTCTCAGAGGTATCTTTAATTTAGGAAGATCAAGAAGACACTGGTTTCCATGCCTATCTACAAGTGAGAATAATATGATTTTAATTACCCTCAAGAAATATAAATATTTTGTGAATTTTTATTGAAATTCTAGTTAATTAATGTACAATGTAATATTAGTTTCAGATGCACAATATAGTGATTCAGTACTTCAATACCAATATCTTGTGCTCATCACAGCAAATGCCTTCTTTAATCTGCATCACTATTTTTTTTATTATTTTAAGTTTTATTTTAAATTCTAGTTAGTTAAGCGAAATCTAGGTGGCTAAGTCGGTTAAGCATCTGATTTCGGCTCAGGTCATGATCTCACAGTTCATGAGTTCCCATGTTGCGCTCTGTGCTGACAGCTCAGAGTCTGGAGCTTCCTTCAGTTTCTGTGTCTCCTTCTCTTTCTGCCCCTCCTCTGGTTGCACTGTCTCTCTCTCTCAAAAATAAACAAACATTAAAAAGTAAAAGATAAATTCTAGTTAGTTGACATATACTGCAATGTTGGTTTTGAGAGTAAAATTTAGTGATTCATCACTTGCATATAATAACTCCTACGGCTCCTTCCAACAAGTGCCCTTCTTAATACCCATCACCCCTCTGGCCCATCCCCCCCACCCTTCCCCTCCAGTAACGTTCAGTTTGTTCTCTGTAGTTAAGTCTTTCATTGTTTGTCTCCTTGTCTTTTTGTTCCCTTCTCCTATGGCCATCTGTTTTGTTTCTTAAATTCTACACGTGAGTGAAATCATATAGTATTTGTGTTTCCCTGACTGATTTATTTTGCTTAGCATAATACAATTTCACTCCATATTTGTCATTGCAAATGGCAAGAAATCTTTTCATGGCTGAATAATATTCATTTGTGTATATATATATATATCCTCTTCTTCCTTCATTCGTTTATCAGTCAATAAATATTTGCACATCAAAGGAAAGCCAGAGTAACCATACTTAATTAGCAAACTAGATTTTAAACCAAATAATGTAACAAGAAAGGCGCTATACCATAATGAAGGGGTATACACGCACACACACACACGCGCGCGCGCATGCACACACACACACACACACACATATATATATACACATATACATACATAGTTCTAAATGGGAAATTTATAACAATACATACCTACCTTAAGAAGCAAGTGATCTAGCTTATTTAGTTATAATGTCAGATTGTATCTCCCCCATCTCTCCCCTCTCCCCTCTCTCCCCTCTCTCTCCCTTCTCCCCCCCAATCTCAAATGTACAATCTGACATTATAACTAAATAAGCTAGAAAAACAGCAATAAACAGAGCCCAATGCCAGCAGAAGGAAAGAAATAATAATGATTAGAGCAGAAATACATGATATAGAAAGTAAAAAGAAGCAGTAATACAGATCAATGAAACCTGGAGCTGGTTCTTTGAAAGAAAAAAATAATAAAATTGACAAACCTTTGGCCAGACTTATCAAAAGGAAAAGAGAAAAGACCCAAATAAATAAACTCACAATTCAATGAGGAACAATCATAATCAACATCTCAGAAATACAAATGATTATAGGAAAATATTATAAAAAATTATATACCAGCAAATTGGGCAGTCTGGAGGAAATGATAAATTACTAGAAACACATAAACTGCCAGAACTGAAGCAGGAAGAAATAGAAAATTTGAACAGACCCAGATCTAGCAAATAAATTGAATCTGTAATTAGAAATCTCCCAACAAACAAAAGTGCAGGGCCAAATGGCTTCTTAAGCAAATTCTACCAGATGTTTAAAGAAGAGTTAACATCTATTCTTCTCAAACTGTTCCAAAAAAACAGAAATGGAAGGAAAACTTCCAAACTCACTCTATGAGGCCAGCATTGCTTTGATTCCCAAACTGGACAAAACGCCCACTAAAAAGGACAATGATAGGCCAATATCCCTGAGGAAACTGGGCATAAAAATCCTCCACAAGATACTATCAAATCAAATCCAACAGTACTTAAAAGAATTATTCATCATAATCAAGTGGAATTTATTCCTGGGTTGCAAGGGTGGTTCAATATTTGCAAATCAATGTGATAAGAACCAAATGATCTTCTTAATAGATGCAGAAAAAGCATTTGACAAAACGTAACATCCATTCTTGATAAAAACCCTCAACAAAGTAGGGATAAAGGGACCATAACTCAATATCATAATGGCCATATACGATAGACCCACAGCTAACATCTTCCTCAATGGGAAAAAAGAAAGAGAACTTTTCCTCCAAGGTCAGGACAAGACCGTGATATCCATTCTCCCATCCTTATTTAAGATAGAAACATTTTTAGTTAAATATTGATTTAAATGATCACTGTCATGACACATCTTTAAAATGTGTCACTTGGGGCGCCTGGGTGGCTCAGGTGGTTGGGTGTCCAGCTTGGGTTCAGGTCATGATCTCATGGTTCGTTGGTTCGAGCCCCGTGTTGGGCTCTGTGCTGCCAGCTCAGAGACTGTAGCCTATCTTCAGATTCTGTATCTCCTTCTCTCTCTGACCCTCCCCTGCTCACACTATCTCTCTCTGTCTCTCAAAAATAAATAAAAATTAAAAAATTTAAATGTGTCACTTTATAATAATTTTTACAAGTCAATTTGTACATGTTATCTGTATGGACAATAATTACAAATATAACAAAATGGACTTATTTCAGTTAGGTTTCTTAGGTTATATCAGAGGGAATTCATTCCATCAGCATAAATAAGTATAATAATAAGTCATAATAAAAGAAAGTACACAATTATATGCACTTTCCTGAAAGTAATCAATGAAAACTTATTAAATTATATTTGCATCATTGTAACTATTGTCATTTTAGGGCAAAAGGTATACATTTAAGGCAAAAGCTTAAATAAGGTATACAGAAATAAGATTATTTGCTTTATTCAGTGAAAAAATAATTAGCCTATTAGGCCCTGAGAAGACACCTGTGAAGAAAAGAAGCTTATATACTATTAAGAAATACCAGCAATTATCAAATAGTGTGATAAGTACTATCGCAATTACATGGTTTGAGAGGACAAGGATTTTTCATAGATATGTAATTTAATTTAAAAATTAAAACTAAAGGTAACTGCGGCTATGCATTCTTTTGAGGAAGTTCATGTGATCAGAAGCAAAAAAAAAAAAAAAAAGTCACGCGAAATCATCAGGTGAAGCTTTCTATTCCTTTCTTGTCAAGAAATCTATTATACAGTCCAGAAGTGAAGGCAAGAGTAATTGCCATTTCCTAGGAAGAAAATTACCCTTAATGAAATGGATTACCTATCCTGGTGACTCCTTCCTTTAGAAGGTTGACTGATTCTCTATGTTCTACTGTGTACAAAGTGTGAACAAGCCATGCAGGGCACTGATGAGAAGCACAGCTCTCTGCCATCTAGGGAGGGAGAGAAGGGGAAGAAAAAAAGGAAAGGAAGAAAAAGAAGAAAGAAATGCATGATGAAAACTTATGTTTATTTATTTTGGAGCGAGAGAAAAACAGCCTGAGTGGGAGAGGAGATGAGAGAGCACAGAGCTGGACACGGGGCTCAAACCCATGAACCAGGAGATCACGACCTGAGCTGAAGTCAGACTCTGAACCAGCTGAGCCACCCAGGTGCTCCATGCCTGACGAACACTTATAAAGAGTGAGCTGTGACCAGAAAATTATAAAGAACAGTGAGAGAGTAAGAGAGGGTTTCTGCTCTCATACTGGACAGCAAGGGAAGAATTCTATTGGACATTATATGTAGGTTGAATCCTGAAAGATGAAAATGAGTGTCCACAGGAAGAGAATCAGGAAGATTCCAGGCAAAGGAGGCAACATGTATGTGGGGAGGTCAGAGGTCAGAAGGACCTTGGAATGTGTGGAAGAACTGAGGGTTATGTCTTCAGATATTTCTAGAAAAATCTAAGACATTAATACTCTAGAGGTGCTGATTTTTGGCAAAAAGGGAAAAAATAGTCTAAAAGTTTAACTTACCTTTTCAATTTCCAGCACAAACTATGTATTAATTTATCAGAATTCTTACTTTTTCAGTTTATTTATTTATTTGCTTTGAGAGAGAGAGGAAGGGAGAGCATGAGCAGGGGAGGGGCAGAGAATGAGAGAAGACAGAATCTCAAAAAGGCCTCATGCTATCAGCATGGAGCCTGATGCAGGGCTTGAACCCACAACCTGGGAGGTCATGACCTGAGCCTAGATCAAGAATCAGGCACTTAATCGACTGAGCCACCCAGGTGCCCCATCATGATTCATAAATTAAGTGTTGTGTAATTTCACACTGAGATACTTACGTGATAATCCATCACATAATAATGTGACCTTTATGGATGGGAATAATTAATTTTATTTATTTTTGTTATATACATTTGTAAAATAATTTTGAATTATGAATAGTGATAGCCTAAGTGTATAGTGTTGATAAAACAAATAAAATTAATAAGCTGTACATAGAATTAAGGGATTTGAACTTACTACCAGTTTGATTTTATCCTAAATATGCTTGAATTTTAAATAATGAATAAGTTTATGTCATAATGTAATATTTTACTTACAACTGAGTTTTTTACTTTTTTTTGGTTTGGCAGTATTTTTATGACCCTGATGGATATGTAAATGTGTGTGTTACATTATTTTTTTCTTTTTGCTATTTTTATTCTGTTGGTATTCATGTTAACAACCAAAAGTAACTAAATGTTAAAATTACTGTGATATCTTTTTTTTATAGTTTATTTTCCAGTTGGTTTGCATATAACACCCAGTGTCCTTCCCCACAAGTGCCCCCCCTCCGTGACCATCACCCCCCACCCCCCCATTATTTGGAGTGATATACCTTTATTAGCGCACAGCTCATGTATCTGAAGCTCATACAACTAACAAAGTAATCATTGCGTCATGGAGCATTTCACTCTTAAAAAAATCCTGTAATAAATTATATGAAGTGGGGTTTTGAATCTCAGAATGTGCACTAGTTTATGTATTTGGATTTTGAAGAATGGATAGTGGAAAATATATTAAATGGCTAGAATGAAATGGATTTCTCTCCTTCAGGTAGCCTTTGGTATCACATTCCCCCAGCAAAGGCTGAGGTAGTTTTCATGTTCAGTTAACTCTGAAAAATGAAAGAATAATAGAAGGAGGGATGGCAAAGAGGAACTGAAACCATTATTTAAAAGTAGAGACAAATTTGTGACCTTTAGCTGAGCTGAGAAACCAAAACCTAGCCCAGAAAAGATATGGCAAATTCACATTGTCAACATGGAAATTTCGAATGTTGCTGTGGTTGAAGAACCAAAGCCCAAGCTAAAAGACCTACCTATGCATGTAGTACTCTTTGTTTTTTTTAACATTTATTCATTTTTGAAAGACAAAGCACAAGCAGGGGAGGAGCAGGGAGAGAGAGGAGACACAGAATCTAAAGCAGGCTCCAGGCTCTGAGCGGTCAGCACAGAACCTGATGCGGGGCTTGAACTCAGTAACTGTGAGATCATGACCTGAGCTGAAGTCGGATGCTTAACTGACTGAGCCACCCAGGAGCCCCATAGGTAGTACTCTTTTAATGGAAACCACACAGAAATTAATCATTGGCTTAAGTTTTTCAAAAGAAATATTCATGAGTCTTTCAGCTGGGTGGTGTAATACCATCTGGATCTAATCCTGAGGAAATATCAAGCAAACCTAATTTGTTGAATTTCCTACCCTGTAAGATAATTAGCGTTTGTTTCAACAAAACAAAACAAAACAAAACAAAAACCCAAAACTGACACAGGTATCTTGAAAGACACAGAAGGACTGGGAGACTGTTCCAGATTAAATGGGCAAAAATAAAGGACAAGTAAATGTAATACGTGATTCTATAGTTGAATCTTGTACTGGAGGGGGAAAAAACAGTATCAAGGATATCAGTGGAAAAATTGGAATGTGGACAATGCCTCAGGGGAAAATGTTTTCAGTGTTGTAGGTTGGGATCTACAGAAGCAAATGTGGAGGCAAATAGTATATTGAATAGGCAGGCAGAATATTAATTAGGAATCAACACCTGTTGAAACACGGGTGGAGAGAGAAATCCGAAATGGAGGCAGGCCCAACCAGGCCTGGTCAGTTCCATGGCGAGTTCTGGAACGTCTATCGTTGCTCATGCTCAGCCCCCATTGGCTCTTGTTTTTTGTTTTATTTTTTTTAATGTTTATTTTTGAGAGAGAGAGAGAAAGAGAGTGAGAAGAGGAGAGGCAGAGAGAGAGGGAGACACAGAATCGGAAGTAGGCTCCAGGCTCTCTGCTGTCACCACAGAGCCTGACATGGGGCTTGAACCCAGGAACCATGAGATCATGACCTGAGCTGAAGTCAGACTCTTAACTGACTGAGCCACTCAGGCACCCCTGACTCTTGGTTTTAATCTATTAATTTGGAGATTTAGGTGTAATGGCCATGGAGTCATAACAGCCATTGTTAAAGAAATTATTACTAGGAATATCTGATAGTGAATTATTTAATGACATTTGAGAGAAAATGAAAAATATAGTGAAATATCATTAAAGGAGGTTTCATGAATGTTGCTTTTACTCCGTTTTTCCTTTCAATGACTCCCTAACAAGAGAGAGCTTTATTTTGTTATTTTCAGGGAGAGAGGGAGAGAGAGAGAGAGAGGGAGAGAGAGAGATTGAGAGAGAGCGTGAGGTGGGGATGAGCAGAGAGAGAGGAAGAGAGAATCTCAAGCAGGCTGCATGCTGTCAGCACAGAGCCTGACCTGGGTCTTGAACTCACAATGGTGAGACCATGACCTGAGCCAAAATCAGGAGTTGGATGCCGAATGGACTGAGCTACCCAGGTGTCCCACAAGAGAACTTTGTAGAAAATCACACTGTAAATATCTGCTGTCTGTGCTTTTTAACTAGCCTAGCTATTTAGGAAAGTGGTATTATTTCTAGTGAACATTTCAGTGTCATTATTTTATAAGAAATGTAAATGCCAGACATTATCATCAGGTCTAACGTTATAGCCTTCTCTTAGGGCTTCATTAAGCAAATTTAAAATGAATAGAATTTTCTGTGATTAATAATACCATTTATTCTCCAGAAAACATTTGTGGCTTATTATTATTTATAGTGAGGTAAGCAAAAATTGCTTCTAGCTGTGTTTTCTGGGTTGCAGTATTCGGATGCAGATGAAAATAGGAAGGCTGTAAATTTAGCCTGTGTGATGTAATTTAACTAAATAAGTAGTCGTTAATAATGCAGCCATATTAGTTATTAACAGATGAGAAAATATAAAGTTGATTTCATACTTTGGAAGTATGTTGTAGTTACTCAAATGGTCGTCTTTTCTCTATTATATAAGTAGAATTGCATCGATCAGTTAAACAAGGTTATGTCCCTCTTGCTTAATGATAATGGTTTGCACACTATTTTTTGTAATGTTCCTACTTTAACAATAACATACCTAGAAACATTCATTCCCCCAAGTTAAGGAAGTGTCTCACTTAGCGTTTCCTATTTATAAAATAAAGGTTTTGCCCCTCATCAGTCCCTACCGGACCCTACAGTCCCTTCACAGAGGTGGAAGGGAGGAGGTGAGACACTTGGTGTCTGCCACACTGTCCCCGGTGATTTGTCGTGTCCCTGTATAAAGTGCAGTCTTAGGAGGACTTCTTCTCCAAGAGCTCTGCAGGCTGCAAGGAGCTGTTAGGAGTATTGTAGGACCTTGTTTATGGGATTTCGTTTCCATGGTGATGCACAATAGTCAGCCTACTTATGGGCTTTAGATGATATGGATATTGTTGAAAAAGCTAAGGTGATCTTCCAAGTCGTCGGGACCTTTACCGTCCTCTTCTCCCAGGTTAGCTGAATCTGACGTGGTGATTCCTCTTGGAAGTCCTCCAGATATCTCACTTGTTTAAGGGCTTCTATATGATACTATCACTAGGCTTTTATCATTTCAATGATAAAAATATTCATCCTGTGATGTGAGAGCATATCACATATCCGAAACATAACGACCAAAACTTTCCTTACACTAAGGACGTTGCCTTTTAAAAGCCATTGACGAAACACACAATTACTGCAAGTTTACAATGTAGGAGAAAATAGGGATCCATCTCTTTTCATCTCTTCGCAAGCTGTCACTGTGATCTGACTTCTGTCTTTCCCTTTGGAGAGGGAAGGAGACCTCATTGGCCTAGCTGTCCACCCCTCAGGGCCAGGCCTCATTTATCTCTAGACCTGATTTCTCCGTGAGATGGGACAGAAAGAGGTGATGGTTTTGTTAGATGAGACAGAAAACATCTTTAAGCCTCTAGTACAGATTTGGCTTTGAGTTGTGTACCTTCTCCCACTGGACAGTATTAGAACCCAGCAAATCAACAATAACACATTTTCCAAAGTAGAAATTATTCAATATTCAATATCATTATTCATAAAGATGCTGCACAGTAGATTAGGGCACTCATTTATCTTGTCTGGGCTCCTTAAGTTTCTGTCCCAGCATAAGGTCAAGCTATGTGCTGCTACCTCTCAGTTAATATCCAGCCTATCATCCTGTGGGCAGTTTTCAGGGAAACAACATAGACACATATGCATATTTATCTTCTGAGAACACTTCTTTTAAAAACCAATAAATGCATATTTTACCATGTATTTTAGGCTACTCAGTATCCTATACCAAGACCCTCATCTTCGCTTTTCCTTTGCATAGCCAAGCATAATTATTTTAATATATATTATCATGTAATAATATAATATAAAAATATATAATGTAAAAATATATAATACATAATAATGCATATTAACATGTTATTTTTTCTTTCAAAATGAATTCAAGACTTTCCAACGAAAACAGAAAAATAAATAAACCTTTTCTCAATATCTCTGTTATTTCTGTTTTAACTCCTTGAGTCCTTATTATTCTTATCAATCATTTTGAAATTTTTTTATATTGCTATTTAAAATACCATGAGTTAGTTTGGTATGGGAGGCAAAGAAGAATTGGAATTTGGGGTCATATGTACTTAATTTGAAGTCCCAAAGCTTCTAGTGATTATCTGGGAAACGTTACAAAGCAGATATATCTACTTTCATTCCTGTAGTTCATCATTTATTAAGCTGTGTAAGTAGCATCTACTTCTTAGTGTTGACGTGAATTTCAAGTGAGGTACATAAATCATAGAGGCCCGGTGCCTGGCAAATAATGGCATTTAGTAAATGGTGACTACAGTAGTCATCGAGGTTTTTATTATGATCACCACGGTTCTCATTATGCAAATAAATGCCCTTTAAGAACTCAGAGAGTCTTATATTTGGTTTATGTCTTCTACAACACGATAGTACGCCTAGCCACATGCTGAAGAATGAATGGACCCGAGAATAAAGTATTTTCAGAAACTCTTCATAAATCTAGTTTAGCAAGTGAATAATGGGAAGGTGAGTATAGCATTTTATTGTAAGTCGTTTTTCAGTACCGTCATCATTAGCATCAGGTCCCCTGGGGCCACTTCCTATTGACCGGGACCCTTGTCGCTAACAGAACTTTTTGGCGAGTTTTTATTTTATGACATAGTGATATCTTCCTGGACAGTATGATTGGCCAGAATTTTTAAAGAATTCATCAGTTATTTAAGTTCTTCTGTGACCAGTTTGATTATATAACAACTACTGTACTTAATATTTTCGAATATCCAGTTAATGAGAGCAGTGTATTCTTTATGATTTCTGAGGAATAACTTAATTGGAACTTGAGAAATGATTGCTTTTACCCAGTTCATACTATCAAAAATAATCATGTTTCTCAACCTATCTCCACATCTCCTTTACCTTTTAAAGGTGGTGAAATTTGACATCCTACCAAACTGGTAAGGATGCTGTTCTTAATTGCCAGCATCTGGACCGAACTTTATGCCTATAGTTTTGAAAATATCTTTAGAAAGTTGCCTTGGAAAGCATTGCGAACTCTCTCTTTCAGTTTTTCAACACACTTTCCGTTATGCTACAGTCATTTGGATATCTATGAAGTAGAATGGAAACTATGAAGATTTCTGGTTAGGTTCCAGGGCAGCCAGTGTCTGAGATTAGCATACAAAACCTAGTGATCATCATCCACACCTGGGGGGGAGGGGGGAGGGAAGGCAACAGGACGTGGCAGAGAGAAGTGTTGGGCTGTGATGAGATCAAAACAAGGTCTCAGCTCGTTCTCAGGCTGGTCTCCACGCTGCCTTAAATTAGGGATGAGCGGGCTAGATCTTGATACTTCATTGGCCAATCATTGGATGCACGTTTTCTTGGGAAGGTGGCTGTGACCTGGGGTGGGGGTGTGGGTAAAGCAGGCCTCTACAGCTGAAAACAATTTCAGGATAAAGTTGAAAGACCCGGATCATCCCCGCCCAGCCACCTGGGGTATAAAACCTTCCGTGGGGGAAGCTGGGAGCTCGTGTGGCGCAGTGTGGCGTTTGTCGGGGGTCTGCTGTGAGCGATGTTCTCCGGGGCGTGTGAGTATTTGGGATGCTGTCCTAAATGTCTTGTTTACAATGTCTACAGTTTGAGAAAAGGGCATGAGCCTCTTGAAACTTTTTAGTAGTGCCATTTCACAACACTCTTAGCCCTAGTTTATAAAATAACTTTAATTACCTAAGCCATATTCAGATTCCGTAAGTGGTATTGCACGATTTCCTCGTCCTCTTCTCAAATTACATTTTTGGGTCACTTTTAAGACTGGGCGCCGTTTCTGCCTTTAAAGGGTACTTGATTGAATTATTGAATGGGCTCAGTGTTGAATTTGAAGACCAGGCTGAGCTCTTTTTGATACTGTGGCTCCTTTCCTCTCTGCCAGGAGGCTAAGTCATGCTTCAAATTTTCGCATTGTAAACAGGTTAGGTAACAAAAGTGTTGTGTATGTATTGTTCGCTTTCATACTACTATAAAGCAAATCGAAGCATATGGTGAAATTTTAAAGGAGGCCAAATCTCTTTGAGATATGTGGACTCCGTTTCATTTATGTGAATAGATTTAGAAAATTTCGAAAGTTCTTCTTTATAATTGTTCAAGCTGTTGTCCAGCCAGAGGGACCAAGGCGTTTGGAAGGCCTGGCTGACTCTTGTGGCTCAGGGTTCTGATGCTTCGGATCGCTGGGTGGGCAGCGGCCCTGGCTCTGTGTCCCACCAGATGCCTGTTACTAGAGTTAAATAAAAACATGCAGCGAGAACGTCTTTCCACAGTAATGGAATTTGTTTTAAAGATACGGTTGGGTAGAATAAACTAACAGGACCTAACTTGTGTAATGAAATACACCTAGAGGAGGAAAAGGACTGTCTTTTGAATATTCCAAGTGACTTCAGAACTTTTTTAAATGAAACAAAATTATTGCTTTTGAAACATTTTTTTTTTGCAGCTTAAAAGCCTTTAAAATTATAAACAGTGTTACAGCTGACTTTATCCTAATGGGATATTCATCACAAGTCTATGAAGGTCTAATGAGAGGCTTTTATAATTGAAATCCAAATGTTATGTACAATGACAATTTAAATACCTGTGTTCTTGAGAATTGGCTTGAAACAGAGAAGTCTTTATTTTGATTAAAAAGAACATTGCTATGGGTATGAAAAATGATAGGAGCCTTCTAAACTGACTACATGATAAGTTGACTTTGACTCTGATTTTGACTGCTACTGGGATATTCTCATTATTTTTTTCTTCTAAGTAGAAACTAAACCCAAGGCTATTTGTGCTTTTTTCCTAATGTTTTTAGTTTACAGGCCAAAGGGGAAGTAATCCAAGAAGCAACTGGATTTAGCCTTTGAAATTGTTTTTTTTTTTTAATAGAAGCTTAATCTAAACACCTGCAGTCAATTGGTGTTGGTACGCAATCGCCTTTTCCAGTACTTTGCTAACTTTTTTTTTTCCCTCAGTTCTCATCCCAAGAGGTGTGACCGGGGGAGGTGGGGAGGGCGAACAACAACAACAAAAAACCCCACAAAACCATCTTCCCTACCAAAACCACAATATGGAGACTTTTTGCTCTCTCAGTGGGTAATAGTGTGAGCTAACATGAAGCGTTAGGCTAAGGTTCCATTGTTAAATGAACAAACACGGAAGCACATTTATAGAAAATGAACTTGTGGTTGGTAGAGGAGGGGCCGGAGGCAGTGTGTGGAAGGAAGGGAGAAACAGGACGGAGATTAAAACGTGTAAATCTCCAATAACAAATAGTCAAGGGAATGGTGGTCACTGTATGATTATGGGTGATGACATACGTGGTGAGCCTTATGTAGTAAACACTGGATCATTATGTTGTACACCTGAAAATAGTGCATGTCACCACCTCAATCTAAAAAATAGGTAAACCAGACTCGGGCAAATCCGATATTCCTTAAATCAAGCTTTAGTAATAACTTCAGTGGAACAGTTGATAACTAGTAGCGGCAAGGAGAGGTCTGACCCTGCTCAGGTAAGCATTTTATTCTTAGGTTCTGTAGGCAGTAAACAAATGGTGTCGAATTGTTGGGAATATAAAAGAAACCAATAAATTTCAGTTGATTTTTTTTTTTGATCTGGCTCACAGCAAAGATTGCTAGGTAAGAATTGGGATTTTAGGCAAAATTCCATTTTGCCTATACATCTCAAACCTACGTCCTCCCCCCCACCTCTTTCTTTGGACAATTAGTGAGTCTTAAATCTGCAGCCCAGCAACTTAGGTTATGAGTTAGCATAACTAACTTCTAAACTCTAGAAATAGAAATGTGGCAGGCTATATTCTGCAAGAATTAAAAGAAATACTAAACAAAACTGTAACACTTCTAATATTTTATTCTCTTAAACAATTTGGTTTGTTAATGTTTTCTGTGTACTGCAGTAGTCCATCAAGGATCTGGGAGTTGTACAAACATTGGTGCTAGGATTCTTACATGTAAAAAGATTATCTGAAGATACGCCAGTTATTTTAGGGTGCAGTGGTGGTAAAATTTTCATTCCAAAATAAAAAAAATGGCAGTGAGAAAGAATGAAATCTGACCATTTGTAACAAAGTGGATGGACTTAGAGGGAGTCATGCTAAGTGAAATAAGTCAGGTGGAGGAGGACAGATACCATATGTTGTCACTCATAGGTCTAATAGGAGAAACCTAACGGGACCATGGGAAAGGGGAGGGGGAGAGTTAGTGAGAGGGAGTGAGGCTAATCATGAGAGATTCCTGAATACTGAAAACAAACTGAGGGCTGAAGAGGGAGGGTGAATGGAAAGGGGGGTGATGGTCATGGAGAGGGGCACTTGTGGGGAAGAGCCTTGAGAGTCATACGGAAACCAACTTGGTAAAAAAAAAAATTAAAAAAATAAAGTAAAAATGGAAGATACTGCTGTTTTAAAAATAGTTGAAATGCTATTTTTCTTGAACCTAAGGGCACTTCCTGTAATGTTGGCATCCAACCCAACTGTTGAATAAACTTTTAATACTGCTGGGTGCAAAAACAGTCCATGTTTAAATACGTCTTTATAGGGTCATGTTAGTCGAACAGAACTGAAAATCAGGTTTGAAGTCTCTCAGAAAGTTGTCAGGTTAAAGAAGTAGAAATTTTGAATTGGTCATTTTCTGAAAATGAGACCTCTTGGTATCCCTAGAACAAAATTAATTGGCTAGAAATTAAAATGACTAAACTTGAGACTCCTCTATGAATACTTCACATCAGTTGGTAGGGTATAATGACAATTTGTAGTCTGCCCATGGAAAATACAGCTTTACTCTGCCCTTAGTCATAAACATAAATTAAGCCAGTGTGGGTCTATTGACTAGTGATGTAGTCAAGCAAACAAAACTGAACCAAGAAGATGAAAAGGTAGAGTCATTGACATAATTGAAGATGTCTTGAATTAACTGATAAGGTCTTTGGTAGTTTTTAAGATGTACTAGTACCCTGAGGTTGAATAACTAATCAAAACTGTGATCTTTGAGATTGTGAAGAGTAAATATGGCAAGTATGCTTCCAATAACAATAGGCCTTTGTAGACACCTGCAGAGTCAGTGGCCAGGGTTCTTGCCTGGGTCCAGATTTCTGGATTCAAGGTCTAGTTCTTGAACCAACCATATTATAACAGTTTCTTCCGATGATATCTCAACTATGGTATCCATTTAACCTGTGTGATTATAAGAAATCATGGACTTCTGAAGGCTGTGCTCTTAATTGCTTCTATAATAGGTACAACCCTCTGTCTCCAGGTTTTGAAAATGGGTGCAACATATTTTAAGCTTAGACTTACATCTAAGAGATGAGCAGAAGTGGAAAGCTTATTCTTTGCCTCTGTACCCAATCTGAGTACAAAAGGCTTAGAGATACACAGGGAGTCCTGATTGGTATGGTTAGTTTAACTCCGGCTGAAGCCTATTTAGGGCAGCCTCCAGAAGTGGTCTGGACTGTGTAAAAGAACCACATGGGAAATAGAGTAAGGATACAGGCAGTGTTTTATATCTTTAAATTTTGGAAATGTATGTATTTGGAGTTTCAAATATTAGAAGTCTGGCCATTTCCTCTATATGTTGTGGATGCAGAAGTTAAAAAAACAAAACAAAACAAACTGGAAGCGCGCACGCACGCAGACACACGCACGCAGACACACGCACGCACACAGACTTTGGTTACAGCTGGCATTTTGTGTCACGTATACAATATTTCCTGGAAACATGAAAATTTCTTTCAAGCGGACATTTCTCAAAATTGTGCTAAAGATTTCTCAAATTGACGGAGAAGATGAGGAAATTCTACTACTCAAAGCCCTTACCTGGCCCAATGTTTCTCACTTTATAGCTGAGGAAATTCGTTCATTAGTGGTGTTTACCTGCAGAGCCATCGTGGCTATTGGTATTTGCCTGGTTTAAAACCTAAGATGAGGATTTTAAGCTCAGTGAATATTCCACTTTACTACATGGCTGGATGAATCCTGATGGCCTTAAATCCAATCCTGACCTGGCCATTTTTAGGTTACTCATTTTAAGCAAGTTAATGTTTGTCTTGTTACTCCTTTCTGTAAAATGGGAATGATGAAATGCTTTGTACAAAGGATGAGGATCAAATCATGCAAAGGGCTTAATTTCACAAACACACAAATGCTGGCAAATAATATAAATTATAATTTGATAAATTCATAATTGTTCCTATATAGATAGCTTCTGAATCTCCCTTCTTACAAATCCCCATTATTAGAGAGCCAGTATTAGGATATTATAAGATAATTTTGATAATCTAGAAAAGTAGAAATGATCAAACGAGGTGGTCACTTTTACTAATGGTAGCTCTAGGGACTGCCTCAGGTCCCTGTCTGGTTGGGTATTATCCTCTGCAGAGCAGGTGGTCTCATAATTGTCATCTATCTGCACTGCATAGCATGGAAAACAGTAAGGACTATGTGTAATACCGAGGTTAAAAGAAACTGAAGGGGTTTTTTTTTTTCCTGTGTAACATTTTATGACTTCATTTTAGTGAAATAGGAGAACCCTGTTGTGTTACTGCAATAAAAGTGTAATTGTAGGTTTTTGAAGAATATTGTACTGTGTAAAAGTGAGTGAATAAAAACAATTGCCAGCTAAATGGGCAATTCTGTTACTTCAAAATTACATGAGATTATGGAATAATGTAATGGCTCTACTCTTTAGCTAAATTGAGAAATAATTGGGAGTTTATTAGCAACTCTTAGAGGTAGGATGTTGGGTTTTTAACCATGCAAGGTATAGGAAAAGATGAGTCACTTAGAAAGTATAAGTTACTTAGTCCCATAGACTTTTAACTGCAATACTAACAGATGAACCAATGATGCTGAAATGTAGCCTATATTAATGGTATGGAATTGTATCCGGTTAGAATTCTAAGAAATGACATCTTTTAGTTCTTAGTTACCAACTCGTATAATTGAGCAAAGTGGATGCTTTAGTCCTAGCCATGAAGGTTTGTGTCATTTTTTTCCAGTGATATTCTATGCAAATCCTCGTTTTCTGTTAAGTTCTTATTACAGCCTTCATTGTAGTTACACATGGCCCTTTGTATTTGGAAACATGGCAAGGATTATAAAAGGGTGTGAACAATTTGATGGTACACTTAAGCAGGTGAAATCACTGTTCAGTTTTAAAAGTTGACTTGGGCGTATGTGAAATCATGCTTGAAACTCTAATAGATTCTATAGATCTGCCATGAAACGGTGATAGAAGATGTTTAGCATTGGACTAACAGCATATGTATATGTGCCTTTAAATTGTCATAACTCCATTCAGTTGAAGGAGTCCTGTCTTTAGTAGAAACCTTTCTGAGGCTTTTGCCTTTTTCTCCTGAAGTTTCATCTGGGCTTCTCATCACCATTGGTCTCAGGAAGCTCCTTAGACTCCCTGACCTCAGTTAATAAAGCTGAATTCATCCATGATTTGGACAGGACTCCTGGAGGCGCAGAGAGGACTCCAAACAGGAACTGACTGCCAACAAGAGATGAAAAAGTGAATAAGGGACCATATAGACACTTGCCCAATGTGTCATCTTGGCCCTTGAGCACCATAGCACTGTAACACTTGAGCATTGTAGCAAGCTCTGATAAATTTTAGGAAAATAATTGTAAGGAAAGATCAGTTGTGAAATAGGGAAATTGCAGCTGTGACCCTATCACATGACTGTCTTGATGTCTGACCGGAGTGTGGTTCCTGATGCCTTAGAACCAGTAAGGACCTGGGACCTTCCCTCCCAAGGCCCGCAGAGACGCGTGTCCCACTCTGAAATAAACTTGCTAACGTCGCTTAGAGTCATTGTTGTCTTGGGCCTTGCTATGTTCTCCATATGTCCACTGCCTTTTCCAGTCACTTGAAATTGAGGTGACCACTCTGGTCTGGCCCCACAGCTCTACGGTACTTGCCACCCTCTTTGCTTTCAGAAAATCATCCTCCATTTTCTTAATCTTACTAGGATAGGAAGCCTGAATGGCCACCATCCTCTACCCCAAACTGGTTTCCAGAGAAGACTACGCGGATATTATTGAAGAAAACATGAGAAAAAGTACTGCTGTTTGTTTTTTTTCCTTCTGGACTATAAGCCATTGATCACTCTAATCAAAGACTGAAGTGCAATCAAGTGAACTCAAAGTACAGGGGATTTAAGAGTAATGTGTTAAAATTAATATTCTTACATTTAAAGTACTTTGGTATAATGCATGAAATGTAGGGATGGATACACATGGAGTTGGAGTAAACCAAAGTGACTCCTATTCTAGATTGTGCTGAGTTCTCTCTGAAGTTGTTAAGCTAGATATGACAAAGGCTCTTCTGTTGAGTAGTATTTCTTCAAGTCTGAAGATAGTATTTATGATTTTAACAGTTGGCCTGTTCAAACCTGGGTCACTGTGGGAAGACCCAGCCAAAGGGCCTGAATGTAGGGAGACCTAAAAACAAAAACTAGGGTGATTTATACATTCGATGTCTAAGCCGTACTACTGAATAAAGCATCGTGAGGTAGAACAAGAAAGCAAGACCTGGACCCTCTCGTAGGATGTGGTCTAGGCAGGCTATTCAAGAACAAGAATGTAGGACAGCTCGAATCAAACTTGGCAATATCCCTAGCTGACAAAGAACAAACCATCTCTGGGCTTGAGAGCACTGTTGTCAGACTGTAAAATTGCTTTTAAGAATAGGTTTACTTTTCTTTTTAATGTGTAAATCATTTGGATATTTCTATGCCCTTGCCCAAATCATTACTTGATTACATTTTGTGCCACAGTATTTTCTTTGGTGCTAAAGAAGACCTTTAGAATTGGACTTATTGAAACTGAATCTCCTTGGATACACGATAAAAAAAAAAAACTATTTTTTTTTTAAATCTCTTCTTAAACTTCCAAACCCTTTGTGTGATAATGGGAGTTTGATGTGAGGCCCAACTAGCTGACAAACCTTGTAACGTGCGATTTTTGAAGCATGGCCCTCAAAATTACCTGGCTTAGAACAAAAACAGCAAAAGCTCTTCAAGTGTTGTCTAGCAAAAGTCAAATCCAGCTTCAACAATCCTGTCATCTCTATCAAGTAGACTTTTCTGGATTTCAAGTAAAAATGTTAAATATTTTCAATAAAGTGAAGTCTACAATTAGATCAGTTAAAAGATTAGGTATTATGATGAACCTTGCAAAGGGTAGTAAGTATTACCCTGCAATAGATCTTCTCTTTGCTGCAATTGCACCCATCCAATTTAATTTTTAGTTACTTGCTTATGACATTAATTTCCAGTTATAACCAGGTCTACCTTTTAAAGCTATTATACTTGATTGTCATATGGCCTTAAATTTTTGTTAAATGATGGTCTATAATAAAGACCGACTAGATTGTTTGCCAATTATATTTCAAATGAAAATCTAGCTAAAGGAACGAGCATAAATTTCAATGTGGGTAAAGGCACAAAAAATGAACATAATGAACAGTAAAATTCCTGAATGGGGAGACCCGAGATTTTTTTTGAAAAAAAAAAATTAAAAATGTTAATAGAACATTAAATAGTCACAAAATATAATTTGGGGGTCTCAGACTTTGAGAGAGTAACTCCTGTAAAGAAGGGAGGGGCCCCTGCGTGGCTCAGTTTGTTAAGCGTCCGACTTCGGCTCAGGCCATGATCTCCCGGCTTGTGGGTTCGAGCCCCGTGTTGGGCTCTGTGCTGACAGCTAGCTCAGAGAGTGGAGCCGGTCTTCAGATTCTGTGTCTCCCTCTCTCTCTCTGACCCTCCAGTGTTCATGCTGTCTGTCTGTCAGTCTCTCAAACAAAAAAGCAGTTAAAAAAAATTAGATAGTTCCTCTGAAGTCTGGCTAGTTGAACAGTTTATGACTCTCGATCTCTGTGTTCTGCAACATTGGAATATTTCTGCCTGAAAGCCTCTTGCATAAGCGGATGTCACAGACCTAGAAAGCAGACCTGGCATCCTCACTAAACGTTGGTATTTCTCTTTGATGTCTCATTGATGGGTCTCCCTTGTGGACCAACACGTGTGTAGACAAAGCAAGAATGGTCCTAAGAAAGTCTCTGGAAAGCAGGAAGATTTTAAGAGGGGGAGGAGAAGGATAAAAAGAAAAATAGTGGCAATTAGAGATAAGTCACTACGATCAAAGATACAGCCTTCGGGTGAAAAAGGTATTGGTGGGGACTAATGTACAGTCCGGTGCATGCGATACAAAGTGTATTATGTACTGGGAAGTTGCAGAGAATAGATTTTAACGTTCTCCCCACACGCCCACATGAGGTGAGGTGATGGATGTGTTAACATGGCTGTGGTATTCGTTTCTCACTACAGACTCCTATCCAACCCTAGTTGGACACGTTCAAGTTAGCATTCCGTACCAAGTTACATCAATAGACCTAAAAAATAGTGATGATGGGAGCAGACACGGGTACCAGGATCAGATGTCCTGCTTCTAAGTGTTGGGGGCTGCTCTGGAAAGTCTTAAAGACTTGTTGGGACCGAACAGTTGTGAAGGATTCAAGGACTTTTTTTTTTTTCCACCAGACTGCTAAGTCTGCATGTACAAGGTACAGCTTTTTGCTGAGGACTTGTGAGGAGGCCATTGTGCAGAAGTCTAGGGGTTCTTCTTTGCTTAGCTCGCTTGTCCAGTACTGTCTTTAAAAAAAAAAAAATTCTTTTATATTTTTGAGACAGAGCATGTACAGGGAAGGGGCAGAGAAAGAAACAGAGAATCTGCAGCAGTCTCCAGCACTGAGCATGATGAACTGGGCTCAAACTGATGAACTGTGAGATCATGACCTGAACCCAAGTTAGACGCTGAACCAACTGAGCCAGCCAGGTGCTCTGCTCCATCCAGTACTGTTTTTTTTTGTTTTTTTTTTTTAAGTATTGGAGGGAAGAATTTTTTAAAAATCTTTAGTAACATTGATTTCTGAGAGACAGAGATATTATGAGCAGGGGAGGGACAGGGAAAGAGGGACACACAGAATGTGAAGCAGGCTCCAGGCTCTGAGCTGTCTGCCCAGAGCCCGATGCGGGTTTGAACCCACGGACTGTGAGATCATGATCTGAGCTGAAGTCAGGTGCTTAACCAACTGAGCCACTCAGGCACCTCCCCCCCCCCCCCC